>PYAF01000241.1:523825-564052 GCA_007407185.1 Glycine tomentella
GGGGGGGGGGGGGGGGTGTATTCTAAGTTTTTGGGGATTTAAACACTACAAACAAAATCACATGATTATGTTGTGTTCTGACATAAACTGTAATGAATTCACGATTATGTTGTATGACGGAATCGTGATTATGTTGTGATTCATGCCAGAACACACAATGGAATCGCTATTCTGTTGTGGGTTTTGGCAAGAACCAAAACGAAATCATGATTGATTCTGTTTTGGTTATTAAAGTTTTTATTTATTTATTTTGTTATTATTTTAATATTTTTTATTTTTGTTATTTTTTAATTAACAGTTTAATTATTTTCTCTTTAATTTCAAATGGTTCAGACCAAACATGCTTCATAAGTGGCTGGATGCGATATCTCTTATAAGGGCCCAAGCCCCTCACATGAAGGGGATGATGTTGGAGAGAGGCATCGTAGGCTGACTATGTTAACAGTGGCCGACAACATTCACTGGAAGAGCCAGAGGCACATCCACCTGACAGGATCATTGGAGCATCATTTGGAGGAGGTCTAGTTGATTTGTCATTGATCCGATCTTACAAGACCATTGTGTTGGTCATTGGAGCATCATTTGGAGTAGGTCAGCCACAGCAGTCAGGTCTTACCACTCCCCACTGGGCTGACGGTGAGGGCTAATGTGTTGCGATTAGGGTTATCAACCTTAGTTATGGTG
This sequence comes from Glycine tomentella, assembly GCA_007407185.1. Lineage (NCBI taxonomy): Eukaryota > Viridiplantae > Streptophyta > Magnoliopsida > Fabales > Fabaceae > Glycine > Glycine tomentella. The sequence goes on from PYAF01000241.1 coordinate 524,510, forward strand.
TTGTACCATGTCGCAAACAAGGGCTTTGTGAATGCCCTTATGGAGAGGAGGCACAAGGAAACTTCGTCCTTCCACTTGCCTGTCAGAAAGATGACCATCACTCTAGATAATGTGTCATGTCCCTTGCTTCTGCCTATGATGGGCAAGCCTATTGATCATGTCCCTTCCACCTTTAGTAGAGAGGTTGTGAAAATTCTGCTCATGACTAACATTGGCATTTTGATAGAGAAAAAGGCTATAACGATGACCACTGCAAGTGCTAGGCTTAGGTTGACCTGTCTGGTAGACCTATATCACTAGTATGTCTAGTCAGAATCGTACGTGTGGACTACCACAACTTATCTTTTGCACTTGGTTGGTAGTATAAAATTTGTTGACAAGTCCGCAACTCACGTTTACACCGCCTACCTCCTTTACCTCAGCAACCTGGATGACTGCCACTGGTACGCTTAGGGAGTCATTGCACTGGCGTACCTATATGACCATCTCTCCTATGTGAGCCAGTACACCAGCAAGCAGGTTGAGGGTTACATGACGTTAGTCATGATAAATAAACAATTGTTTAATTGTGATTATTTGTATTATTTTTTTATTACTGTAATTAATTTTTTGACAATGTTTTTTACAATCTTGGGCGTTTATGCATTTATCCACTGTTGGCTATTTCAAGCCTAGGACCGATGCTCTTGATGAATCGGTAGCTAGCAGATGGAAGCCAACACGAGGCACCGAGTTGGCTCATCTGATAAGGGAGAACAAGGATGACCTGCAAATGGATGTTGTCATCTGGTGTCTTTCTCAGCGCCACAAGGGTGTTAGGGCTTTCCCTCAACCAACCCTTTTCTTTGGCCTCATTAGGACTGAGACATATGTGTGGCTTTATCTTTTGGCGAGGGTGTTGAGGAAATTTGGTCATGTTCAGTGCATCCCACGCCATCCACCACGACGACTCTTGTATGAGGCTTGTGATATGGCATGGGCGGAGTAGCAGCAGCATGTCATTTTGTTGGGTGATATCGTGCCACCCAGGGGTCCTTGGGCTTGCACCCCTGACTGTCTGCCTTGGTTTTACCTTGTTTCCTACCCCTATGCCATTCCGCTAGAGGAAGGAGAACCACTACATCCTCTTGTACGTTTACCGCCCAGCCCACTACAACTACCGCCTGGGTGACCACTGACAGAGTATTTAGAGGAGTGGGAAGTTGTAGAGGAAAATGAGTGGTTAGGGGGTGTACGGATTTGGACTTGTGAGCAAAAGAGACATTTCATCTCATTTGGTAATGTTAATAACATTACTGGTAGTGGGAATAGTAGTTCTCTATTTTGGGGGGGGGCATGTGAATTATTTTTATGTGTGTAGTGTCCACAAACTTTTATTTTTTACTAAAATGTGTGATTTAGAAAAATAATATACTGATATAGTGTAGTTTTGAAAAAAATTAGATGACATGGGTTATTTTTTCCACGTAGGAACACAGGAGGTGTCACTCTGAGTGATGCTTGTACTTTTTTACACTGGTTATAGATACAATCAATGCAAAAAGTACTTTTTTTACATCGGTTGTATCTATAACAATGTAAAAAGTATGTTAACAAAAAACAAGAGGCACAACTCAAGATGGTGCCTTCCATTACGGGACAAAAAATAAATCCATCCTAACAAAAAAAAGTCCTTGCAATGTAAATTGTTTACAAAGAACATCCTTTCCGTAAATTGTTTTTGAGAACCACCCATTTTCGTGAAAAAGTGGTGTGTACAAGTTAGTGGCATAATGGTATTTTTAAAAAAATGGGTTCAATTTTAAAAATGTTTGGAACGGATAGAGACTAAATCGAACCTATTTCAAAAAAAAATAAAGGATCTATGGATCCAATTAGGGTTAGGCCAAATTACAATCAAACCTAACCCATCAAACCAACTTTTAGACCCTAACAGCCCTAGACCCAAATGAACTAGATAACTATGGGTCAAATTAGGATCAATAAGTCTATTTAAGATAGAACTATGTTGACCCAAAATACAAGTAACACAAGTTCTCACTTCCTATTAATGTAATTGAGATTTCAAGAATAATTTATATCTCATTTTTATACATGATATTATATAAAATCAAATGATAATTAATTATGACATCCCCCCAAAAAAATAGTTTTTTTCATCAATCTAGAAAATATAAACAAAAAAAGTTAATAGGCTAGCGTTTTTTCAATGAAACATGATAATTGAATTGCACTGCAAAGATACAAGTGACTATTAAAGTTAGGGACAAGCAAAAGATAGGTTACGACAAGTTGTGTTTGACCCTAACACATACCTATATTTTAGTTGGGTCAATTTTTAGAGCCTAACTCATCCTTACACTTGAATGAACCTGATGATATGCGAGTTAAATTAAAACGGGTCAAGTTAGGCCATAAGGTTAGGCTAAGTCTTGCAAGACCCTAGTTAGAGAATGTATCTCTAATACTCCTCTTTTGCAAATGATCTCACGCTTACTCTCACTAACCCTTTCAACAACAACAACAATACTAAATGAGACACAATCTCTTAATTAATTAAATTATTTTTAATAGTGTCATTAATAAATATACTAGGTCTAGGTTCAATTGAACCAAAATAAAAAAAAACAAAACATGCGAAATTGAGAATTGAACCAAATTTGTCAAAATTTTAAGATAGATAGACTAAAATCGCAAAAAAAAAAAATAGATACCAAAATTGAAGATTAAGACCATCAAGCATGTGGATCAACTGAAGTGGGATTGTTCTACTTTAACTAGAGATCTCGAGTTCAAGTTCTAGATTTACAATTGCTCAGAGGAAGAACTTTGCCGCTCATAATGGTCTTATTCAGCTCGAAAAGATTATCTCTAATAGAAGATACATTTGGTCTGTAAAAAGAATACTACCTCTGATCTTATATATAAGAAACAATTGTTTAATTCATCAAGACCAATAAAAGTATTTAGATTAGTTAGTTTGTCATAAATTTTAATTTTATTCCAAGACTACCCATAATATTAAATGATTTAAGATATGATTATTTTTTAAAAGATAATTTTTCAATCCATTGTTGATAGCTCAATAAATGCACTCACTTTCATAAAAAAAGATTAATCATTAGGGGTAAAAAAATCTTTACAATAAATTAGTCCTATATTTTTTATAATCAATAAAAAAATACATTCTTTTAGTTTTTATATATAAGATTTTTGGATGGTAGTAATAATTATGAATCAGTAATTAAAGGATGGCTAAAATTATAATATAGTCAATTTCTTATTGTCCTAACAAGTATGATGTATTGAAATTTCTCATCTTATAGTCTACTAGCATGATTGTTTTCAGTATTATAAAACCCGGCCCGGTCATGAATCCGATCGAGGTAGTGAGTTACTGGGTTAGTGGTCCAATCGGTAGATCAGTAATTGGTCCGATTTGACTCGGTCTATATTAAAAAATTTAAATTATATTATATATAGTATATAACTAACATTATTTGATTAAGAAAAATTCATCCATAATTTTATACTCAAAAATTCAAAATAATAATTGAAGTAATAAAGTTGATAACACAAGTAAAATGTATTAATAATAAAAAAGAAAGTATAAATAGCAACTATCGAAATCAAAATAGCAAAAAGGAAACTACATAAAACAATAAAAGAGGTACAAAAAGTAAAATTATGGATACGGCCCATATCAAGCCCAAATAAGGAAAAACCTAATCAATTCCCACTATATATATATATATATATATATATATATATATATATATATATTATTCAACGCTTCTTTTTTCTTTTCCAGTTGTTGTTGTGCTTCCTCCTTTTTCCTACTGCTGGCTACTACACGCTTCCTTCTTCCTGCTGCACTACACCTTCCTTCCTTCCTATTGCAAGGTGCGATGGAGACGACGACGACGTGAAGCAACAGTGTGAAGGAGGCTCGACGATGACGTGGCAATGATGTCGCTGTTTCAGCTTTTTTTTTTCACGCACAACCCGGTCTGGGTTCCTATAACCGGTCGGGTTCCCTGGTTTGGACAAAACCGGCCAGGTTCCACTGGGCCAAACCGGACCATATGCATGGTCGTTCAATGCCTAACCCGTCCCAAATACAGCTACAGTTCACGGTTTAACCGATCCGACGGATCGGGTCGGATCAGGTTTAATAACACTGATTGTTTTTGCTTAATAAGAACAAATTTCCAATTTCACCCTTATACAATGAAGCAAAATAACGTAAAAATTGAATTACATTAACTTGAAATTCAAATGCATGCATACTATGGATAGGAGGGATTCCCACTTTAGCACTTGATTATATCTTGAGAATCTCTCATCTACCAAATAAGAACTTAATTTGGCATAAGGAAAAGGCAAAAAGTGCAGTGCCTCATGATAATTGATCAAATTGATGCATCCCTCTTTTTTATTTTATCTTAGCATATTGTCTAAATATTAAAAAATCACTTATTAATAAATGATTTTCATTTGATTAGCTTTTATCAATATAGTTTCTTTTAATGAAAACTAAATTGTTAATATAAATATTGTGAAGTTATATTAATAACAAAACGTTATATTAATAGTGTATTCTATTTAAATTTGGTCCATAACTAGAGTCTTAAGCTTCCTAGTGATACTTCAAGATATTTTCAAGTGTTTTGGTCCTTTCAATCGACTATGAGACTAATTCTTGATTATGACTTAATCATACTTAAATTTTATCATCTCTTCCCAAAAATATAATATAGAGACTGAATCCAAGTCTTTTTTCACAAACTTAACGTATATTATTAACTGAGTTATAATCATTGGTTTAGTAATGTTGTCTTGATGGAATCTATCGATTTCTTATGTTAATAAAATTATTTATTAGTATAATTAATACATCATTTCAATGTAAATTTACAGTATTTATACTAAAAATTTATTTTTCTGTTAAACAAAATTTATAGTAGAATTAAATTAAATTTTTTTTGGATAAATGTTAGTTTGTTTTGTAAGAAATATGTCTGTGAGAGGGATTAACAATCTAATGATAAAACGTTACTAAATAGACTTTTTTTAGTGTAGCTCATGGATTAGAGTAGTGTCTTCAGTATATAATGATAAGTCTGACAAATTCATTAGGTCTGCTTATGGGTTGATGGAGCAAGCAAGAGATTTTTATTTTAATGGTAATGTTTATTCGGAGATAAATTATAAATATAAGTTATTATTGAAGTCTGTACGTGGTTAGTGATTTATAAATATTATTAAAGTTTGTGATAAACTCTTGAGTTTAGGATAATATAACATCTTCTTCGTACTTTATTATTATAGTACAAAGAAAGGATACCTTACAATGTAATTTACAATGATCAACCAATGCAGTTCAAGTTATAAGAAAAAGTACACACATATCTTTAACTTACAATTGAATTAAAACCGTGAAAGAAATTCTCATTGGCCGGCCAAGCCATCACGATACATTACCATCTTACGAAATACTATTATAAAGCCATTGCCATTAGTTATAATTTAAGCAACGATGTTCACTTTCTCAGCTGCATCAATTTGAAAAAGCAATTCAATTATTTTTCATCATCAGATTAATTGGTCAGAGAATGATTATTAATTATTTGGTTGATAGCTGCTTTATACCATATCTGTTTTGAATAAAATCAATATGAACTACACTCAAAAGATATTAAACTGCTTTAAATCAGTGACGTTACTTCAACTTCTGTAGATTAGTAAATGTTATGGTTTACACATGTCTAACAAAAAAAAAATTGTTGGTCTTGATTTATACTTATCTACACAAGAATACTCTTTCCCCTATGTTAGGTCTAAAAATACATTTTTATTTTACAAATTTTCAGATTTATAAAGTCTGACTTTAGTATTTTTGGTACAACGTGTTTCTAGCATTTTATTACATATAAATCTTATTTCATTTACTCGTTACATATAAATTTTATATGCATTTACTCGTCACTGTACCGTGTACAGTTTCTAGCATTTTATTACATATAAATCTTATTTCATTTTTTTACCCATCTAACTTAATTTTGCTGTATGTATATGATGTGAGGTAACTTGCCTCAAATAATGTGTGTCGGTTTCAACTTTTCCAATTCTATTTTAACTGCATGATACATTGAATTTACACCCAATAATGTTACCAAGCATTCTTTTTTATTATTATTATTGCTTGTTTTTGTAATATGATTTTGTAATTTTTGTTCTTATTTTCCCACTCTTAGTTTGGCTCTACTGTGGCCATATTGAAGTGTCTCACTCAACAATGACTTTGCCATCTGGAATGAGAGTCATTATTCATGGAATAAGACAAAGTTTACATGTGGAAATGTTTTTCTTTCCAACTGTATCAGGAAACACAGAACATTGAATTATGATGTTTAGGACGGTGCACTTAATGGCAGAGGGACTCGCACATTTGAAATTCTTTCCCAACAATGAATGGAATGTTAGAAATCCACTCGTAAATGAGGGTATATTTCAATAACTTTTTTAAAGGCAAATGCTATAAAAATGGAATATTTAAAATAAAATAAAAAGTACTATAAATGTACGTATTACCATTATGATTTTTAATGTACCTCTAACATAAGTTTCAATAAAAAATTATTTATTAATTCTTTAGCTAGTGTGTCTAGAATATTGATACCTATCTTAAAACATTTTAATATGAATTTTATTGATTGAAAGTGCACACACCATCGGTATAAAAATTAAACTCAACAAAAATTGGAATTCATAATTCGAAAAAAAAAAGCCAAAATGGTACAACTACTTTCCAAATACAAAACTTTACTTTATTTATTTAATTTATTCTTCTTTTTATCACTATATGTCTGTCATAGTGTTATTATTCCAAAAGGCCATGGCCACTTGTGAAGTTCCACACCTTAATTGTTTTTTTTTTTTTTTTTATATACTTTTAGAGGGTGCAGATAATGGGAGAACCCAAAATCAGAGTTCAGTAAAAGCACCCATTTTGCATTTGGAACTCTGCACTGAATCAGACTAGAGAAAGATTGTAAATGTAATGCCACGAACAAGATTATCTACAAAGCATCATATATAGTATTAATTTTGTTTATAATATGATTTAGAAAATCATATCTGCCTCTGACGATTTGGCCACCACTAGTCAGTGAAGTGCATGAAATGGAAAGCACAACAACCCATGCAGCCCATGTTAGTTTTTTTCTCTCTCTCCTTTGAAAACTATACAAAAACAAAATAAATCAACAAATGCGTTTGTTCACAAATGAGAAGTATTTGTCGGTTCCAATAAAACTAAATTAAAAGATACTGACAAAGAATTCATACTCCAAGAAAAACTCAACCTTATGTGAGACTTCACCTTTTGGTTTGATAACAACATAACTTAAGTACATAACAATATCACCTCTTATTGCATGCTTTGATTGAACAAGTCTTAGTCCATGCTCACCATACCCCATTGCCTCCTTATCATTTTCTCCTCTTTCATTCCTTTACCATTATTACTCCTCCAAAGTCCAAACCACACCCTTCATTGCTAGAAAAATATTCTATGCATAGGAAATTGAAAAGGAAAAGAAAGCAGCAAAAAAAAAAAGAAGAATCTGAAAAGATCATAGATGGGTCAAGTGATACATGTTGCGGTGGTGGCAGCCTCATTGGGATGTGTTTCAACCCTTTTGCTGGTATTTATATGGCGTTTGTGTCACCACAAGAAAGAGCACGGAGACTTTGTTAAAGCCAATAGCTTGACCAGAATGGAGAGCCTCCAAGCAGGAATTGCAAGACTTCATCAACAACCATCAATCTATCACCAATTTGATCACAAAAACAAAAACAAAGGCAACTTTTACGTGTTTCATAATGGTGTCTCAAGAAGAGGACACTTGTTTAACTGGGATGATCATCCCTACCTTTTTGTTGATGCTGTGGAAAATGGTTGGTCTAGATTTGCTTTTAGTAACTATAAGAGCAACATGCCATCTCATTTAAAGAGATCAACCCTTTTAGGAGCATGTGCAGCTGGTGAATATGGAAGGGAAACTAATGCCGAGATAAGCTGGGAAGTGTGCAATGGATCAGCTGAATATATGCAGAAGATTAGGCTCAATCCTGGGTTGAAAAAGGTTCTTCACACAAACAACTCTCCCAATATGAGTGTTGCTTCTGTCATTAGGACTGGTTTACCACTTCCTGGCCCTCCTTTGGGGAACTATGCCTTCCCACAAGAGGCCTATTTTGAAATCACCATCTTTTTTTCTCATGTCGATGATCATGAATCGGTTGTTGCAAAGAGAGAAGGGGAGAAGACAAAACTCCTCATTGAAGATGGTTCAAATGGAGCATGTGAATTGGAAACTGTTGAAGAAATGAAACTTGGCCAGAAAGAGGGTGGTGGAAAGAGTGGATCTGTGATGTTCTCATTGGGGTTAACAGCTGGAGGGGGTGTTCCTTTGAGAGTTCCGGGTAGCTACCCTCGGAGCATTGGATTCAATTCCACCGGTTCTGTCTTTCTTGAAGGTAACTGAATTACCTACCCTTGTTTTATTGCTTGACATGTTCATTTTTATTTACCATTTGAGTAAAGAAAGGCTTCAAGGCCTTTCCATTTCCTATAGGTCCTAAATTTGTAGACAAGAGGATAGGGTCATTATTCATTAGGTGGTGTAGTGATAAGTGCAGTACAAATTCAAAGTTCATTAGTCATAAAGTTTTGGGCTTTGTGCTGATGTTTTAGAAACAGAACAGCTTGACCCAACTAAAGATACATTTCTAATTCTCACCTAAAACATCAACATCAAAGGCCCACACGAAATGTTTTTAACAGTCCACATTCCACAATAGAACTACAATGTCGTACTTAGAGCAGAATAGACCAGTTATAGTTGTGTTATACTAATGATTTTAATGGACAAAATTTAGATGCCCTTTTTAAAGTGGTTTTATTGTTCTTACCCTATTAGAATTTGAGTTTTACCTTGATAACTTGTGCTAATCTTTAATACAAAGTACAAACCTTTACTATGTGGATTAAAGTGGAGCTCTAATTACAATTGCAAAACAGTACCATATGTATACAAGGAGCTGCATTTTTGTCTGAGTTTAATTTGTATATTCATATTTCCACATAACAATTTTACAACCAATCAAGATAATATTCAAATAACTTCTGCAGGGTTTCATTGTTTTTCAATTAACATTGTAATATATCTTGAGGTCTTGATTGGTTGTACTTTGCAATCATTGTGTTTATGCTAAATTCACTCACTTCTACAGATCCAATATATGCTGATTCATTCATGCTCTTTTCGCCACATCTAAGTTGTGAAACTTGGTTACAGGAATGAAACTTGTAATGGAGTCTGAGAAGGCACAATGGATAGGAACTGATAGGGTAATTGGTTGCGGGTTTGATCCAAGGCAGAAAAAGGTTTTCTTCACATTGGACTCAGAGTTGGTGCATGTCATCCACTGCCAGTCAGAGGAATTTGCCACTCCACTCTGTCCAACTTTGGCTGCAAATATAGACATTCAGGTTTTGGTTAATTTTGGACAAAGTGCATTCAAATATGCACCTGCAAATGCGCAAAGAACACCAAATCCATGCTTCATAGTCCCACTTGTGAATTCCCCTGGTGCTACCCTTGGCTATGATGACAGCAAGGAGCTCTTCTCCATGGGAAGGATTGATTCTCAGTGGCTTAATCGATCCGTAAACAAAGGAAATCACCACAACGGGAATAGTACTCAAGTCTTAGATTTTGATGAGTCTGAGGCTGATCTATTTGAAATAGTCTTGGATGGTTCAGAAAAGTCTCAAAACACAGTACCATAGCTCACAGAAAATGAGGCATAATTGGATGCAATTAAACTTTATTTCTCCTTGTTCAAATACCCTTTGATCTCTCTCCGTCAACTGCACCTGCTGTGAGGAGAGAAATGATACAAGTCCAATAACCGGAGAGGATATAGGGCCATTCAAACACGGTATCGTATGGCGTTGCTGCACACACATCACCTTCATTTGGAAGCATGTTATGTATCTCATCCATCACCTGCGAAGCATCTTCGGCAGCCATAGGGGCTTAATGAATCAGTCCTTAATACGAATATAGAAAACACACAGAAAGAGGTTAACTTTATTGTCAAGTCTGGAGAGTTTAACACTGACTAAACTAGTCATAACAGTTTTTTATTTTGTTGTCTCTTCTTTTCTACTCTTGAAACATATTTTTCTTCTTTGGTGGCTAAGCACCTGGTTTTACCTTTTAGAAGAAAGCATTGTCTTCCATCTGTAAATAACTATGTAATCCGATGTAGTATATTATACTTTCTGGCTTTCTCATTCAACTTTCTGTATACATTTTATTTGCTGGTCCATGCGAAAGGTTATTGTAAAGCAGCACAACGATGAAAAATATTATACATTTATAACAACAGAACTTTATCCCATGAGGTACTAGTAAGGACAATTATATGGATTGCACGACACCATTTAACTTAGTTAAAGACTAAATTTCAAAAATACTATTTACTATAAGACTTCTTAAACAATTTCCTTCGTATTCTTTCTTGTTTGTCTGGTCTCCCTCTTCCCCTTTTCACAATACTAAAAACCATCTAAAAATCTATCATAAGTGATCATGCCCGACATATGGTCGACTTTTTTGTTGGCTGCAAAGACCCTAACACAACTCTCTTCCTTTACTTAGGCTCTATGAAGCATGGACACACAGACCATATATATGACGTGTCCCAGTATCCGTGTCGTATCCAGTGTCTGTGTCAGAGTTCGTGCATCATACTTAGACTAAGGACCAGCTGTGAAACAATAGTTGGATTGCAGTTACCATGAAAAATGTAATAAATAGGAAATATGTTTCATTCACATCATGGCTGTAAAAGAAAGCCACGAAGAATCCTGATTATCCGTAATATAGTTCTCAGCCGCAGACGATCTTAATCAAAAAATATAAAAAGTTATAAATACAAATAAAAATCCTGAATAATATATATGAATAAAACTGCAAGTCAATTATGCGATTTCCTGTTACAGATGATTTGGCATTCATGAAGTGATTTTCTAAGTGATAAGCATTTCCTTTTGTTGTTGTTGACAAGATTTGGCTCTAACAACGAAACTTCGAAAAATAACCAATAATAGCATTTAGGTTAGTAAGTTTCTGGCATTTGACAAGCGATATAAAACAATATTAACAACACATAATTGCGTGTCAATCTTGGTCTAAGGTCAGAATAAAGAAACCACTTACGTAGTTGATGGCTGCATGTTACGAAACCCTTTAAGTCAACAAGGGTGTCTGTGCCACGCCAATTCGCATTAATCATTAACTATACTCCTCTTCAGGATTCACTCCTCTCACTCAACATAATCTTCATGACCTCACTAAAATAATCTTCATCTTAATTCCACAATGATTTGACAAACATCTTTCAACCAATCTTTATTGTGAGGTGCATTTAATTAAATTAAACATCGTAAGCTTCACTATGTATGACTTTCTACTTTCTAGAAACCACGGCACAACACTAAGGCTTGGTTTGGTTGTGAGAAAAGAAAATGAGAGACTGGTAGATAATAGGTGAGAAGAGAAATAAGTAAGAAATAAAGTGGAGGAGGTGACTTGGTTGAAGAGAAATAGAGTAAAACAGAGAAAAAATATTTGAATTAAGGTTGATTGGTAAGTAAAAAAGAAAAAAAAAAGAGAGAGAAATTAATATTAAACAATAATAATATATTAATATTATCATTTTTATTATTATATTTAATAAATTTTATTATTATTATTAATTATGTTTATCAATATATTTTTTGTTATTATATTATTATTTTTATGTTTTTTATTATTAATGATAAAATTAAAAGAAAAATTTATCTGTTGCCAAAACAGAAGAAAAGCAAGCAAGTTGGCAGTGTTTCCGTTCTAATTTTCCCACTTCAGAGAAGAAATGAATAGTGTCCCTATTTCTTCACACGTCTTCGCATTTCAGCGCAATCAAATTGCACACACTTCCCCAATTTGGCTCCAATCTGCGCTCTTCCACGCTTTCCCCTCCAACTAGTCCCAACCAAACACACGCTAAAGAAGTGAACGTATTTAACAAATAATTTAGAGAACAAAAAGTATGTCCTGAGTATAGTAATTGCTATTAATCATACCAGAAAGGCAACCTTAGCATTGTGTATCATCAAATCAAGGAAATTAGCTAGTAATAGAACCGATGGTAATATCTACGTGTTGGCATGTGAACTTTGAGGAGCCAAGGGAGTACCTACCATGTCTTATCAAATCCTACGGTCCTACCTACCTTAACCAACAATGATTGGTCGTAGTGGAAGTGAACTATGATCCCATAAGAACTTTAATTAATTGTAATATGATGTGTTGATGGTTAGTCCCACAACTATGGGTATTGTTTTTGAAATCCTGTTGAACGGAAAATTGCACATTCCAATGCAAACAATTGAAAGCTATGTGAGTGGCTTTTTTTTTTTTTTGAACGCCAGTTGCGTTCTCCTCAACTCGTATGCAAACACACACTATGTCTATGAGATAACCAGTCAATGGCCAGAAAAATCCCTACCTTAATTACGTTTATGGCTCTTGTATTCTAATAAACTTACCAACTTAATCTGGCAGTGGCATTACTCACAAGTTCTCCTTGACTCAAATCGTTAGAAATTTCATATGTTCAGTTATGTCGTTTCATTAGCTTTCTTATAACTTTGAATTCGTTGACATACTCTTGTACGCATTTTCGCTAATAAATTCATTTTAAACAGATGGTAACAGTATATTATATTGAGCTTTAAATCTTGAAAAGTTTCAAATTTTTTTAACTTCAATCTTAATAATTAATAGGTTTAAAGTGGTGGGTAAGTGCAATTAGAAATATAAGGAGATAGGATTGGAAATAAGACACGAATAAGATTAGTCAAAAGGAAAACAACTTTGACGACGTATTCAAACAATGATAAGGACCTTCGCCGGCTTTATTGTTAAACAGCAAACATATGAAAAATGTAAAGATTGATACTTTTGATATGGGAATGTAATTCATAGGCATATTCTCCAACTCATGACAAGAAACTTTAAATCCTTATTCTACCACTTTAGACAACCAATGAGCAACACGCACAAAATACTGTTACCCTAAACTAGAACAGAAAATACTGCACAAATTATGAACTACGGGACTTTCTCTATCGCCTTGATTTCAAAATTGCTCACCTAAACATGGAATCAAACTTATGTTTTGGTACATAAGATGCCAAAGAAAGATGTAGAGCGTTCAATTATGACCCCCCAGGACTGATGCTACAACCCTTTTCAATGATTCAGATGCCTTGAGCAGATCAGACTCTGAATGCCCAGCAGAAACAAAGAATCTAATTCCCACAGGCAAACGGCATTTGTCCAATGTTGATCTTTTGGAAACCACCACAAAAACAGATTCTTCTTTCAAAACCTGCGAATACATAACATTCAGTACAATCAAAATTGAAAGCAAGAAATTAAACATTGCCAAGCATCATTCCTTACCCGTTCTGCGATATTTTCAAGCAGATGCAGGTCATCTTTCACGGAACCTCTTGATTTCTCTAATCTCAAATAAACAATAGGTGACTCTGGATTACTTGCAATTGTGATGCCTGGTATTTTTGACAATCCTGCAGTGACCAATGTATATAAAATCATCATAGTGCTTAACCAAAACTACTATATAAAATCCTTGTTTTCATGGGGGCAAAACAAACGCAAGTAAACAGAAATTCAAACCGTCAGGTATTGTGCACAAGCCAAATAGACACTACAATTACACTTCTGAAACCAGCAGTGAAATCAAAGCCCACCTTTTCTTAAAAAAGCAATATTTTTCTTCAGCTTTTTTATCAGATTGGGATTTTCCTCCAGGACATCAAAAGCTGTAATAGCAGCGCTTGCAAGATATGGGGGCAAAGAAGCAGAAAAGACATAACCAGAGCTACTCAATCTCTGCCAAGGTTGAAAATAGAGATATTAGAACATGAAATGTGGATGACAAACAATTATCATCACCAAACAATAAATAAGTGACAGCACATCTCTCCATCATGCAACTTTTACACTACAGTTCACACCTATAAATTCAGGAATAAATGATGAAAAGTAAATAAAACAGAAATTTTTCCTTGAGAATATATTCTTAATTTCCACATTTACAAATTTTTCAGTTCTCTATTTTCAGTATACTAAGAAACCTAACACATTACTTGTATATGGTTATTGGTTATATATCACATATGACACTTCCATACTTGGTGATCTATAACTCTTGTACTTCCAGTGCAGAATCCTCCTTCTGTGGCCAATGCATGTCCCATAGCAGCAGTTATAATGTCTATCTTCTCAACCTGTAGCATGTAACCATAAATCACAAATAGAAATATAATTTAATATATTCATGCTTGCATCTAGGGTGAGCACATGCACACTCTCAAAACAAAGAAATCCCATACATACTGGAACTCCACAGTATTCAGTGAGACCTCTTCCAGAACTTCCAAGCACACCCAATGAGTTGCTCTCATCTAGCAAAACACGAAAGCGATATTTTTCCTTCAATTTAATGATCTCGTCCAAGGGTGCTATTTGCCCAGAATTCTGAAAATATTACAGGAAAAAGATAAGCAGGTATCATTCAAGCACTCAAGCAATTGTTGTTTTCATGTGGGCAAGGCATATGAGTATAGACAGATGTTAGTATGGAAAGTACAGAAAAAATAACTCTTAGAAGTTGGGCTTAAGGCCTTACTCAACCCCACAAAACCAGCTTGTAAGGTGAGGACTACAATTGGGTCATATTACTAGGCAATGTGGGACAAAACACACCACTCACACCCAGTACAATGAAGGTGCTTGAGACTGTTACGCAGCCCAAAGAAGCTGCAATTAAGATGGGCTAGGGGCGATTGCAACTAAGGCAATTTTCCAACAATATTACAATTCAAAATGATTAAGAAAGTGAAGACAAGCAAACATTGTTTTCAAAGGAATGACATTACAACAGTCACTGATATCATACAAGTCTAATAGAAACACAGATTTTTGTTTATTGCAACGCCATTTTGGCTCTTCAAGAACAATCTGAATGACAAAAAAATTAGAAAATAAATGAAAAAATTGCACAAAGGTTGGTTAGCAACAATTATAAGATTATTTCTCTTAAGAGAACCAATCATAGCCTTCACCTGAACAGCGTTAAGATTTTAGAAGTGTTGGCCATAATGCCTTCATCAATCATGTTCCCCATTTTTTTAAATGAAGTCAAATTTTAGAGTAAGGTACAGAAGGCATATGCGTTGTACAGACTTTAAGCCCACGGGGCTCTTGCATGAAGTGTGTTAAGCAGATTTGGTTATTAACACTTTCTATATATATGTTACAAAGGCACAAAAGTTCATGCATTAAGGCATGTACCAGATTTATAAGTAGTTTCAAGCATATAGATTTGTGTTCTTTTGAAAGCCCAAATAATAATTATATAAAACAAACCATAGGACTGTCACTCTTTAAGGCTGGAAGTTTATTTCAATCCTTCATAATTATCTTCAATTTGCATTTGTTGATTGCCCTACTATCTCAGCAGCACTGGCAGTTCATACAGAAAAAAAATTACCAATATCACCGGTTGCAAGAAGCAGCAAGCAATTCAAACAGCTGCTTGTTTTAGAGCCAAAGGTTGTGATGTGAGAACTTCTTTGGAAACACAATGTAAAAGTGTAAAGCTAATCTATCATTCGCATGATAGACAAGATTTACCTGGTAGACAGCTTCAACAACAATATAACGCCTCAGATTCTTGGTCTTCTTATATTTGGAAGTAATGTTCTCTAGAGTTTCTCCTAAAGAATCCATGTCATTGTGCTTAAAATACACCACTGTGCTTCTGGAAAGATAAAGGCCATTCTGTATTCCCCAGTGGACTCCCTCATCCCTGTAAAACATAAAAACTTACAGAACATCAGAATTTACATTAACGCAGCCTCCGTTGATCAGCTGGTACCCAGTGACTAACTGAACGGAGAAGTGGCTCAGTTTGTTCTTTATACCATTCCAATATAGAAGCAAAAGCAATGAGATAAAACCAAAGAAAATAATTTTATTTGTGCTTTCAATAACCACTAAAAGTATAAATAAATGTCGTGAGATAAAAAAACAGATGAAAAACTAAATATTACAACATAGAAGATATTCAAAAACAAACTTAGGCATACTTACGCCACAATTATATCTCCTTTTTTAGAGAAAGCAGGAATTGCACTGAACATGGTGGAAAGTCCATAAGAGTACAGAATTGATTCAGGGGTTCCTAAAAATTTTGCTATTCTTGCTTCACAGTCAAGGTGGACATCTGGGAAAAGGAAAATTATCATAAGAATACAAGCATTTCCTCAGAAACAAACTTTAAGATTGAGTCTTACCAATTGTCCCATAAAATCCACGGGGACCACAAGAACCAACACCGTATTTCGCTAAAGCAGAAGAACATGAGTCCTACAAGAAAAAATAAATATAAATTAACTACATTGACCCAATGCCCCAAAAAAGAAATTTATTATGAATATGGAGATCATCTCCTTACAAGTAGCTTTGGATGACCAATAAACCCAAGATAGTTTGCTGAAGCAAAATTGACAACTTCTTTGCCATTAATTATGGTATGTGGTCCAGCAGCACTGCATAAAAAATCACATTATTTTATATTCAAATTGAAAAGTAGAAGGGATATCTGAAATTTTCACTTAATCATAGGGGAGTATTTGTTAATTTACAATCCTTTTTTCAAAATAAAAAGGCAAGAAGTTTATAAACCTAGAGGGTTACCCAGTGCACAAGGCTCCCATTATAGTGTGTTTGGGTAGGGTCTTATGTCACAACCTTAAGCCAGTGAGCTTAGCAGAGAGGTTGTTTCTGCTGCTATAACCCAAGACAACTATAAAAATCAAATAAATAAAAAAGTAAAAACCCATCACCATCATGCCAAGGTGGAAACCTTACCAAAGCACTAGAGCTCTCCCTCAAAAAAATTCATAAATCCAAGACAAGAAAAAGTAACCATAGCAGTGAAGTTGACAAGAATAAAACATGATAATTTCAGGATTTCACCAATAAAATGTTTAAGACATTAAAAGTAAAAAACAAACAAGGGTGCTACAACCAAAGAAAAAGAAATCACCTCTCCAGCACAGGTGGTTCATAGTGCAACTCTTTATTAACAGAAGGAATAAGGGGTTCTGGAACCCATTCGTCACATAACTCATCAATTTCCTGCAGATATTAAGCATAAAATTTAAAAATGACAAAATAGAATAATTGATGAATCTCATATTGTATTGTACAAGAATTAGCATGGAATTATGCTTACAGATTTAAGTCATAAGTTTCCTTCAAAAGAATATGGTAATTATGTACTTTAGAAAATAACAGTAACTTTAGAGATTCCACATAATAATCAGAAAAAAAATTCTACATGGAAGATTCTAGTTATAAGAAATTAAATACAGAAAGACACTGGTAAATTTGAATTCTGAAAACATATCTTAATAGAATTCAACATTTTAAGCAGTGACTGCTGACAGACAGAAAAAACAAATTGCTAAGCAGACAACAAACACATCATTATCCTCCAATATCCATCTTAACATTGTATCATCTTCTTTAAAAGCAGTAGCATGTTTTCAAGCAGCAAGAGGTGCATAATATATCCATAGGGAAGCACTCATATTAGAAATTTACAAGACAAAAGAAAGAGAGAAAGAGAGATAGAGAGAGAAGACAATGAGTTACAAGACGAGTATACAAGTTAATTATTCTTTAAAAAAACAATAACAAAGTTTGAAACGAACAAAACCTTCAATCCTCATATCAAGTATTCAAGAAATTAAAAATTACTATCTTAGCTACATTCCAGAAATACATAGAACAACTCAATATTGTCAGCAAAGCTACCAACATGATACCAGTTACAAAAGCATAAACCTCTTATGATAGATTTTCAGTATAGACATAAAGATTGTGTCACATACAATTTTGTATGAATCCATTCTGAGATATGTTTCTAAAAAATATAACAGCATGAACAATCACCCAAAAAGCATGTCCAAATACATCATAAAGAGAGCTGCTATTATATAGCCATGGAGAGCTAGTGATTAGTTCCAAACTTCACAAACTGAAATCATCACAAATTGATTCTCTCAAAACTACTTGAAGGCAAATGAAAACAGAACATAAATATTAGAGTAGTTAACCAAGTAAGCACCAGGGAAAAAAAAAAAAAAAAAAAAAAGCATATGCTCAGCAAATAAGCATAGCTGAAGTCCATATCATAAGGGCATATTTTCCATCTATAGGAACTCCAAAAATTAATCAACCTTGCAAAGTTTCAAATCCTCATAAAGAATAATAAGAGATAACCCATGTCAGGCCACTAGAATTCTAGAACAACTAAAAACCATAATAACTGAATGTCCAATCCAATACTCTATTTACAACGAAGTGTTTGAATAAATTCTAAAATCTATACATTAACGGAAACCACTTTTCAGCTGCACAATATACTCATAACAACATTGCATGCAAATTAAAGATGAAGTCTGCTTACATTTGATGAAATAGGAAAATAAAAGTCATTGTATCATGAAAAATAAATAAAAACAATTGACAATAAACGAAATGCCAACTCTACATCACATTCAACAAATAACTAAAAATTTGAATATATAAAAAAAAAAAAAATCAAAAAATGCACACTCACACACACAAACAGCGAGGTAGACAGTGTTGTTGAACTAACCTTGTTAGTTAAAGGCCTTTTAGGAGGCTTGTAACTTTTCTGTGAAAGCAAGAAAAGTATGACCACCAGCAAAAACACTTCGACAAACAAATGTCCTTCAAAACACAAAGAAAAAAATGGAGAAAAATCAATCAACAAATCAATTAACTAATCAACTAATCACATTCATAATCATCCATTCAAAAAGAATAGGAAATGAAAAATTACCACCGATATGGACTCCGAAAACTACAGCTCGCGCAGAAGGACCATCCGACGCGAACGTCATCCAATCCAACGTCGCGTTCAAGAAATTCACGACGGCTGAGGCCATCACAGCGTCAATATCGCAATCGAAAATTCGCAAGGAACCTTTCAGAACCACTCATGCATGAAGGAACATTCACACTTCTCGAAAATTCCGCAACGCTCTCGTACAAATCAAAATCAAAATCAAATCACTGCAACACACGAATCGAACATGAACATGAAACGTGAACATGAACGTGCTAAACGGCAAGTCGTATAGACGAATCGATTGTGCTGGAAATGGAAAATATTCGGATCCGCAACAACGGGGAAGCAAAAACGACACGACGTACCTGGCGAGTGGGAGAGCGAAACAGCGCGAGATTCAGAATGAGATGCGAATTTGAGGGAGAGAGGAGAAGAGAATAGAAGCGAAGAATGGAAAAGAATGGCAAGTGGGGAAATTTGATTGTGTTTCTGGATTGATGAATGATCCGAGGGCTAGGATGAAGCCACGTCATGCACTGTTACCCGTAACTTAACGGTTGTCATGACGCACACGAAGCTTTCTTGTCTTTTCTCCTCTCTCCCTCCTTCCTCGTTTCTTTCATTCGCTTTCTATTTTTCTTTTTCAGCGGAAAATTCGCCTTTTTTCTTTTTGGGCTGCCTCTGCGTTGATGTGGAAGACCATAACAAAATTAAATGGAATGTAATGAAATAAATATCTTATCTATTGAAATTGAAATTAAATAATTTGTAATTAGATTTTACTTATTTTTTACATTAAAAAAAAGGAGTCTGCAAGGGGCCATGACATGACCCCCAAGTTTTTTGAATTGTGTTTATATTAATATATAAAAAAATATTATGGTCCCCTTAAAATGTATAGAAAGTTTATTGAAAAATGATAAAATAGAGAAGAAGAAAAATATAATTATAATAAGTGACTTGGTGTAATAGAAAAAAAGTTAAGGGGAAATTATAAATTTTAATGAACTATTTATGATGTTGAGATATAATTACTTAAAATTATTTAATCTATGTAATTTATTTCTTTTCTTATGTATTACCTCTGTTTGTATATATACAAAACAAATAATTAATTTATCAAAATTAAAAAAATAATTAAGTTATTTAATTTTAATTAATGTTTTCATAAATTAAATATTTTAAGTAGTGATTGTATTTAATATCATTATTTCTAATTTACGGAATATTTTTTTATTAATGAGTGTGACTTAATTTTTTTTAAACTATGACTTAAATTATTAATAAATTAATGAATGTATTTATTAGTGAAATATTTGAGTGTCTCATTAATAAATTTCATAATAATTTAATGGTATTATATATATATATATATAATTAACACATGTTTTACTATAAAAGTTTAAAAAATACATTTAAAAACGAATTTATGTTTCTATAATTAGAAGACGAGAGAGATGTATCATCATTTCTTATATAATAAAAAATGGAAGATAGCATTATTTTTATAATCGGTATAGTTATATTTATTTTATCTATGAAAAAGTATTAGATATATATAATACTTTGAATTTTTTTATAATTTTATGCATGTAAAAATTTTAATTTTTTTTCTTGGGTCCTCTCGGATCAAATTTTTTGCTCTGTTCTTGCGTCTCGACCTTCAAATTAGTGAGAATCTTTTTTTTTTTATAAACTTCAAGGTTAAGATAAAAAAAATAAAAATAACCATCTAATAGGAGTATTAGCTTACTCTGTCAAAGAAAAAAAGTGTATTAACTTTTTTTATCTATATATATTTGTTTTTGTTAATAAAAAATTTAAACCAAAATTTTCTCCTTCTCTCTTTAAGCATAAAATCAATCTTATTATTGCTAAAGAGTATTTATTGACCTATATGAGATTGTTCAAGTTTATGGAATTTTTTCGGGTTCAAGTCAGATACATATGTTACTACATTGAATTTTTGGACAAAAAACTTTGTTACACATAAGTTCTATCCAATTTAAGTATGACTGTCTCTTGAAATAAATATATACGTAGATAGTAGTAAAAAAATGATATATATATAGTATCTGTCAAAAAGATAATTTACAAAGAAATTTAATAAACATGCATTTTTAATATAAATAATTTTATACTGTAAATGAAATAAAATATATTTTACTATAACTGTTATGGTAATTTAACTAGTTTTTAGTTTTAGCTCGTATTATTTATTTCTATAAAAATTAACTAATTTTTAGTTTATTTCTTTTAACATGTCACTTTAAAATAATTGTTTTTGTTTTTTATTTTGTTATTTATGACATGTCAATTATATAGATAAGATGTGGGGTTTATTTTTAAAATTATGTGTTGTTATATAATAGAGAACATGGACGCCATGCTATTTTTTATTTTCTAAATTAATATTCTTATTCATTATAGCATTGAGGGAAAAAATTCTAATTGGTTGTATGCAATCCACTGAAAGAAAAGAAATTATCTTAAAATAAAATAATATTTGAATATAAGTTTATAATTTTATTATTGTTTAGTACTTAGGTGAGGAACATTGGAAGTAGAATTTAAAATCTTTGGTAGTTTTCTACAAGCCAAACTTTGGTGTAGTTACTGGCAAGAATTTCGATGTCCAAGTCAGAAGTAAAAATGAAAAAATCAAAATTTTAAGGGATTAAAATTAAAAAAATACAAATTTAGAAAATAAAAAATGAACAAAAATAATTTATATGAATCAAAATTGAAAAAGCGTTATTAACATATAGAGTTGAAAAAAACTCAGAGATTAAAATAAAAAATAATATAAAACTTATAGGAAGTAAATTGATATTTAAGTTTTTTTTTTTCAGAAAGTTTCATATATATTAAATGGTTTTGGGGAATCATAAAATAAATGATTTTGTGGTATAACTCTAATTTTTGTCATCCTTTTTTTGGGTCGATTTTTGGTAATTTATATATTTCATACGGATTGACAATTTGTATGACTCACATTGATGAATGTAAAAGAAAATGTATCTCCAACGAAGCCAAATAAACGAATCATCACGACTAAAAACGACCTCCGTCACCAACAAAACATCAGTGTCACACCAAAAACAAACGGCAAGCAAAAATGAAAGGGCAAAGATGAAGAAGAAGCCAAAATGAAAAGGAACAAGCGAAATGAAATAAAGCACAGCTCCTATAACAACAAATAAAAACGAAGGACAATATTGGAAATAAAAAAATTACTGGGTGTATGAGAAATGTGACTGGTGTAGGATATAAACCCTAAAATGTAAAGAATGTAAATTGTAAATAAAGATCCATTGGCAATGGCATTCATATAGAGAAGCGGACTGGAAATGTAAATACTCATCAACAAAGTCATGGACCAACACACAAAAAAGTGGAGGGAACTACTACTGGAACTACCAATAGTGTTATTGACACTATCCATGTGGATAGATTGTTTGGTTATTTGAAAAATATTCTTTTCATGAAAACATGTTTTTGTTGTATATACAACTCAATTATATTTTTATTGTATTGTGTGGGATGCAAACAAAAAAAAAAATTACAAAATCGGATTTTCACTGTAATAAAGAGAGAGTAAAACAAGATGTAACAGAGCAACATGATTTCATTTTATTTTATTCAATTAATCGTGTTTCCATTATAATAAGGTTATAATAAGGGGGTGAAGAAAAAAAATAACCAAAACACAATGTAATTGAATATTCACAAAACCGTGTTTTCGTTACATTTTTTTTTCACCTCTATAAAATAAAATGGAATTGCATTTTCTTTGATAATGATACACAATGGACACCCTAAACTTTGTCACTTGATTCCAGAAGCAACACAACCAGTCAACCACAGATAACTAAGACAGGGGTTTGGAGGAGGATCGCATACAGTTTTGACCATCAACACAAAAAATGCAGCCACACATAATTAAGACAAAGGTTTGGAGAAGCAACACAGAAAATTCGACCATCACTTAAAAATTCAGAAGCAATACAACCACAAATAACCATGGAATACAACAATGTTTGGTGTCTCTGCCAAACACCTCAACCATAATGCAATGAAGAACTGATTAAAGCAAGACACATTTGGGGTGCGAAAATGGATGGCGGCAGAGGCAACAACATCAATGACAAGGGAGTTGTTTGGGGTGTGAAAATGGAAATGAAAAGTTAGGGTGTGAAATGTGGCTGAACATAAAAGGAAGGAGAGGGGGTGTGGGGAAACAGAACTAAGGGTAATTAAGCAAATTTAAATGTTTTGGTAATGACAATAGTAGCTCCAAAAAAAGTGAAACATTGACTATTTCCTCAAGTGAAAGGCCCGTAGCCTTTGGGCTTCCGGCTTCGTTCCCTCATCAATTAATTCGCTTGGTCTACGAGAAAGAGAAGAAAAAAAAACTAATTACCCAAAAACCAATTAATCCTTTCCTTATTAGGGTGTCTTTGTTTTTTTATATTTATATTTATGTTTTAACTAATATTTTTTAATTATATCTATAAAATATCATATTATTTTCACTTTATATTTTATTTTTTAAAATAAAATAGTTTACAAAAAATAATAAAATCAGCATAATCCTGTTCCCATAGATTTTACGCAAATTCTGGAAAACAGAAAACATAGTGATTTTTTTTTAATTTTTAATAAAATTATTTTAAATAAAAATAAAAATGAAGAAACCCTAGGTACCTTTACTTTTCCATTTTTATTCGTTAAATTGCATTAAAAAAGTGTTCGTCAAAATTAAATATTTAATGGGGCCATATTTGCTTATAGACTTCTATTGGATATGAGTTTGTTTTCTTGCTAAGCTGGATATGAGTTATAATTCAGACAAGTATTCTTGTTATATCTGAACACGCTTTGATTTTTTCTACGGAATATGTGACTAGAGACGTTTTAGAGCATGTTTATTTGACATTTCTTTTTCCCACCTCAAACGATGCTTAATCGTGCTTCTCAACGCATATTGAGTGAAAAGAACTCTACTTATTATTCATTTGGTCAAACGCCCGTTGGTGTTTGTTTGTATCTAATACAAAGAGGCCTTTCATATAAGGAGCCAACCTTCACCAAATCATGTGCCACACTGCCACTAGTAATTGTCCTAAATGTCATCTGTAGGTACTTATCTATAGGTATGCCTTCAACAGCATATTGACGCACGCTAATGATGAAAGCTAGCAATGATGCACATGTTCTTGTCTCCAACTCCATGCTTTAAGATAAAATGTCTAAATTTCCAAACAATAATCATCATCATCATCATCATAATAATAATAAAATGTCTAAAGCAAGAGCTAGAAGATACTTAATTTGGAGGTATATATAGCATTTTATCCAAAACAGGATATAGGGGGAAGGATATTATAGCAAAACACAAAATTAGATTACTTTTTGATTTGGGTTGATAAGAAAGGGCTGGGCCACATTTGATGATTATGTTATGGGAATCATACCTTCTCTATGAAATCAAATACAAGGCCATGCTTGGTGTAATTGAAATCAGTGCATAGAGTCAAATGAACTTTGCTATTGGACAATTGAGATATCAACATAGTCCAAAACTAGTTCTAATTACATTATTATTATTTAATAATGATTTTCGTTAATAAAGTGAAGGGTTGCCAGAGAGAGAATGATAGGGCTAAAGCAGGCAGAAAGATGTGAGATTGATCTGAAAAAAGGAGGATTAGGAATGATATGATGTTAGTGATGGAAAGGAGTGGTGGGAGCCTGTGATTTAAAGGTCCACATGGGTAGGGGGGAAAAAAGCATAGGGAAAAAAAGTGGGGTAAGAGAGGTTGGTCCAGAATAAAAGAAAGCAATGGTGCAGAGGTAACAGCCTCACTCGAAGCATAAAAGAAAAGCGACCCTTGTTTCCAAAGAAATGAATCGTAAGTTTTAATTCCTAAAGTGTACTGCGTGAAGTGTGAACGTGGCATTGTGCCATTGCTCTAATGAGATTGTTGTTTTGAGATTAGCTAGTTTGGGGGAGTAATACACAAATTAGTTAATTTCCCAAATTTTAAAACTGGTAATCATTAAGTCCTTAATTTTGTAATTTTATGGACTAAAGCAATTGCCGTTTAACAGCATCAGAAGCTAAAATATCTGTCCTTTAATAATTTTAAGCATTAAATTGTTGTTTTTGTAACTTAGAGATTAAAATAAGTTAATTGATAATTTTATAAACTAATTTGATCTATTGATCAGTTAAGAGGGCTACACATATTTTTGTAATAGACATAGCTTGTTAGTAGAGAGAGAGTGTTTACAAGACAGACTTTAACAACAAAAGGTTAGAAATTAAATCAACTAAATTAAAAAGGAAGAAGAAGAATAATAAATTTTAATTTGATTCTTAAGATTTTTTCTTCAAATTGAAATCAAACTAACTCGATAAAAAAAAAAAAAGTTGCTTTGGTTTGAATTTATTGAGTCCAATATTATAATAAAATTTAAAAAATGTTTTTGAAAAATCTGAAAATTCTTGTAATTTTTTTTCCAACAATCCAAATCTAATCCAGACTGAAAATTAAAAAAAAAAAAAATTAAGTTTAGAGCTTAAAAAAGCATTTCCAATGGAAAGTGTTTTATGGATTTCTAAGAGTAATAAATTATTTCTCAGAAGAAATCATTTATTAGAAAATATCTATGTGACATGAGAGTTCCTTCAAAAAAAAAATTGAATTTCTAATATAAGAAACCGTACAGTTCCTTATTTTTTCAAACATCACCAACCATGTAGAGTTTTTGAAGTTTCTTGCGATTTCTTGCATTTGAGCAAAATTTTATAATAGTTTCTTATGAGTGACATGATATTGTGGGGATCCCAAAAAGTGTTGCGAGAATTACAAAAAGATGAGTAAAAGATTCTAAAAAACTCATATAAACATTTTCCATTGGAGATACTCTAACAAGTAAAAAGAAGAAGAAGGAGGATAAAAATTTTAAAAAAAGGTAATAGAAAAATGGATGATCATCGAGTTTAATGTTGGCGTTGTAAAAGATAAACTTAATACCGAAATCAGTGAAGGTTGAAACTTATTTGGTTTAATCCAAGTTAAATTTAATGATAATAAAATAAAATAAAACGAACCAACTTAATTAATGAATTTGGTTCAAGTGATTGGATTCTTTTAATTAAACCAAACCGATTAATGATGACCCCTATTAAAATTGGTAACTATGATCAGAAAATAATAATTATAAGGTTGTGATATAATTAATAATGATCTTCACCCATCAAGATCGTACATAACATAACTAAACTCACTTACTTCCCCCACAAAGCCATGAGGAGTGTGAGAGTGTCATTTCGTTTGCTGTTTGGTAAGCCTGTTATTGTGTGTGGGATAAAAATAAAATTATGTCGGATGAAGGCCATGTTTCAATCAAGTACCTAGCAAAAACCACTGCACGTTATTATCTATAACTATTATTTTAACGTCTGCACGTTCTAATTACATTATTATTTTATTTGGTGTCATTTTTTATTTTTAACTTTTATAAATTATTGTAGTGTTTTATTTTAATTTTCAATAACAATTGCATATTTCAAAATAAATTATACCTAATTACATATATAAATAATTTTTTAAATCCAGACACGAAGTATCTTTTTTACACTAGTTTATAACTAATTAAACTCCCATGATGTTACAAGTTATTCTCCTTCCTAAACTTAACTCCAAGTGTTATTCGATGCAACAAATAAACAATGATGTTTTGCCTCAAGAAGTTGAAATAATAGGATGTTTAGTAAAAGATCTTGAGTAAATATCTTGAGTTTAAGATCTGATTTTCACTCAATTTTTTAATAAAGAAGTTGAAGAGATCTCCAACATGTAGGATGAGTTCTTGTAGAAGATATGTACATTGTTCAAAGAAGAATAAATTTTCATCCTTTTTCTCTTTCCCTAAGATTTCAAAATGAGATTTACCATTAAAGAAAAAAATAGAAGAGATCTTAAGATATTATGGGTCTATCAAGAAGTAACATAAGATTATAATTTAAGATTTACTACTAAAGATATTTTAAATAATTTGATATGCGAGCCCACTTTGCGGTTGCTTTGTTTGCATCTGAGCTAACGTTCGACTGAAAAAATCCAATGAATGAAGAGTTAGGCTTGGAAAAGAAGGTTCTGGGGTCGTATGTATCTATGTACCCACCTTCTCTCTACAGTTATTTGTTGTTCTTCCTTCTAACTAAAGGAGGACAAGTGAAGAAGTGCATATGCACTAAGCAGGGAAATTACAAAAGAATTCGTTTTTACTACTGCAACTTTGCTTTCCTTGCAGTTCACCACATGACATGGAGGAAGGTTAAAAAAAAGAGAGGATGGGTCGTTGTCTATTTTTAACGGAACAGGAAAATAATAGAAAAATATATGTTCATAAAATCATTACCAAGCTAGAAATTTATTTTATTTTCATTGCAATGCAAGCAAGCAGAGAATAGCAGCAATGCATTTTCATGGTTTAGTAAATGTATATTGTATGGAGAATGGTAATTGAGTGTGTATTGATATATTTGATTCAATTTATTTTGAAAAGAAAACTTATGTTTGATACGCTCTTAGTGTAAAATAAAAAAAAACGTTTACACTTTAAACTAATAAAGTAACACTTTATATATGATTTTTAAAATAAATATTATGAAAAACAATGATTTACAATAATATATAACAATTCATCGATGACAGTATGCATGAAAAAACTTTTATATTGTCAATATATTTTAATTAAACTCTTTTTTGGGAGAGATCCAGCATACAAGACGTGAACCGGAAATGGAACAATCTTGCATACGATCAATAGTAAGAAGTTATAGTTTTTAATATTACTAATAAACTTACACCACAATTTTTAATAAAAATATTTATTTATTAATTTCTTAATTAATCAATTTTTTTAGATAATCATTAATAAAATCCAAATTCTAAATCTGAGTAAACTGATGGGTATTGATATTGTTTACGTTAATTTAATTACAATTGACAACATAACTGTGAAGGTAATATCAAAGTCTAAATAACTTATTAGTAAATTTTGGATCAATTAATATAAGATTTAGCAGTCCTAAATTTGAGCTTAAATATTTAACTATATTAAATATTTAGAATGAGAAATTCAATTTTACTCTAATATAATTTTTTTCCTTATAAGATATCTTAGGATTGTATAAAAAGATATAAAGTCTAAAGCAGTTCATGGCAACTGCAATTCAGACTCCTTTTTCAGTATTTTCTCTGCAAATTCCGTAACTGTAAGCAAGAAAATCTAAAATCATATTTTTGTGTTAGAGGAAGTATAGATATTAGATAATGCCTATATTATCCTGAATAGAGTACAACGGTTGGATACTAGGAAATGATTTGCAGTTATGGCCCACTAATCAACTTTTGCCACACTATACGCTATATATGTGTATAGATATAGGTGTAGCTTCATAAATCTGCTAGGTAGCACATGGAGTTTGGACCTTCAACTCAAATAAGTGTATAGTAGTCAATAATATTCCATCAAATTGCACTCACAAAGTCAATACTATCTTCCCATTTGGTGGCCCCTCTGCAACTAATTTGAACGTTTTTTCAGACGCTCTCTTAATTCCACTAGCTCCATTCATTGTGCTCTAATCTGAATGCATAACTGGTTAACGGGACATGTAGACATGTTGAGTTATTTTTATGGAGATAGAGTACGGAAAGTGCATAGAGTTAGTTTTTGGCTTTTTCTAGAAGATAAGATGAAGGGTTAAAGGTGTTGGAGTACAAGTGTGAGATAAAATTTTACATCGAATAAAAATAGAAAAGTTGAACATTATACAATTGAGGAGAAGATCCATAAATAGGAGCCTTTAAGATTTTGAGTTGAAGTGTGATATCTAATTCACTTATATGATTACTCATATGTAAATAATTTCGATATTTATTCCCTCGATATTTTAACAAAAGAAGATGTGGATTTAATTATAAAAGGGTAGACGGTCATACTTAGGAATAATAATGAAAGTAGAGAAATTATTAAACTACATATTTATATTTATGTGGTTTGGATCAATTAATCTATACATGATATGCAATCATATTTTGCAATTTATAAAAAAAAAATGAGTTAATAACATGTTATGAAAATTGTACAATCACAAGTCCCACACCATGTAATATTTAGTAATTAACATTTACCTACATAAAAAAAAGGAGACATATAAATTGAGTGATATTTGATTTTGTTAAAGTGAAATTTAAAATAGAAAATTAAATTCTATCAATTATTAATTAAAACTAAAATAATTTAAAAATATAATTTATTTTAAATTGACGAGAAATAAGTTTATATTCATTTTAGAAAAGAAAAGTTAAATCTTCAAAGTGAATGTTTTATTTTGTTGGAGTGCTAAAATTCTATATATTATTGATAACTAGTGTGTAATTATTTTAGTTTGACGGGTAATCTTGAACTTGAGTATTAAATTTGTAACTACATTAAAAACTTAAAAGGGAGATTTTACCGCCTAAACTTAAAAGGGTTTAGTTATAACATGTTAGGAGTTTTGTTATACTTAATAGTTTAGGAATTTTATTTTATTTTTTTAATTTTAAAACTATTTTGATATTTTTAATTTAGAAATAAATAAACTATCTCTTCATAAATTTTTCTTACCCAATTTTCTCTTTATTATCTTCTATTTTCTATCATGAAAAAATCATCCTTAATCATCATTATTGTCATTATCTTTATCATAATTGTCATCGCTTTCATGATCATTATGATTGTAGTTACTTTTGTCATCACCATTATTAGGGGTGTTCGCGGATCGGTTTGGATCGGTTTTGGTCAAATTTAGGATCCAACCCAATCAAATTTGATCGGTTCGGTTCAGTTCGGTTTTCAGAAGAAAAAAAATTGAAACCCAACCCAACCCAACCCGTTCATAAATAGTTCGGTTCGGTTCGAATCACCAGGTTACCCATTTAAATTTTTTTTAGAACTACTATTTTATATCACGATTCTTTCAAATATCTCATACAATTAACACAATATTATCAAATGTATGAAAGTAGTAATTAAAATTGATTCATTTAATACCATCAACATAATATTATAAAATAGACTTATAATATAAATTAAAACAAAAGATTTAGTATCCTAGTTTCCTAGTCTACCCTTACACAACAATTATCCCAACTGGTATCCTTGTTTCCTAGCAAAAAGCTCTAGTCTCAATTCACCAAGAATAGAGATAGACTGATAACCTTGTTTTCCAACCAGATTGGTATCCTACTTTCCCAGCCAGAAGTCGCATGTCTCAATTCATCAAGAACAAAGACAAAACTGGTATCCTAGTTTCCAGCTATGACCTTTTCCAAAGTCAAGGAGAAGAATACAATAAAATAGTTACATTTACGCTTATATTCCTTAATAGGTACCTTTAAATCCTGATTGAGAGTTGAAGAATCAAACTTGTCAAACGCTTCTATATGATCTCACAATAATTCTCTCAACGATGCAAACATAAACTCCCTAATATTATTTGGAATGGAATGCATACATGAACACCAAAATATGTTTCTATTTATACTAATTTAAAGATATGATTTTAACCAATTTTTGAATGCAATCTTAAATATATTCTATCATATTATCCAATACAATCATAAAGATATTCTATTATATTATGCAATGCAATCTTAAAAATATTTTATCCTTTTTTAATGCAATATTAAAAAATATCCTATTTTATTTTTGAATGCAATCTTAAACATTTACAATATCATATCTTTTTTTATTGTCATATTATTTTTTTAATTTTTAATATATATATAAATAATAAAATTTATATTATTATTACGGGTTCACGGATCGGATCATCGGATCTGTAAATCTAAACCCATGACCCAACCCGTACATGAACGGTTTTGATCGGTTCGGTTCGATTTTGACCCAAATATATAAATGACCCAACCCAAACTATTCAGATCAATTCGGATCGATTCGAGTTCATGGGTGACCCGTACCCGTGAACACCCCTAACCATTATGATGACGATAATAATAGAAACAATGATGATGATAATGGTGATATAGGTTATGATGATGGAAACGATGACATTAATAATAGTGATAATAATAATAATAATAATAATAATAATAGGGATGACAATCATGATGGTAATAGATAATGACAATAGACACAACAACAATATTAGTGATAAAGGTTTTTGATAAAAATGGTGAAAGTAGTGATAATTGATAATGATACTAATTGTAACAATAATAATAATGATGATGATGATAATCTTGAGTGAATTGATGATGATAGTAATATCAATGAAAATGATAATTAGAAACAATGACAAAAAATATAATA
This sequence comes from Glycine tomentella, assembly GCA_007407185.1. NCBI lineage: Eukaryota > Viridiplantae > Streptophyta > Magnoliopsida > Fabales > Fabaceae > Glycine > Glycine tomentella. The sequence goes on from PYAF01000241.1 coordinate 556,010, forward strand.
AAGGGTGACTTTTTTTTTATAAAAAATAATAGAGAAATAATTAGATGAAAAAAGATAACGAAAATAATAATTTGTTTTTAATTAAAAATATCAAATTACCTTTTTTAAATTACGACAAAAATATAAAAAAAATTCAACTTATATATAATTTTATTCAAGCAGAATTTACTCTCACAGAAAATAAATGTGATCAAAAAAACAAAATAAAAGAATGCTGTCCTATGATAATGACAAGAGTGAAATAAGTATACATAATAATATAGGTATATATGTACTGACATACATGTGACAGTAACTAACTGGTTGTTCGTACATATAAGCTGATCTATATTCCGTAAACATTAAATATTAACGACGGTACTGCCTTTTTCATATGAATGCGAGAGTTATGGTACTAGATTTATTCCCATTATAGCATATTTAATGGACGTTTGTATCAACAAGCAAAATAACTTACTTTAAATGAAGCTTAATTTAATGTAACGAACGTTATCAAAAAATGATATATGAACGGCATGAAATTAACCAAAAAAGAATAACATGATATGGAAAAAATAGTGAAAGAATGTTTTAAAAAAATAGTGAAAAAAAAGTAAAAATAATTGCGCATGTTTTATTTTCACAAAGTTGCGAAACTATAAGCTGCACCTATATATATTATTTTAAAGAATGATTAAGAAAAGGTATATACTATTTTAAAAAGTTAAGTGAGGATTAATATTTTTTTTTCTTTGAATCAAAGGTATTCATTGGTAGAAAAATTAATTCTTCCAAAAATTCAAATGATTAATGTAATGGTGTAAGGTGTCTCGTTGTGTTCATGAGAGAATATGATCTATTTAGCAAAAGAATCTGTATTTAATTTTCATTATGTGTAAAATTTTCTTAAACCAACACCAATTATGCATTGCGAGTGATATTAGTCTCTGATCCAATAGATTGAGAAACATCCATGATTTTTAACCTAGGAAAAAAATTAATTCTACAAAATACTAAGATTTATTTAAGAAATTAAATTTTTAATAATTTTTTTATATATACAGACTTAAAAATCCAATTTCTGACATGTTACACTGTCTTGTCATGGAATTAATGTGAGTACACCGAACCTTATTATGATGATAAAATACGTATAAGAGCATCTCCAATGGGAGATGCTTAGTGGTTTCTTAGCCTAAGCAATGGTTTCTTCCGAGTTCTTTGGCATTGGAGCAAAGTGACGTGGCGGAACAATTTCGTCAAAAATGGAGCACGTTCCTTATATAAGGAACTGAAAATTATGAATAAAATATTATTCTCCTCATCAACTACCCGTAAAAAAAGAGAGGAAAAATATCAAACCAGAGGTTGCACGCATGGAGGAAGAGGTCGACGCATCGCACGAGGTGGAGGCGCTCATGGAGGAAGAGACCGACACAACAGAGACGGAAGAAGAGGCCACGCGCATGGGATGGTGCTAATGGAGCTTCTAACAGGAAAGATCGGCACGACGGAGATGGTGGTTTGGGTGAGGGAAGGTCACGTGGTGAGCGATGAGCAAAGAAGCACAAAAAAAAAGGGAGAAAGAAGAGAACGAATATTATGAAAGTGGAAGACAGAGAGGTAGGTGGAGAATGATGTAGGGAAGAAGGGTATGGAAGCATAGAGGTTTTAAATTTAAAGGGTTAATTTTTTTTTTTTTTTTAAGAAACATAGATCCCAATTGAGAACAGAAGTAAACATAAAAAACATATCTGTTGAAAGGTTTAAAAAAATATAGATCTCAATCAATTGAGAACATAATATATAAAAATAATAATTTATATTTATATTTTTTTCTTCAATTATTCATAATATATTTTTTATTTGTATTTATAAAAATTGAAAAATATATATGTGTAGATTTTTTTAGATTTTTTGTATTAAAGTAAATTTTTGAGTGAATTTCTTATGAATAACATAATATCGTAAGACCACAAAAAAATACTATAAGAATCAAAAAAATAAATTAAAAAACTCATGAGTATCTTCCATTGAAGATCTCCAAGTATCCTTACAACAAAATTGTACAAATACCCTTTCAAGAAAGAAAAAAACTGTACAAAGATACTTTTTGTTGTTGAATGAAAATGACGTAATATTCCACTTTTCAAGGTCGCATCACTCAGTTCAATTTTAATATTTTGAAAAAATTATGGAATGTGTAGTAGTTTTCAGTTTATAATGATCATAGGATGTAATAAGATGAGATATTTACAATTAAGGAGACCGGTAATGTTTATTCTTCGACGGTGGTCAACTAGATTATTGAGGAGTCTATTTTTTTATATTTGGATAAATGTTTTTAAATAAAAAAATGCATATTGTTAAATATAATTCAGATGCATATTTAAATTAATTATAATTATAAAATTAACTTGACCACGTCACTTAATGAGACAAGACTTAATTTAATATAACGAACATACTACAAAAATTATGAATGAACGGAATGAATTTAAAGGAAAAAGAACACAACATTACATCACATGTAATTACAATAGTAAAAATACTAATGAATTCAGAGGAGAAAAAAGCTAACGTTACATACTAATACGTGTAACAAAAGAAAACATACCGCAGAAACTCACGACTAATCGTAATAAGACTCACTATTAATAAGTAAAAAAAATCAAATTAAATTCTATCATTAAACTAAAAATTAGTAAATATTTTTAAGTCTTATATAATGATAATAAATTCACTAAAAGCAAATTAAAAATCCAAGTTAAGATATTGCATCACAGTGCAAGAATCCTTATATATATATATATATATATATAATAAGATTTAATATGACTTTTCCTCCATTAAGTTTTATTTAAATTTTATTTTGATCATTTATGATGTTGAAATATATCATTTTAATATTTTTTTTCAATTTTTTATTTAAATTTTAAAATAATTAATTTAACATATTGTTAGTTAAAAACATTCACCATCTTTATTTTTATTTTAAAAATTAAAAAACACCCTAATCTAAACACCAACAACCACCCTAAACCTATATACACACCATCGTCACGTGCATCACTATGATTATCGTTGTCATCTTTTTTATGATCATCGTCAGATTTTCAAATCTGCGACCACCACCACCTCACCTTCTCCACGAAGATCTTCTTTCTCTTGAGCTTGAACACCACAACTTCATCATAGGAGAGCTTATTGTGGTTGTGGGGAAGATGACAACGATGTGATTATAAATATGATCTGAGGTCAGTTATGAAAAGGTGACGACAATGATGATAATGATGATACACACTACTGTTGACGATAGTTATAAGGGGTTGGGGTGACTATTGGTGTTTAGAAAAAGAAAAAGGTTAGGAATACATTTAAAACATAAAGGAGTTAAAATAAAATAATATAATAACAATTTTTAGTTGTTATTATGCTAAATTAATTATTTTAAAATTTAAATATTAACATAGTTAAATGGAAAATCGAATAAAGTAACAAAATGGTATATTTTAAAATATAAAAGATTATTTTTTTTTAACTTAATGCTCAAATAAAATTAAAATAAAATTTAATAGAATAAAAGCCACATTAAATCATCTGTATATAAAATACTACATAAGTATATACATTTTTATAGTTGAATGAAAATGACGTGGATGTTCCACTTTTTAAGGTCACGTCACTCGGTTGGATTTCAATGTATCAAAAGAATTATGAGATATGTAATGTAATTTTCATAGGATGTAAATATGATGGGATATTTATAAGAAAAACGAAGCACAAATAATATCATTCGATAATGTTTGTTCTTCAATGGTGGTTAACTAGAGCATTAAGTCTCTCCATTTTAAATTTGGATAAAACTGATTTTAATAAAATCAACTTTAAATATAATTAAAATATATTTATAAATTAATAAGAAGTATAAATGTTATATTAGGTTATGTTTTACGATAGAAAATAATATTAAGAACTTTGAAATTAGTATTCTCGGTTCTAATTGATGTGAGAGTTCACACTTCAAGAGTTCGTCCTTATACTTTTTTTTTTACAAGATAAAAATAGAGTGGAAAAGAGAAAGAAAGAAAGAGTTTGAAATTATAAAAAAAATTGTTAATTTGGTATCCAAGAAACAACATAAAAATAAAGTGCTACTATTTATCTTAAGATTCATCTAATTCTCACATTAATATTATACATATTTCACACTGAATCATTTTTCTTTTTAATTAGAAACTCTCTACCGCCATGCCCACACATCGTGACGACAATCGTTACTCTGAGTGACAATTCCACTAATGTCATGGTGGAAAAAAATCAGTATTTGAATAAGAAGGTTAAGCTCGTCAAATTTGGATTAATTTGTTTTATAATTGATAAAAAAAAAATTTAAGTTTTTAAAATCTCTTTATAATTGCTATAAAAAACTCTTTATAAAAATAGTTATTTAAAAAATATTATCAATCATACAATATTACAATGCTCGACCTACAATGCTCTATATATATGGCTTGATAGAGGAACGAACTTTAAAAATTAGTGCTTCTGTTAATCACATGTACGAGTCTGTAATATAAAAAAATGATAAAATATTACAAAAAATATATTCATATATTAAACAATGTAATTAAAATATTAAAACATCAAAATTTTAATTAACCTTAAATAATATATGAAAATGTTAAATAATTTTAAAATGTTAATTTGTAAATATATTACTCCCAGTTATTTAAATACTTACAAATATTATTTATTAACGACTATAAACTAGATGTTGTTAAAAATAATAAACGATAAAAATAATGTTATTTAAATACGTAAAAATTAAAATTATTAAAAAAACATAGAAATATAATTAAAATATGAAACAAAAATATTTTAAAAATTATTAATGATAATAATAAAAAAATATATTATTTTATACTCAAAATTTTAGACATATTTCTTTGAAGTGTTTAATTCCAATATGTTTTTCTAAAACCAAAACAAGGTACTAGTAATTCAAATATATATATATATATATATTAAATGGTTCTCTATTAAGTATAATTAATATTTTAATTGTCCAAATGTAGTTCCTATCTCGTACTAAAACACAGTTGATTAATAAACTGTTAAGTTAGTAAAATTGACTAATGTTTTCCGACCTTCACCAAGTGAAAACTATATGCATACTTCAACGACATAATTAGAGTGTAAATATCTAACACATTACACAATACTCTGTAAAACACACATTAACTAGAAAAACTACAGTCTACAATACATCTAAAGGGAAACGCATATATTAAATATGTTTAATTTGATTAACAGATTACAAAGGATAAACTTATTATTAGCTGCAACTAATTATTAGCTACAAAAGATGGACCCCGCCGTATTAGCTAGAGAAGCTAAGTTGCATTTGCATGTGGATTAAGAGGCCAACCAGCTGGATTTGTCCACTGGGAGGCAACGTGGGTCTCTACTACTCTATTTTCTTTTATTCACTTTACTTCCTTCTTCCTCTGTATTCTTACCAAGAATTTTATAAGTTATAAGTGTTTTTAGAGTATAATTTTAATATTGTATCCAAATAGACTCCAAATTATTTCTATCGAATATGCTAGTTAATGTATATTGACTTATTGGTGAATCAAAGTGTTAGCAGAAGAAGAGATACTTTCAGCATTATCGGAGAACGTCAATGATATGTTAAAGTTATTGGAAGAGATTTACTTAAAAAATTATTGCACACACTTAAGCTACCAACAATTTTTATTTATTGAATCGTGACTATATGTAGCTAGTCAAATAGTTCTTAGGTCACCAAACAATCCCTCTAAAGAGAATTTTATCTATTCAACTAGCTCTTAAATACTAGAAAACTTCCTAAATAAGATTGTTCAGCAAGTGAGATTTTAGTGGCCTCAAGAAAGAACTAAACTTACATCCATATAAAAAAGATAAGAGTTAATTCTAGATCTGTTACAACTTATATCAATCCATATTAATATAATTGGTGAACTATTATTTCAAGATAAATTACTTAAAATATTATAGAAAAATAAAAAGGTAAAATTCTTATAAATATTTATTGAAATGTTTTATGCCAATAGGATCTATATATTATGCTGCTATTTCTACTAATGTACATTATCTTACCACTCAACCCCATCTCTTCTATCTTTCTTTTCTTTTAAATTAGGGACCATGTGGATCCTTACTCCCTTTTTATTTTTCACAACTCTTGTGTTGTGCCACCTTTTATTCATTTTTTTTTTGTTTCCTTTCAATCTTTCGGTCCAATTTTGATCTGTAATCCTTTTTCTTTCTTTCTTGCGTTTTTTTTTTAATTCCTTTCTCTCCAACAGTTTTATATAGAACGTAACTAATGATGGTGAGTTAGGAGTGGCCTCAACCTAGCTGAATTGACTGGCTTCCTACATAGTTCAAGCAAATCACACTTTTTTTCTTTTTGCAGGTCTAAACCATTATTTAGAATTTTTTTTAATGATATTTGCGTAAAGGAATACACAAAAAGCCAAACCTGAGAAAAGGTTACATTAAATCTAATAAAGAAAAAGCTTTTGAATATATTTAGTGATATTTTAATTAAAATAAAAAATAATAGTAAAAATGAATGCTAAATTTTAATACCAATTTTAATTATCACTTGAATTACGTACTCTAATATTAATTTAAAAATGACATAAGAAAATATCTAGAATACTATACTTTTAAGTTCTGTCTATTTTGTCCATTTGATAAATGAAGAACCAACAAGTTTCCATTATACGTGATGTAAAGGCATTATTTCAATTGATAAAACGAAAATCGGATCATTTAAAAATAATGGTAAGGACATTTTATATATATCGACAAAATGGAGAATTTTTTCATAACTTCCTATCTCAATAAAATTATTTGATTATTATTTATTACTAATAACAAGTAGTTGGTTTGAATTATGTTAGATTTAATCTTCTTTAATTAAGGTTTTTAATCCAAACCTTATAAATAAAGAAAACATGATTAAGAGGAAAGAATTTTATAAAAAATAATTAATTAAATTTTTTAACAAAAATTAATTATCAATAAAGTTAATAAACATATTAATAATATGATAAAAAAAATCTATCTTACTTAAAGGCATATTATAAAAATATTGTTTCATGTATTTTTTTTTTCCGAAAAGGTGTACAACACAAGTGTGTGATATTGTGTATAGTGGTTATAATAACTTATAAGGATGGAAGGTATACCTCTTAGACCTAAAATATGAGTGCATGGGAAATTGGCCCAGGGTTACATTACATAGCCGAGGTTAGGGTTGTGTGGGTGAAGCTAGCATGAAAAAGTGGTATGGCACCTGTGAAATGTGAACGTGTGTGATTAGGACGGTGTACCGTCAAAGCTTCCCTCTCATAATGGCCGCATCACGTGGCTTTGTGCGCTGTTGTTATTCCTTTTTTTTTCTTTTCTACCTTCTTCTCAAATCTACATCCCAACTAGAACTTAGATTACATTCCATTTCTGACAAGTCTCACACCATTTCTTCACCATCTCCTACTTCTCCGCTCCTTCTCTTTTACTTTCCCCCCCTTTTTTAAGGTGAGTGCAATTCATAAACAATAATTTCAGAAATTAAAAATAATAGATACCTTAAATATAGACCTGTGATACTGCACTGCCAGTGCAATCATAGCATTTCCATGGTTCACTTTTTGGCTGTAAGTAATTACAAAAAACATAAAGAAAGAAGGGAAACATTAGATGTAGTTATTTGTGTACTTTTAGTATTATTATTCATTAAAATTAGTTTTAACTAACTAACTAACCACCAGTCATTAAAACTAGTTAGTTTAGTTAGTGTATTGTATAAGATAAATATTTAATTTTATATAATTTTAATTCGTAATATAAATTTTTTTTGAGTATATAAATTTAGAAATCTAATAAATAAATACATTGAAACATAGAAATCATATTTTTTTGGTGAACACATAGAAATTATATTTTGAATCTAATATGAATAATTAAAGTTGTGATATAAGATTATTTTTTAACTATTACTAACAA
>PYAF01000241.1:564152-585954 GCA_007407185.1 Glycine tomentella
ATTATTTTTTAACTATTACTAACAATTTGCTTTTAAAAATTCATTGAAATTTAATTAAGACATAGATATACACAAACCAATATCATTAGATTTGCAAAACGTACAATGATTATACTTTCTAAAATAGTATAGATTTGGGTAAACTAGAAAATATAATAACACCATTTTTTTTTGGTTTCCATGAAATATATTTTTCAATTGATAGTTGAAGTTGGAGACTATTTTTTTTAGACATAAAAAACATTGAAATAATTTTTGTTTTATCTATACACATAGTTGGATATCAAACTTTTGATAACATTCTTTAAGAAACACAATTGTTTTCCAATTGAAGCTAGAGTTTGTTGATTGTTAATAACATTTTTATTCTAATGAGCTGAGCTACATAAAAAATAGTTAAAGATACAAAGGGTTATAAATCAGCGTGCAAGTTATTGTAAATCATGATGTCTGTCTTCAATTCATAGAAAAGTTTTACGGAAAAAAAAAAATAATAGGTTGGGGGTAAAGTGGTAATTACGAAATACCAAGAGGTTTTTATGGTGAAGTAGAGAGAGGACCGTTGTGAAAAGAAGAGGGGCAAAATGGGAAAGAGGGGTCATAAAAGAGGTCAAGGAAACAACCGTCTGGAGAGGTACATTACAGTGAAGGCAAAGGGAAAATGATCCTGGTAGTTGTTGTCCATACAGTTACCTTGAGCACCTTGGTTGCAAGCCATTCGCATTTTCCCAAACTACCCTTCCCACCTCTCTCTCCTCCTCCAACTATAACTACTCTCTCTCCTTGCTCCTGTAGTAGTACTACTAGTCACTGCAACACCACCACCAACAACAACAACGCTTTCTTACTTTGTCCTCCGCACACGATGCGAAGGAACAACACATCACAATTCACAACACAACCATTGCGCCAATTGAATTGATCTCTTTCACACTCAGCTCAACCCCATCAAACACTCATCTCACTCACACACTCTCTTTTTCTTTCTCTCTCAGTTAAGGTAGTGTTTGGCATTGCATTTTTATTTTTTTTGTGATGGTGGAAGCGGGTGAGGATTGTTGCGTGAAGGTCGCGGTCCACGTGCGACCTCTCATCGGCGAGGAGAAGGTGCAGGGATGCAAGGATTGCGTGAACGTCGTGCCAGGGAAGCCTCAGGTGCGTGCATCGTTGTCACACTCAAGACACACTATGATAATAGGGAACATTGGAACAACTTCCACTTGCTTGCATTGTGTGTTTTTCCTTTGCTTTTTATTTTATTTTATTCGGATTGGTGAATCTGGCGAGAAGAGATCTGGATCCGAGATTGATTTCTTGCGTGATTAAAGAATTAATGGTTATTGCCAATTTGGAATTGCTTTTATGATCTGATGATATATGCTTGCTTGATTGGGATGTTTGTTTGACTTCTTTCTTTTTCGGTTTGGGTTGCTTTTTTGGGCTTCGCCAGCCCATTTTTGTGGAATGCCTCAGTTTATGAAACATTTTCTTAGTTACAACAGGAATACTCCTTGAGAGGCAATCTTGTTCCAGGTACCGTTAGGCAATAAATGCGGACACATCTCTTAGTGGGGATTTGAAGTTTGGATTCCCATGTTGTGGGAGACTAGAGACCAGCTCTTTCTGCTAGACTCAACTCCCGTTGGTTTTGAAACGTTATTTGTGAATGAATGGAATCCTTAAACTCAAATCATCCTAAACTTGGTTGTAAACGAAAGTAACACTGTGCGTGTGTTGTTTTTTTGGGTTATATTGGAGATGCGAAATGCTAAAATACTGATAAAAATGTGGAAAGGTGAGCTAGTTGAGGATTGAACCTCCGACTTAGACACTGCATTCTAGTCTCAAAGCTTGACCCGGTGCCATTTGAGCTACAAGCTCATTGGTAAATGGCAAGTTAGTGTTAGTAAATTAAAACAATTCTTTTGTTTCTTGATGCCATTTAGACTATGTCTCACTTGCTTTCCACATCAGTTGGAAATCACTTGCCTTCCTACTTCCTTATTTTTTTTACTCATAGTAGGTTAGAGTGATGAACATGTTACATGTATATATATGCCTTCTATATCCATTTGAATTTTCTCACTTTAGGAAATTTATCACGCAGTATATTTTTCCATGTACTTAATGCAAGGATGAAAATACATAGCATCCTAAATATCTTAAAAATTTGGGTGGAATCATATGCTATTATGATTATGATACAGGTACAAATTGGTGCACATTCCTTTACATTTGATCATGTTTACGGGAGCACTGGTTCTCCCTCATCTGCCTTGTTCGATGAATGTGTTGCGTCCCTTGTTGATGGTTTGTTCCAAGGATATAATGCTACTGTTCTTGCATATGGTCAGGTATAGTTACAGCTAAAGGAAACACAAGTTAAATGCCATTACACATATGACTTATTCCTCCTTGGTATGTGACATTTTCACTCCATTGCAGACAGGTTCTGGGAAAACATACACCATGGGTACTGGCTTTAAAGATGGTTGCCAAGAGGGAATAATACCCCAAGTTATGAGTTCTCTGTTTAACAAAATTGACACCTTAAAGCATCAGAATGAATTTCAGCTGCATGTGTCCTTTATTGAGGTCAGTTAATAGCTTTGGTACAGTCAACAGCCTTTGTTTTCAAAGTTAAATTGTGCTTTAATATCTGAAATTAAAAGATTTTATATTTGTGAAATTGTTAGATTAAGCATCTAACAAAAAAATTTAATTGATTAAAGATTCTTAAAGAAGAAGTAAGAGACTTGTTGGACCCATCCTCTACGAACAAACCAGAAACTGCAAATGGACATGCAGGGAAAGTAACTATTCCTGGGAAACCACCAATACAAATCCGTGAGTCATCAAATGGTGTCATTACTCTAGCAGGATCTACTGAAGTCAGTGTTACAACACTAAAAGAAATGGCTGCTTGCCTAGAACAAGGATCATTGAGTAGAGCAACTGGGAGTACAAATATGAACAACCAATCCAGGTTGCTTATGCATTTTCCTTCTCTTCTTTTAACTGCATAAATTCATTTCTAATTAAATATTTTTTTATCACCCTTTTAGATTCTTAAGCTACTTCTGGATAAATAGGCTTGGGAAATATTGTTAGAGCATAAGCTGTATAATGTGACGTTCTGATAATAAAGCAAAAACTAAGAGAAGATATGGTGTAAAAAATATAAATTACATTTTGGTTTTAAACTCTTCTGATGGCTTAAGCTTTCTACAATCAATCTGAGCTTTCAATTGTTTCCTTTGAAACCAATTCCATACCAAATATTTTCTATTTCTTGTTAGTTAAGGCAATGCTAATAGATGGAATGATTGATATATTGCAATTTGTAAGAATGCTCGCAGTCTGCTGCAGTTCTAAAGATTTTGTCAATGAACAAATCTAGAATTTACTTGTTTCCATCAATTCAGCCTTCATGATTAAAAGTTGTTCATAAAAATGCTGTTAAATTTATCTTTCTGAAGTTCTCTTCTATTACTTATTCTTCTTCTACTATGTGTCAACCAGTCGTTCACATGCTATCTTCACCATCACATTGGAACAAATGCAGAAGCTTTATAGTCCTGGTGAGATCAGTTTAAATGATACAATGAATGAAGAATATCTTTGTGCCAAGTTGCACTTGGTAGATCTTGCTGGATCAGAACGAGCTAAAAGAACCGGGTCTGATGGTCTGCGCTTTAAGGAAGGTTAGCCATGACATTTTTCACTTGTATCTTCTAAACTTGCTTTTGATCATCATGAATTTTCGAATAATTTTTCTTTCAATCAGGAGTTCACATTAACAAAGGCCTTCTAGCGCTCGGTAATGTTATTAGTGCACTTGGTGATGAAAAGAAGAGAAAGGAAGGTGTTCATGTTCCTTATAGGGATAGTAAACTTACTAGGCTTTTGCAGGTTTGAGATCTATGTGTACCTTCCTTCTTTCAGCTTATAATCTTCTATATTATCAATTATGATGTTGAAAAAACATTCTTTATTTTATATAAATATAAATAGGACGTGTAACCCAATTAATAAATGTATTTCCCCCTTGAAATCCCTAGTTAGTGTGTGTTTGGATGAGGGTTGAAAAAATTGATTTTGAATGAAATTGATTTGCAAAATTAATTTTTGTTAAAATTGATTTTGAAGTGATGTGGTTTATATTTAAATCTTTTTATCATAAAAATAAGTTAATAGTAAAACTCAGTATAATTTTTTATCCAACGTAAAAGCTACCTAAAATTGTTTTAATTCAGATTCAACTTTAGACCCAAAATCAATTCCTTAACGTGAAACCAAACATATGAAAGTTTACCTAAAATCACGTTAATTGGTATTTCAAGGTGATTCTAGAGAATCCAACGGGAAACCAAACTCACACTTATACGTTGATTTTATCTTTTCACAAAGGCCTTATCTCAAGATCTAGGAATTTAGCAGAGAGAAGATCGTGTGCTCTGCATTTCTTATCAGTACAAATTCTTCAGTGCTAAAGCTCACTCATGTTGGATATGGATCATTTTGAATTGAACTGGAATTTATGATCTATCTTGACAATTTATAGTTCCCTTGAAGAAAAAACCAATTATTGTGAGTGTCTGAGTGAGAAGAAAAAACAAATAAAACAGGAAACATGTATGTGAAAGATTTTATATTCAAATTTTCTTTCTTTTATTTTTTTTAACAATTATTTTTGTATTTATGGATAAAGTTAAATGATTTTGCAGGATTCACTTGGTGGTAACAGCAGAACTGTTATGATAGGTTGGTTGTTTTCCTTGCATCTATCTCAATAAATTATACTTTTTTCACCTCCCCATCATTGGCTTTCAAAAGATAAGCTTCAAGTTAACAATTACTAATCTTCAAAAGATAAACTTCAAGTTAATATTTTCCCCTGCTCTGGGAATGATTTTCAGAATATTTGAATCTCTGATGACTTCTCGGTTTATCGTAAATGATTGATGACAATTATTAAAATGTTGGACTATGTGTTCTTGTTCCCTCCTGTATCTGTGTCAGTTTGCATCTCAGAACCTGCTGTCATATTTATAAATTTCTTCTTACATAATTCCCCCCCCGTTCCAGCCTGCATAAGTCCTGCTGATATTAATGCCGAGGAAACCCTTAACACTTTGAAGTATGCAAACCGTGCACGCAACATCCAAAATAAGCCTGTTGTAAGTATCTGCTTAACTTTTTATGTTCCTTTTCATTCATCCTAAAAAATTGAGATACTTGGTTGCCTTTTCAATAGACACTAATGCTCGTCTTTTGTATATTCTTCCATAGGTCAATAGAGATCCCATGTCCAACGAGATGCTAAAAATGCGACAACAACTTGAGTATCTGCAAGCGGAACTTTGTGCTCGTACTGGTGGCTCTTCTGAGGAAGTTCAGGTAGCTGGTTTCTGTTAAATCTTTGGCAATGTCTTGCATCAATTTTAATATATTTCCTATAATAGGTTAGTGGCAACATTGACTGGACGTGATTTATGATGCACGGTTGGAGATCATCAAAACTCATCATATTAGTTCTTTGAAAGAAAAGGATACTAGCCTTAATTGTACCTGAGAGCTGGGTCTCTTTTTACATACACTTCCAATATATATTATTTTATAATTGATAATGCAGGGCCTCAAGGAAAGGATTGCTTGGCTTGAAGCAGCTAATGAGGATCTTCGATGTGAACTTCATGAATATCGTAGTAGATGCTCTACTGTAGAACAATGCGAAAAGGATGCATATGTATGCCTCTGATTCTTCTGTTGATAATCTTCTTTGACTCAATTATTTTTTGCTCAAATTTTCAGTGCATAGATATGTGCTTTGATCTTTTCTGGGTATATGCATTCTACTACTTGGACTGATTACCATTATCATAGCCAGGAGTGAAAGTGACTTTGGGATATTAGCTGCTAGACAGTACATCTAAGTCTTAAAATTTTATTTTTTCAGGAAAATAGCACATGTAATGTAAAGACTGATGGGCTCAAGAGGGGCTTACCTATCACAGCATCTGATTATCCAATGAGTGAAACAACAGGTCAGCATCTTCTTTGGCCTGAATTTAATAATCTGTTATTATTGCCAATTTTAAAGCTGCAACTTGCTTCAACTTGTTCTGTATCACTGTCTACTGCTTAAATTTAATCAAGTGAGACTATTATAGCTTCTATGATTATGGGTTACAATTGCCAATTTCAGCAGGGGATTCAAGGGAAATTGAAGAAGTAGAAAAAGAGTGGGAGCATACTCTTCTGCAAAATAGTATGGATAGAGAGTTACATGAATTGAATAAACGCTTGGAGCAAAAAGAGGTTGTAATACTGCATATGTATAATTAAACACATTTGATAGATTATGCATCAACCAATAACACATTTAAATCAACAGAATCATGGATAACTTTTGTTATATAATTTATTAAATTTACTGCAAGAAGTCTTGTTTCTGATGGTTAATCCGAACTCAAATAATAATCATGACAGAAGCATTGATTGGTTTTTCTTCTCTATTTTGTATATTAATATACATATTGGGATTGATGTTCACACAGTCTGAGATGAAGCTTTTTGGAATACCTGATGCTGAGGCACTCAAGCAGCATTTTGGAAGGAAGATAATGGAACTAGAGGATGAGAAAAGAACAGTGCAGGTTCAATAGAAGTTCTGTAAAGTTAATTTTCTCCTACAGAAAATTCATATTTATATATGCGCCTGATTTATGTATGCAGCGAGAGAGGGATCATCTTTTGGCTGAAGTTGAAAATCTTGCTGCCAATTCTGATGGACAAATGCAGAAATCAGAGGATATCCATGCCCAAAAATTGAAAACACTTGAAGCCCAGGTAAGGAAACTTTTTTGTTTCCATCTATTTTTCCTTTACAAGATTTGAATTGGAATAATTCTAAATTGCTAATATCTTTTTAAAATATACAATGCTAGATTCTGGATCTAAAGAAGAAACAGGAGAGTCAGGTCCAGCTCTTGAAGCAAAAGCAAAAAAGTGATGAAGCAGCGAAGCGATTACAAGATGAAATACAATCTATAAAAGCCCAAAAGGTTGATTATTGAACTTTTGCATATCATAGTTTTGATCACTAAATATACTCTTGTATACTAAACAATGTTGCAGGTTCAACTGCAACATAGGATAAAACAAGAGGCTGAACAGTTTCGGCAATGGAAGGCTTCTAGAGAGAAAGAGCTGCTGCAAGTATGTCTAGCTTCCTCTTTTCTTTTTTATTTAACTTGTCCCTGATACTCCTCATCTTTATCTTATGGTAGAGAAAGTTTGTCAACTAATATTTTCCCTACATGAAACTATTGCTTCATTGTCAGTTGGATCTTGTTATAAAAATGTAAACATGAATTAATATTTGATTTATAGTTTGAGTCCAAATGGTGCGTGCTGTTCCAAGCTTCTGAGTAACTCAAATTCTAGAGGTAGAATTAGAGATCGACCATGTGATGGTTGATCATGACTAATCCAACTCTTAAACATGATTTTCTCGCCTGTACTGCATATATGTTCTATGACCTTGTATTAAATATATGTTTGCAAAACAGTTAAAGAAGGAAGGAAGGAGAAATGAGTTTGAACGGCATAAGCTGCAAGCTTTAAATCAGCGCCAGAAAATGGTGAGTATTGCTAAGTTGTTAGACGATATATGTTATTGAAGTATTGAACTTTGCCGATATCATAGGCAAATTTGAGTGATTGCACTGCAAGTCTTTATTCTTAGGTTTCTGTTTAATATATGATCCTATCAGTAGTTTAACTATGCCCAATTTTCAGCAATAGTTTAGTTACTACTGTGATTGATAGGCCTTTATTTTTGCCAGTTCCTGGGGAAACATTGGGGGGGGGGAAGGTGGGGAGGTCTTTGCATCATGAAAATATGCTTTTATATTTTGTTTTCGAGGTTTTTAATGTACATAGAATAGAAGTACTTATGACTTTGGAGTTTGGAGTTTAGAACTATACTGTATGATATGGATATGGTTCAATTAGTGGTAGCCCAACTGGATGAGGTATCCAAATTGCTGTAACATGGTGTTAGTGCAGTCAATTTTAGTACCCGTGATACCATATTTTGCTAGACATTCTTTTAGAGATTAATATTCACTCATGTATAAAATTAAACTTTGTCTGCTTCCAGAATTCAGTATTTATAAATAAATTTTCTTCTGAAAGCTAAATAAAACATTGTTTTAGAATGAGGTTTTTAAAAGCCAAATCAAAATGACATGTCATTAATACATCTGTTTTCTGTTCTTTCTACACAACATGCGTAACCATCAATGTTGTTTTTGACTTCTGTGGTTATTATTATATTTAATGACTGAATATTTCCTTTAGGTCCTTCAAAGAAAGACTGAAGAAGCTGCAATGGCCACCAAGAGGTTAAAGGAGTTGCTAGAAGCTCGTAAATCTTCCAGCCGAGATACTTCAGGTTTGGTTTGTTTTTAGCACAGCTTATGCTCACTTTTAATGAGGCATGTCCTCTTGCATGAGACATGGGGAAGTTTATCGGATCATTTGAAATGGATAATCTTTTAAATGCCTTAAGTGGAGGAAACTGTCTTTTAGTGAAGTACATGGGGATTTTAGTGCACTTACTCTTATCTTTTATTTCTTATTCTAATTCGTGTTATACTTCATCTTCCAGGTTCAATGAATGGAAGTGGAACAAATGGACAGGTAAAAAACTTTCATCTCCTTAAATTTGCTTGATTATCCATGCTAGTCATAAATAAGTTTGAATTGATTCTTTAGAGCAATGAGAAGTCCTTACAACGGTGGCTTGATCATGAGCTGGAAGTCATGGTAAAAGAGCATGAAGTTCGTTTTGAGTATGAGAAGCAGAGCCAAGTGTATGCAGCATATATACCCAAGTTATTTTACTTACTGATTGATCTGTATTGTAATATTTAATATTGTGATGCAATCTTCAGGAGAGCTGTGCTTGCAGAGGAGTTGGCCATACTAAAGCAAGTAAACGGGTTTGCTGCCAAGGGTCTTATTCCTCCCAGAGGAAAGAATGGATTTGCTAGGTCTGTTTTTTTTTTTTTTTTTTTAATATATATAAATATAATTAAATTTGTTAATGCTTTCCTCATTACTGTTTGAAAAATTTTGGTTCTTTCAAATAATAACACGTGCAATATAAAAGGAAAACATTTCTCTCTTCCTGGTTGCTTTTAACACCTGTCATTATTCTCAGAGCATCCTCCATGTCACCAAATGCAAGAATGGCCAGAATAGCTTCACTTGAGAGCATGCTGAACATATCATCTAATTCACTTGTAGCAATGGCTTCTCAACTTTCTGAGGCAGAAGAACGAGAACGGGCCTTCACTAATCGTGGACGCTGGAACCAGTTGCGCTCAATGGGAGAAGCCAAGAATATGCTTCAATATTTGTTCAATTCTGTTGGAGATGCTAGGTGCTTTGTTTAACCTAAATGTTTTTAATTTCTGTCTCAAAGAGGAGATATGTGCATTAGTCAGAGTGGCCAAAATTTGCATGTTTTTATCTCCATATCTGATCTAATTCAAACTTGTTGATTTTGTTTTATTTATACGAAGGTCAGTAATTCATGCAACAAACAAAAAACAACAAAAGCCTTTTCCCACTAGGGTCAGTAATTCATGCAATACATTAGAAAAATAATTTACCATATTTAGTCCACTTTTTTTATTAATGGAATAAAGAGGGAGGAGGTGGACTCCAAGATGCACATACAAAAATACTTTTATGGATATACCATTTACGTGAATTTTTTATTGTTCTCTTTTCACATGCATAGATCTGGCTCTGATATCTTGCTAATTCATTGATTCTGCTACACTAAAATTTACGTGATAGAATGAAAAATATGTGTTTTAGGGCTTACAAGATTCCCATAATACCTGGAATCTTGTTGCTGGTTTGATCTCCATTAACATGGTGTTTGCAAGAACTGGACAACCAATAAACTAGCAGGAAAAGAATTGCTTTGAATTGTCTTTTTCCCTATATGAATATTAGTCATGTTAAAGAAAACTATGTACCCCATTGTCCATAGGCTCCTCGCTATGTGAAGGTAAGGGAGAGGGATATTGTACGCAACCTTACTCTTGCATATGCAAAGAGCCTGTTTCTGGATTCGAACTCATGACCAACAAGTCACCAAGACACAACTTTACCGTTTTTCCAGGATTCGCCCTCAATATTAGTCATGTTAAATTACAATATAGAGTAATTTTTTTTCCTGTGTTTTTATATAACATGCTTGTATATACTGTTGAAATTTGAAGTGTTAGATGTTAACTACAGGTGCCAACTGTGGGAAAAGGACACTGAGATCAAGGAAATGAAAGATCAAATCAAAGAACTTGTAGGTCTATTACGGCAAAGTGAAATGAAGAGAAAGGAAGCCGAGAAGGAAGTAAAAGCAAGAGAGCAAGCTGTTGCAACCACATTGGAGATGCCAACTTCTGTAAGATCTTAGCTGCTTAAGATTCAAGCAAAAAACAACTAAGAATTTAAAATAAATAAATAGTTGTAGTGCTGCTGCCAAACAGGTTGGATTCTGACAAAAAAAATTAGGCTTGTGAACTGAAGAAATTAACCTTGGCATAGCACCTACAGTTCTTGGCCAAGCCCATCAACATCTAGATGACTACTTGCAAACCAAGTAGTCAGACTCGAAGCTCAAGTTGAATAACTGTCCACTAGCAAATAAATAAACCTCAAGTGCCATTGATCTTGTAGCTCAATCAGTGCCGACTCAAGTCTTAATAGCATTGAACAACTATGAACAAGTCCCTCAAGGGCAGTTTTCCTCTTACTGGCTCTTAGTGTTCCCAATAGCAATTTTTTTAAAACTCTTGTCAGTTTTGGGACTTCACCCAAAATTTTCAGTCTTTTAAAATAACAAAGCCAATAGTAATTTAAACTAGCCATCTAAAGGAAGGCAGTGTAATTTAAACATCTTGTAAAGTAAGTGTAATTGACTCTAAATTTAAGCTTTCTTGAGTTTAATGGCATGTGCATTTGAGGCATTTTGTAGCTCGAGTATAAACAAATTTAAATCTAAAGATTTTACTTGCATAACTTTTAAAATTTCCATTGCATAGTAGTGGAAAATGACAATTAGATTAGCATTACATAAAAGAGGAATGCTACTAATACACTCTTTTAACACTTTCTTAATGTTCCAATCCCAATATTAAAGAATCTGTCAAAAGAGTGTTCAAATGAGTGTATTGGTTGCCTTCTTCCTACTTAAATTATGAAAAGCTTATGATTCTTAGGTTTTTATATAGCTATATAGTGACTATCTCCTTTAATGGGAATTCTGTCTCTTATTGTCTTGATTTTATCTGAGACTAACTTTTGGATCTGTTACTTTTATGAATTATTGTAATTGTCATCAATATATAGCTTTCATTGTCAGCTGTTAATTTATCATCGCCTTCTGTCAACAGGGAAACTCTCCAAATTCATTGAAACACTATGCGGAAGACATCAAGGAACCTTTATCTCCAGAGTCTGTGCCAGTACAGAAACAGCGTAAATATATGCCAGGCATCACTAATGGCCAAGTGAGGGAATCAGCAGCATTTGTAGATCAGAGTAGAACGGTAATTTATTCTCCATTTATATTAAATTGGTATATGTATATTCGTTCGGCCAAGGATGTGAGATTTGCTATCAATGCAGATGATACCCATTGGGCAACTGTCAATGAAAAAACTAGCAATTGTAGGACAAGCTTCTGGCAAGCTATGGAGGTGGAAAAGAAGCCACCATCAGTGGCTAGTACAATTTAAATGGAAGTGGCAGAAGCCTTGGAGACTTTCTGAATGGATTCGGCATAGTGATGAGACAATCATGAGAGCAAGGCCACGTTCGCAGGCTTTGCCACATATAATGTGAATCTGAATGTTATTGTGATCATCCATTGATTTTGGCTCAGTGTTCATTTTTTAACCTACAAGAATGATCCTAGAAATAAGGCAATAAAGAACCAAAAACTAGGTGCAGGTAATAACCCTTGTCCCATACAACCTTTCAAAAATTATATTCTAACTTATCCTACTTTTGATACAAACATATATGACTTCGTTATAACTATCCAAAAAAATTCTATTTCCTTTATTGGTGAATAAAGATGCATTGATCTGGCATTCTGACTCTACTTATTTCTAGTGGCAGGGTGTAATATTAATGGTTTCTGACAAATAACATTATATATACTGCCCGAATGTTGAAAATGTTTCCATTGTTTGCTGTATATGGAGCATCTTGTGAGGTGTGTAAAAATGTTGCCGAGGGCTACCCAAATAATCAAGAGAATAGGAGATAGTTGTTTGCTTGGAGGCATTGGTGAAGATCTTGTTAGACAAATTATCTTGGAATATTTTCTGTTTATACTTTATACCAACACTAGAAGGGGAAAAAAAGGAAATATTCTTCAAAGTCTTGGAAATGTGTATTGAGGGTCTTCTATTTGTTACTTGTAAGTTGTAAGTTTCTATGGTCATAGTATGTTTGTCAATCATTGATTTTTGTTGATAAAAATACTGTAGCGTTCCTCTGCCACAAAGCAACAGAAGGAAAACTCTTCTGTTTTACCTCTAGGTCTTGTGTGTAAAGAACATTAACTATATTGAAAGAGATTGTAATTTACCATACTAGAATTTATAGCAAGAGAAGGATGATAACCTGCTATATACACTTGTTAATCAATCCCCCCACCCCCCCGGGTTACGTAACCAATATTGAACCATTCCCTTCATCCCTGGCAATGCATTTATTTTGTACTGCATGTGGAATACTCGTTTAGAAGAACTTGTTTACAGTTTATTTGAACTTATTTTAGGACATAAACACTTGTGTAAATGTATAAGAAAACTTATGTCAGTAAAAGCTGTTTTCAGCATATTCCAATAAAATTTGCAGGATAGCTTATAAGTTCTCACATAACATGGACTTATTCAATAAGACCTTAATTAGTTTTTTTTTATCCATACAACATATTATTAAGTTAATAATAAGTGCTCACATACATATATATTTTACTGTGGGCAAAGTCCAAGCTAAGATAACTTGCAGGAGTGATATTGAATCTTTTGAGCCCTAGATGCATAGCAGTCAAACCAAAACCGTGCAGCATCCTGACCATGGGTACGTGATATACGTCAATTATTTATTTTTTGGCTATATGCACAGCAGTTCTCTTCTTGAGAAAATTTTCTTCTCAAGTTACTTTCTAATGGAGAGACCATCACAATGTAATATTTTGAGAATGGGGTCAATTTTGAGAAGGGAAACCTCTCTTTTTATGGTGGCATTTTGTGTGCACAAGCAAGATGATAAATACCCGAGTAATTTGAAGATGTAATATTTACATATTCTTTAAGATATAAGGTGAGTTGGACGATTAAGAAAGTAAAGAAGAGAAAAAACTTATAGGTTCAATCTCCTCTGCTAGTAAAAATTAACATTCTAACAAACTAACGTTTGTTCATAAAAAAAATATTTGCATACTTCTTGTACCAGAGTTCCCATACTACCAATTACCGACATTGCACAAAATAAATCAGCACAGCAACAAAAGTCTGGTGTATGTGATTGCACAAGAAAAATCAATTTATAAAAGAAGACGTAATTGATGTTCATTTTATACAACGGCTAAGAAATTTGGGTCTTCGGCTGCAGACACATTTATTAGATCTGTACACAATGCTGCCCTTAACAGAATTGCCTGTAATTATAAGCGTAAAACAATCAAACTATCTTAATTCAAGAGAATGCTTGGCAAAAGAATGGACATATCATAATTAAAATAATTATTTTTAACATGTAATAGCCACCTAAATGTATACATGCCTATAATACGTTATTACATACAAAATCCGCAGAAAGAGGCGGCGTTGATTTATTTTTTAATTTCGTTTTAATTAATATTTTCAAATCATAATTACAAAGACAACACATCATTTTCTCGTTATTTCTCATTTCCAAGATGTTAAGAAAATGGTGAAAACGAGTTATTTTCACCATATTTTTGTGAATTCTTGAACATGCAAAACAAATTGAAAATAAAGTATCATTTTTGTAATTATTATTTAAACATATCAACTCAAAATAAACGCAAAAAATATCCCAAAAAGGCACTGTTGGCCCAAACAGTAACTAACACATTGGAATCAACAGACATCCCAAATGTGACTACAATTTTGTATTGATTGGTATGGTTTACAGCATAGAAGTCTTCAAAGGACACAGTTTGGCAATTCACTGTACTATGACAGTAGCATGATTTTTCCAAAGATCAAAGTATAAGGCAGACAGAACTCAGAAGTTCGCTCATTTTCATCAGAACACCATAATGATGCACAAAAAAACGTAGCATCACGATGGAAGATGGGCAAGCTTACCCAACAAGCACTGTGATTAACAACACCAGTATGCATAGTGCTCGTCTTTGCGACGGTTACTAACAAGGCCTCCACACTTCAAACAAATGAAGCTGCTTCCATCAGAGACTGCATCCAACACTACTTGCATCCTGCCACTTTCTGCCAGTATGGAAGTCCCATGAGCATCAGGTTCTGGGGTAATTGATGGGTTGGTAATGTTATTGGCAGGTGGTTCAATCACTACAGGCTGAGCTTCAGCAATAGCACACTCAGCAAACAAAGAAGCCAGCTGATCAACTGCAGCATTCTCTTGCAGTCTACTTCTATACACCTCACGAGCACGATGCAAGGACTGAAAAACAGCTTCATCACCACCTCTAGTCTTCATTGCTACAACCACCTGTTCCAATTATAGGTAAATATCAGCCGCCAAAAAGAAGTGCAGATAGTTTTTTGCTTTTTGCTTAGGTTTTCTCATTTGACAAGTATATTGCACTTTCTGCAATCAAGATTTATGTTTCACATATCACAGCATGCAAATCCTCTATGGAATGTTTGAATTGTTGATCACATCACTTTTTATTATCTAGGTTTTAGAGACATAGGAATCAAAGATTAAACTGTCACACGTCACCAAGCTGATCATAATATATGAGAATTGAACTGTGTTTGTTTGAATGCATCAGTGAAATATGACCTCTTGGAATGTGTTACTAACAAAAGACTACTACCATGGGCCATGACTTCATCAAATACACTACATATATAACGAACTCCATTTTGATGATGCAAGCAGAGACCCTTTAAAAAAGTATGAGCTTATGTTTCTGCGCAATGTGCCTCACGAATCATGTAAATGTTTACTTAGGTAATCTTGGTAGTTTAGGGTACATTTGGGAGTTGGGAGAGGAAGGAGAAAGAATCTAATAAAAATGAAGGGAGAAAGAAGGGAAATGTACAGGGATTAACTAATAAGTTTACTTATCATTGTTTAGACATTTAAAATCCTCCAAAGTCCTATAAATAGGCGAAATTTAAAATGTTCATAAAATTTAGCAAGGGACCAAGGGTTTGGGGAATTGAATGAGAATCTTGAATGTTTATCAAGATATGTAGTTTGGTATGCATATTCTTTTGAGATTGAAGCACATATTAGCGATACTTAACACTTGTCTGTGCCACTCCTACAAGAAGTTGGAATGTCCACACAGAAGTCCAGGAGGAGAGTGATTAGCATATATTAGGGCAAGAAAAAATCTTTTCTTTTTATTTACAAGCTCAGTCAGCATGAATTTTTATTATCTATTTTAAATCCAAAATAAGGTCATCCAATTCGGTTCGGCTTATTTTGAAGAAATAATCACTAAAAACTAAGTTATACCAAGTAAGAAATTAAGGTACGCCGCCTTTTTGAGAGAGTTTCTGAAAAATAAACAATTATTTCCTAAAAACTAAGCTATACCAAGTAAGAAATTAAGATACGCTACTAATTGATTAAGGGAAGTTGCCAGCAATTGTTCCACCCTCTTAGAACTATATTCTGGTCAACAGTCGTCTAACTCGACCTGAGAACAGTCCAAGTATTATAAACACTACTTAGGCTATAGTTCAAGTTGGTATGGTATCTCAAAAGATTTTACTTAATGCCAATATGGTATTTTGAACCTATGGCTCATCTTTGTGTATCACCTTGCTTGTTCTGTCAGGCATATATGTGGAAGGGGATGTTTGAAATTCCCACGGCCACATTGCTTGATGCCTGCCTCAATCACTTGGGTGCGGTTGAAACACCTACTATTAGGCAACTTCACTTAATGCCAATTGATTAAGATAAACCATGAAAACCTAAAACACCCTAAAGCAAAGCTTTCGAGGGAGTTTGGCACACAAGACAAGTGAGATATCCCAGTATCAAATTTCAAAATCCCCCAAAATGCTTGATGCAACAAATAAAATCCATTCATACAATCTATAGGAAACCCAAGAATTTGCATGCGTAAGCCAATTTGCACCAAACTGGCACTGCACTGCAAATTGTAAATGTGAATTCAAACCAAGACTATCTTACTGGAAAACACCAGCATATAAAAAAAAAACCCTATTTTTTCTCAATTTCATTCATTTAGCAAACTTATAGAACTGTGATTCATTCCACAACAATTTTACTACGAATTTCCTTTTCAACCATAGAGCGAGTTTTGCAGACTCGGCCACTTTGTTTAAGGAAGATGAACATTTACAACATAGAACGCAAATTACCAAGCCTCAAATATTGAAATGAGAATCAAAGGCAAAAATCTTGCTAAAAATAACAATCGGAAATGAAGAGAAAGAATAAAAGAAAATTGAAAAGAAGAAGAAAGATTACAGCTTGGAGGGCTTGGGAGGGTTTGCCTTGAGTGATGAGCTGGCGAGCCAATGTGAGCAAATCGCCAACGACGTCGGTTTGGCCGGAACTCGATGCCTGCGGCTGAGGCTGCGATGATGATGATAACTCTGCTTCCACCATTTCTGAGTCCATCATATGATCTTTCTTTCTTTCTTGTATTATTATTATTCTCTATCACTATCACTTTGATTCCTAATGATAACAATTACTATTAATGTGTCATATCAAATCAAAAGGGCTCGGTTTTTGACATTTTCTCTTTAATTGAATCTGAATGGAATTTTATTTTTGATTGTTTGATGGAAAATCTAAAATGAATTATGACGAATATAACTGGACTGATGAAAATGCAGGGGTTGTAAATATCGTTGCTGCTAGTTCTAGCACGTTCTGCTGCTCTGTCTAATTCTTGTAGCGACAACAAGCATATTTATGATGTCACCTTTAATTGGGGTTTAGATTGGGCTGGGCTCCTTAGGTCCTTGGGCTAAGCCCAGAAGTTGACCCACTTGCAAGTCACATCCATTAAGGGCTGCTATTCTCACCCTCTTTTTCTTCTTCATCTTTTCATCCCTTACTTTTAATAAAATGTAGCAAATTATCATTTTACTCTCACCTATATTTTCTCATTCTCTTAAATATATAACAGAAACACATTTTTATTGTGTATTATTCACAACGAGATGTGTTTATATTGTATTAGGGGTGTGTTCTCCATACATAATGGAAACACGTTTTGATTGTGTATAATATATATAATGAAAACATGTATAATAGAAATGCAAGATATTTTTGGAAGAAAAAAATAACAAACAAAATATGAGGTGAAAAAACAAGAATAAATAGGAACTGCATGACCAGAAATCAGTCTAAGCTTCTTTTAAGTAATAGCTAAAGGTGGATGATAGAAAAAGCAAATTTATTTATTGAAAAATATTGAATAGAAAATAGGCATTTGAGAGAAAAGTGATGGAGGACAACCATAACAATAATAGCTCCACTTCTATCCAAACTCAACTCAATTAATGACATAAGCTGAACGCCGAATAGAAAAAAAGCAAATCCTTAAACTTTTCTCAACCAATAAAAATAAGCATCACAAAAAGTGTCAAAGTTATTATCCTTTTGGATCGGTTCTTTTAATAATTTTCTGTTGATTTAAAAAATCCTTGCTGCTCACCTAACTCTACCACTGGCACTGTGCTGCAGCAAAATCACTTGCACCCCACAAACACATATTACCAACCATAGACTGCGGCATTCCCATGAGATGAACCCACTTAGCCGACTTCTCCATATTGCAACAAAATATCCATTTTATAATACATTTATTTATCAATTGGTTCGAGATAATCCTTTAAGAGAAAAAAATTATGTACTGTTTTACATAATCATTCAATTATAATTTATTGTATATGATAAATTTATTAACTTTTAAAATAATTCAAATAATAATTTATGATTGAATAATAATAAAATTATTTTATATTGTTAATAAATAATCATTAACCTCATCCTTTAAACATTTTTTCCCAACAACTTAACATTATCATTTAAAAAAAAATCCTTCTCTCAGAGAGTCCAGCAAATTAATCAAGTTTATTCCATGGCAATGTCAAGTCGTACACATTTCCTATATATAATTCGTTTTCCAAGAAAAAAGGCTTCCCACTTGGGTTACTTGCATGTACCCGTTGACATTTAAAACCTTACAAAACCAAGAACAGTGCCTAGTGACAAGGCTTTGTTTAGATGAATCTCACGCAGTTAATTATAAAATTCTGCAATTGTTGGTCTCTTTTTGAGCTGGAACGCAGCATGGCCATGCATGGCTGAACTGCATTCACTACCCATCAATTCCAAATTATGGGAGCAGTTGAGTTAATTTGCCTTCTCTTCCTTTTCTTTTATCAAATGAACAGAAAACTGTCTGAATTAATGTCTGATCAATCAGTGCTATACAAGATTGCGAAAGTTAGGCTGTGTATCAATAAATTAACATTAATTTAGAAATCTACATATGAAATATTGTAATTTCACTAATTTTGTCCTTAGTTCACTTCCCATGTGAGTCACTTAATTTTGAAGCATGAGAGACCGGGGCCATTAGCTACACGATCATCTTATGGAAAGAAGAAAAAAGATAGTGTGTGGTAGCTAAGAAAAACAAATGTGGCATGGCTTTGGCACCGCGAGCAATTGCTTATCCCTGAATTAGCACAAATTTTAGGACCATATATACTTTTGGAAAAACCCCTTTTTTTCTTGGCAATTTAGATTCTTTGTCTTTAGTGTTGTTGGAGCATCTTTTCTTGACAACCTTGTGGTGTTAATGTTTGCAAAATTGTTGAATAGTAATATTGTTTGAATTTGATAGTTTGATTTCGATTAGTGACAACTAGTGCAAGTGGAATCTGATCACAGTTCGTTTGCCAACACACGCAGCCTGCTAGGTAGAAGTCATATTACCGGCCCGAGAACATTTTATTTTATGTTTTTTTTACATGAAGAGAACACTTTATTAGTCATACTAATAAATCCCCAATACCAAATTAATAAAGTAATATATCAATTCAGTTCTTAAAGTTCTTGACTTTATCAAACTGTTAATAATTAGATTTTAAACGTATCACTAGTATCTAATTATTTCATCCTAAAGGTATAAAATCAATCATAATTTCTAAATTTAAAAATCAACATCAATTTTTTTCAACTTAGATATCTCCAAAAATTTGAAATTAATTCATTGAGATATCGGGATTCATTTTAAAAGGTTGATTTCTTTTAACAAACATTCTTCCATACATACAAGTCTAAAAATTAAATAGAATTGTTCATAATGATAATGATGAGATTATCTGTCAATCATATCACATTATATTATATAGTAAAATTAGGATTTAAATTGAGTTACATTTACTGAAATAAATCACTAAATTTAATTTTTCTTGGTGTGATCAAAATGACTCATTGTACAAATTTCAATGAATAGATGGAAGTTTTAATCTGCCATGCTCTGAGTTCTCCGAGCCACCCAATTGGAAAACAGAAAATTATGCTATAATGGCTATGATGCACACATTGACTTGAAATATAGATATTATCAGAACATGGATGGACGGATCATCACAAAGCTCGGTTCCAATTATACAGTACACAGGAAGTTAAAGAAAACAAAAACAAAGAATTGCAACCCAAATGCCTTGGGCATCTAATTGTGAATGGAATGTTGAAAAGGAAGCTTACAAGGGATGAGGCCATGAAACCACAAGAAGGGACATATCCTTGGTGTTGCAAAGAATTCAGCACACTCTATCACTGATCTCTGAAACGGAAGATCAGGAATACAATTGTTCCTAACATCAAGAACCCCTCTCTGTATCAGCATCCTACAAAGTGGCCCCACAAGTGTGAAATAGTTATCAGATAATGAAAGGTTGACCAAATTCACCAATCCTACACACACCACTTCTGGCACCATGCCATACAACAGATTACCACCCAAATTGAGCACCTCCACCTTCTCAAGACAACTCAAAGATAAAGGCAGAGGACCAGTTAACTGGTTGTTGCCAGCATCAAACACTGTGGCCTCTTCGAGAAAACCAATCTCATAAGGCAAACAACCAGTTAACTGGTTGTTTAGTAAAAGCACTTCACTTAGAGTGGCCAAAGCCTTCGGAAGACTTCTTGGAATTGGACCCATGAACTTGTTGTTTGCTAAGGTGAGCAAGAGAATATGAGTGGAGGCTAAGTTATCAGGCAACCCTTGAGTGAATATGTTGTTGTTTATGAAAAGGACTTGGAGGTTTTGTGTGAAAATTTGTGGTGGAACTGCCCCAGAGAAAGAATTGAACCTTAAGTCCAAGAATGTTAAAGTGTTCATGCCTAGAACAGCAGTGGGAAATGGACCAGATAATTGTTAAGTACCAGAGTGATGAAGTGATAACACACACAGCTAAAATAAGAGATGAGAAAAGAAAAAATGAACACACAAAGTTAACGTGGAAAACCCTCAACAAATAAGGGAAAAAGCCACGGGGCAAGAACAAAAGAAATTTTACTAAGTGGAAGAAATTTCCACACCTCTCTCTAAATATAAGGAGAGCACAAATATACCACTCTCTCTTATACTAGGAGAATACACCCAAGAAAAATACACCCAAGAAAAATATACCCAAGGAGAAACCTCACAGGAGAACTTATATCTCACTCTATTTATTCTCTCTTGGTTTTGGGGTGGAGAATATGAAGGAAGGGGGTCTTTATTTATAACCCCCAACCTTCCTCCCTTGGCTTGTTCCCACCGATGTGGGACTTGCCTTCAACAATCTCCCACTTGGAGATATGATTGAGAATCAATCAATCTCCACACAATTCTATCTTCCTATCTGTATGTTGTTTACATTTCTGTTAGGCCACAAGAGGATCTACACCATACAAACTTGTCAGTGTTGATTGGTTTTGTCAACGCATCTGCTATGTTCTCCTTTGTGTGAATTTTCTGTACATTCACGCTTCCGTCTTCTACCACTTCACGAACAAAATGATATTGAACTCTTATGTGTTTCGTCCTGGAATGAAAGGCTGGATTTCTTGCAATGTGCAAGACACTCTGACTGTCACAATACACAACAATTTGTTGCTGCTTGTACCCGAGTTCTTCCATTAACCTCCGAATCCATATAGCTTCCTTGCAAGCTTGTGTAGCTGCCATGTACTCAGCTTCTGTAGTAGACAAAGCTACAACAGTCTGTAACTTGGATAACCAGCTCACCGATCCTCCTGCAAGTGTGAACACATAGCCTGTGGTAGATTTTCGTTCTTCCAGATCTCCTGCAAAATCAGAATCAACATATCCTCTGACAGTATACTCAGATCCTCCATAACATAGACCAACATCTGAGGTTCCTTTTAACAGTTTTCCAATGCTCTCTTCCAGTATCTGCCATAAATCAACTAACCGCTCCCACTGCTTGTGCAATGTCTGGTC
>PYAF01000241.1:594328-605823 GCA_007407185.1 Glycine tomentella
GTGAAACCAAAAAAAAAAAAACGTAATACTCCTGGAGGATATTTCTATTTTGATGTTAACCAAGAAACAGATTGTTTTGTGTCTTATTTTCTTTTTTTTTCTTAGTAAAATTGATTAAAAATCATAAAATTTAATGGATATCATTTTTTATTTAATTATTTTTTTATTTTATAACTTTCATTAAACATTAATCAATAATAGAGTACATATGTGTTAAAAAATATATTATTATCATTTATCATAATATATTTACACTACTAACATAAATTGTATAGTACTCAATTACTCATTCTAAGTTAGGCAAATGTTAATCAATATTAGTTATGGAAGTGAATTTTTTTTTTTAATAGAAAGCTTAAAAACGCACTTTACTACAATTTTAAATTGTAATATGAATTTAAAAGCGTACGTGGCATACAATTCACTCACTTAGGAAATTAAAATCGTAGTTCCATATTATAAATTAATTAGTCTCTAAATATGAAGAAAATTGTGAGTGTAAGAGAAACTTCCTAGTTTGTTGTTGTCCACTGCCCGTGCCGTGCTAAACAATTTAGCTTATAAATTAAGCAGTATCTTCTTCTATACTATTGTATTTTTGGTATACAGTATCCTCTATTCTCACGAACACCAACAATACGAAATTCAATAATCAAAACATTGTCGAAATTCAAATATTTCACAGTGCTTGTATCAAAATACATCTTCGGGCAAGATATTTCAGGAATATTTTGAATAATTTTAATTATATACATTAAATATTTTCTTTTATTTATTGTTTTTTTTATAACTACACCGATGGAGATAACACGTTCTCTTGCATTCACATATTGTGAAAGGTGACTCAAAAGAAAAAGAATTACAAGAGTCAACTTGTCTGTTCCTATTTTCTGTATTTTTTTGTCCTATTTTTAATCTACAAATAACATTTTAAAAAATTAATAATTAAGAGAGAAAAAAGAGAACAATAGAGAGAGAATTTAGGAAAAAGAGAACAATATAGATAGACTTTAGCAACAGATAATTTAAGCAGTGAGATGTTATGCCGAACTATTACTAATCCATGTAAAGTTGGAAAAAAAAAAAAAAAAAAAAACCTTTGACATAAGCCAGTTGTCTTTATATACGCTGTTTGTACCACACAAATTCCTACTACAACGCACTTTCCAAATTCAAAATCTCACAATATAAAAGCCTGGCCATTAATATAAGTAGCATTGTAATTAAAACGACCAGACATGAGAATTGAGAAACAAGTTTTCAACTCCTACAATTCACATTCTGACTTTGTCATTTGATTCCAATTTAGGTCGAATCAGGATCCTCAAAAGTCAACAAACCTCTCGTTAGGTTGTCAAAAAATTTCAATCCATTCACTCATTCAAACGTAAATATGCAAAAATATAGAATCACGCGTAGTGCTTCACTAATGACTTTGAGGTTTACTCGTCATAAACTTTCAAACTTGGATCCCACGAAATCCACATATCAAATCAAAGCATTGCAACAATTTTCTCCAGCCCCCCCTTGTGGCATTGACTATAACCTACCCCTTTTCCTGTTCCCATTTTCAATCAAATTCACACTACGACAAGACACGTTAACCGTTATCTATATGCAAGCAAAACCATGATTTTAAATTGTAGTAGTGGACCGTTGTGATTGTGTTGTGATGGAGCTAGAAAAAATTTATATTACATGTAATTTAAAAAAAAAAAATGTGACTATAATAATAATCGCGGTCGTTTACGTTGCTTTGAATCAAAATATTTTGATATTATATTTACAGAACGCTATTTAAAATTATGAGCAAAAAAAAAATCAACTTGCAACAAACTTCATCTGAACTCAACACTTTTGTGCTGTTTAATTTCTTTACATTTTTTTTGTATAATAAGTCTTACAAAGACCAACCAATAGTACTCCTGTATTTCAACGAATTTTAAAGTAACTACTTCAAGGAAAGAGGAGGGTTTTTTTTTTTTTTTTTTTTTTAAAGACAAAGACCATAACAATTAAACAACCCTATATATGAATGAACTAAAAGCATTGGCACTAGTCTTAATTAAGGTTGACTAAGATGATTCAAGGATAACATTTGCCACCTCAGAAGTGATTTGCGAGTGATTATGCTTTCCTTCGTAGGTAACAACGAGCATGTTAGAATCGTCCACAGCACGCTCCACGTGTTTACGTGCAGGGCAACCTCTCACGCTGGTGCACTTGTAATAACCTCTGCCAATTAATTTCCATCACAACATTTTCAGTTTTCACATTTCAGAAAATAGCACGATAGATTTGTAAATCTCACATTGTAAGCACAAAAACAGGACGATAGATTCAAGAAGTTGGGAATGAACTCTCGAGTTAAATTTTCATATGAACATGTATATATATATATATATATAATGAGAAAATCTTGTATGTATCTCTCTTTTCATTAAATACATAAATTTTTTAATATATATGGTCATACCTATTTAATTATTAAGAAGAGATAACGACATATTTTTTACATAATACCATTATGTGAAAATTTAACAAGAGAAAATTAAAATTCATTGTTCAAAAAATTTAGAAGCAATTTCTTATCTGTTTTTAAATTGTTTTTCAATTATATAATTATAATTGAAGTCTTGACGCTTCACTAACTTATATTAATTTGTAATACAAACTATTATTATACGAATAAAACTCCAATTTTACTTTAAGAATAACATAAAAAAACACTCTTACCTATTGTATCGAAGTTTTCTCTCCTAGTACTAAAAAATGCAGAGGTTGCAACTGAATTAATGATGCAAGAACATCAACATACCTTGGGTGTGGAGAGCCTTTGATAGGTTTCTGTCCATATTTTCTCCACGAATACTCATCGGGTGGGATATCAGCAGTCTTGGAACTAATAGCCGGCACTCTGATCACTCTCTTCAACCTCAATTTCCTGCACCATTATTAAAACCATAAAATAGTTGTCATTTTAGTTTTTTAACTTAATATTAATTATTTTTTTACATATATCTTTTATAATACTAAGAAAAATGTTTCATTTTAGTTATATATATACATCTTGAGAGAAAGAAAAATATGAGATAAATAATTAATTTGATTGATGATTAGTGTGATAAAAAGAAAAGAATAGAGAGAAAAGAGGGTTATTAATTGAGTGTTTAAAACTTTTGGTTGCCAAAATATAAGCACTCTAATATTATGATATGAGCTAAAAATAATAAATTAATGATAATAAAATTAATTTTATATAATTGTTATTATATTTTATCTATTTATTATTATTTTTAAGCATGTATAAAATAACCTAGAATAACAATTATAATAACACAAAGAAAGTAACAAAAATAAAAACAACAATACTTAGACAAAAAAAAAACACCAATAAATCAGAAAAGGGTTAATTAGAATTTTACTCACTCAACTTTTTCATATTGTAATTTTTAGTTCCTTAAAATATTTTTGACAAGTTTTAATTCTTCTTAGTTTTTCGTTATCATTTTTAGTTTCTCTAAAAAAATTTGTTAATTTTTAGTCTCTCATTTATTTTTATAGCACAAAATAGTCTCAAATATAAAATAAATAAGAAATTAAAAATTGACAAAATAATAATTAATTTTAAGTAATAAAAATAAAGAAGGAAATAAAAATAAACAAAAAAAAATTAGAAGGACTAAAATTCATAGACAGAAAAATTATGAAGAAGTAAAAGTTGTATAAAAAAATATGAATAACTATAAATTAGAATTAAAAAATGGACGAAATAAAAACTTAATTAATTGATTATAAAAAATATATCCTCCTAATTAAATGATACCTTTTCTTGTAGCAATGGCACGGAGCAGAGGATGATCCACACTTGGTATCAGGAAAACCCGTGGAATTGCACTTCCTCTTGACAGAATTTGTAGAAAGCGGTGGTTTACGCTTAAAAGAACCCCCCTGCAGTGACATGTGAGAAATTTGAAACCCCGAAGAAGAGAGACATGACCGTTGCAAACTCTCAGTGTCCCCGGATAACGTTGAAACATAGGAGTTAGTAGAACCATTTGCTTCATTCTTATGCAGAGGAAGAATAAAAGGTTGTTGTTCTTGGTGATTTTGATTCTGAGGCAGAGGAGGAGGAGGGGGACAATAAACCTTAAAACCAGAGGTTTGTTGTTTTTGTTCTGTCTCGTTCTGTTGTTGCTGCAACTGAACAACAGGGACAGGTGGCACCGTTGTAGGGGCCCTTCGGAAACGAGCGTGACCGGTGGTTCTGGTTGTTGTTGGTTTCTCAAGCAGCGAAATAACCTCGCTGAAGCGGCTCACCGCCACGTCAGCAACCGCTTCCAATTCAGAACCACCCTCGTTGTGTTGATTCAAAATCATGTTCAGGAGTTTCTCTACGCTGTGAATGCCCGCAGAAGCTGCTTCCTTCACCGCAATCGCATTGCCATCGCTCACAGCCATAGTAACATGAACAAAAAAGAAGAGAGAAACCAAGTTAGTGAATTTTTATTTCGGAATGAGCCTTTCTAGTTATATAACAATCATGGGTTTGTATATAAAAAATTATTTTTTATTCTTTGGATGTGAAATGGGTAATTGAGGGGGGGTTATTTGAGTCAAAGAGGTTGGGTCATGGAATGTGAAGGGTCAAACCTAACTGCGAATTAAATTTGTTACTTATCTTAAGGTGGGTCCCATTTAACGGGTTGAAGAGAAGACAAATGTGGTGAAAAGGTCAAAAGGTTGTGATTAGCCGTTGGATTTTTTGTGAATGGATTTTTCAGTTGGGGACAGAGAGGCAGAGAGAGAAAGAGAGAGAGAGAGAGAGAGAGAGAGAGAGAGAGAGAGAGAGAGAGTTGACCCTTTAACATCCTTTGATGCACAACAAAAAAGAAAGAATGGATGGGGGAGTGGGGGGGCCAACCTCACACAGATACCCTCCCTCTCAAGTCGCATGGGATTCTTCAACTTTCAAACATTGCTTTTTTGTCTTAGTTTCTCCCTAAATAAGTTCCTATTTTCCCTTCAACATATTAATTCTATGATAAATTATATATTTATTAAAATTTTGTAACTAGAGTTCAATTCTTGATAAAAATAATTTTTATTAAATTTTTTTATTTATTAATCGAATTTCAAATTAATAATGATTTTATCTTATGAGCCAAATGATTAATTAAAAAACAATACACTACCTTCTTATTAAACTCATAGAAACATGTTCCTATAAGTTTTATTTGATTTTAAGTAATAAGAAGTGGTATTTTTTTTACATAAATGATAAAATTTGATTAGAATAGTAATAAATATTTTTCTTAATTTAATAAAAACTTATCTTTTTTAAATACGTACGTAATAAAGATAGGTGTTAATAAAATCAAAAATTTAATTTGAACGGTTATAAACTAATTTATAAATTGATTTAAAATCTATTCAAAGGTTGCATGGATTTCAGTTATAAAAAAAAGTTGAAGGGTAAATAATATTCAGTTATAAATTGATTTTAAAATTATTCAAATGTGAATTTGAATTATAAAATGAACTAAGTTATTCTTGTTTTTTCCTAACAAAAGTTTTATCATTAAATAATCCTCACTTTGTCTTGTAGACCTTGTAATGAAAGCCAAAAGTAACTGTAAACTTGCACCATATTAAAATAAAAATATTTTTAGAATGCTTGTGTTGTGGCATATAATAAAGGGATTAAGTGCTTTCTCTTACCATTTTTTTCCTTTCCTTAATTGTTAAATTTATTAGCAAAAAATTATTCTGATTAATCTAAAGATCACTAAAAAATAAATAAAGTCTGATGAAGAATTCAATCTAAACTGTTTTCTCTCTCCGTACCTTTTACTCCAATATTTTCTTAATACTTAATAATATAGGGTTAGGATATGACTACATGATACAGGAAAAATAGCACGATTCAAAGACATCTTTCCTTCCCTATGAATTTTTTAAGAATCTCCCTTTTTTTTTCTTTTAGTTTATTGAATGGAGGAATCTCCTTACTTGTCAAATTAGATGATCCGCAACTGTTGTTTGGCATAAATACTAACTTATCCACGCCTTTTAAGATACCAATTGATTGTTTAAACTTTAGACTAAACCTAATTGACCACTTGTTTTGAAAAACTCAGAAAAAAAACGGAACAAAGTAGAATATTTTTGTTTTTCTTTTTGCGACTGCATGCCTTTGTTCCGTTGCCAATACTCAGTGTCGCTCTATTGTGAATAATTTTAGATTTAACTTTTGCTTAGAATATTTGTTTCTCCTATGGCAATAGTCAAAGGTATATTAGTTTCCACGCACACTATGTAAAGCAAATTCAATTCGTTACTTCAACCAAAATAAAAGTCATCCAAGCAACAGAAATATTCAAAGCATATATATATATATATATATATATATATATATATATATATATATGTATGTATGTATGTATGTATTAGCTGATAGAGTGATGGATGACAAAATCCTCCGTTCTAAATTCTAAAGTAAGCAACTTTAGAGCAAATATATAGGCATGAAGAAATTATTCAGGTTTGCATAATTGCACTTTGAAGTCGGGTCTGATATGATATGAGAAGATGCCTTGTCATGGGTTTCAAAATGTATAAACATTGTGGGATGCAAACTAGCTTTAACTTGAAACGTATGCAGATTCCAACAAAACAACGATAAATTAACACTCAACTCAATCAAAAGTTAACACTTAGAAATCATAGATCAAAGAGTAGAACAGAATACTTAAAAATAAAAAATAAAAAAGCAGAACAAAACGAAACAAACAAACAAATACCTGCCTTATTACTCTCATCCATGTGCCTCTACAATTACAGTAATTTTACTGGGAATGGTATCAAAAAGCAGGAAGTGCTGATCTAGAGTTCAGCTGTGAAATGGTGGGAATGAGGCCCTAGAGTTAACGTGACAATGTCTCCATTATTGTGATATTGTCAAATTTAAATAAAATATAAATAAATATGGCTTAAATAACAATTTAGTCTTTGTAAAATAGACTATGTTTGGTTTAATCAAAAGATTTTTTTGTTTGTTTTAATTTAGTAAAATTTAAAAATTATAATTTTAGTCTTTGTTGTCAAATAACAACGATGTTATAATTCATTTAATTGTCATGTTAACAACGAATCTGACATATTAATTACTTAATTGTAATTTTTTTGTCATAAATTACATTTGTAACTGATATACTGTAGGTATATAGTAGTTTTAGGTTAGTTTTATTATGAAATAAACATAAAATAACAAATAAATATTAGAATAAAGATAAAATTCAATACTTTTTGCTCTTTATCATTAATTCTTTTTAATTTGATGTTTAGGGACAATAAATAGAAGAAAAGAAGCAAAATAAAGAGGCAATTGGATCTGGAAGTCCACGCGGATCGTGTCCAATCCACGTTACTCGCACCATACTTACTGGAACTCCACGCGGATCGCGCCATACTCGCGCGAGTCGCGCCATAAGCACTGGAAGCTGGCGCTAGTCGCGCCAGACTGGCGCCAGTAGCGCGGACGTTACGGGAAGTCTGAAACAGAATGCAGATAAGATAATAACAAAAAGATACTAGGATTTCAGAAGCTTAATTATAAATAAGGAAGTAGGGGGACGTTCAAATGACCTCTGATACACAGAAACATCAATAAGGAGGCTTTGGGAGAGATCAAGAATCAAGAAATTCAAGAAGGAAGCCAAGATTAGGGGTTTGATTACTTCTCTTCTCTGCATTCTCTTCTATTCTTTGGTTTATTTGTATTGAGCTAGACATCACCATGTCTAGCTAATCCCTCTTTAATTGTGGTAAAGGCCAAAAGCCAATGTGAACTCTTGTGCGGATTGGATTGATGTTAATGAATATTATGATGATTGTTTCTCTTTATCTTGTTCTTCAATTTTAAATTCCATTGATAGAATTGATCACTCTATTAGAGGAACTAAGGGCTTTAATTCATAATAGGGATATTGGGGTTTTAGTTTCTAAAAGCGATAAAGTGACAGTTTGACATTACCTAGGGATAAGGATGAAGGATTGCAAAGTTTTCATATGCCAGCTTAAAGCTTAATCTGAAAGGGGTTACTAAGGGATTAGAACACTTAATTAGGATTAAAGGGTTAAAAAGACCGAGGAATCTGGGTTTAACCAATTAATTAAGGCATATCTTTGAGTAATCATAATAATTAAAATTAATCATCGATTCAATTAAACGAGTAGGGATCAGAGGTGATTGTACTTTTACCGCAATTATTCTTCATTACTGCATAACCTTATTTTTAATTCTGTTTTCTTTCCAATATATTCAAAATTACAACACAAAACCTAAATCAATTTTATTTCTATTTTTATTCCAATTTTAAGATAATAATTACAATTACATTAGTGCCTTAATCCTCGTGGAGACAATACTCTATTTATCAAATTATTACTTGAACGATCGGTACACTTGCCGTGAGTTATGCATCATTTATTAACGCAACAGTAATCCTCATCAACTATTCTAAACATAGAAGATTTAAAAATGACACAATTAATTTACCAAAAAATAATTGTATGTAATTGTCTTATCATATTCCTTGATGACATAACAAATCAATAAATTATTAATATCATTATTACATTCTTAGTATATGTTGTTCCGTATTGTATGCACTAAAACAAAATGTTTTAAATTTAACTAGGACAAAAGAAATCATTAAAGGACTGGAACCAAAATAGATTATTTTATAGGACCACATTTGTATTCAATCCAATAAATAATATTAATGATGCATTCTAGATAGGACTGTTAACTTTGATCAAATTTTGATTGAAATTAATTGAAATATCTTTACACATGTGAACCAAAGTTTAGTATAATCAATACCATGAAAAATGAGTGATTAATTATAAAAGATACTATCATGTTGAAGTCGATAATAAAAAGTAATAATATGTAATAAATATTTACTATTGTATTATTATTGATTGTATTTATAAGAATTTGAAATAATTTGAACTATGTTACTTTATCTTGACATAACAATAAAAATAAATTTTTTATGTATCGAAGCACTAGAAAATATGTCTTTAACATCATCATGTTAACATCGATTTTTAAAAAATCGGTGTTGTTTGATGAATGTTAACATCGGTTTTCAAAAATCGATGTTGTGTTTTTTGCCTAAATTAAATTTGTTTCAATGTTTTGTTCTCACGCTAACTATGACTCAACCAAACTTTCCGCGACTTCAAGGAACCTCTCGAGGCAAACCCTTCGCGACTTCAATCCTCCACGACGACACTTCTAAATCCTTTCGCGACTTGAAATCCTCCACTGTAACGTCTCAATTTTTTTTCGCTTATTTCCATTTTTACGTAAAGAAATTTTATCATTTTCTATTTTCTCTTAAACGAATCCTTTACCATCAAATGCTTTTTAAGTTCAAAATAAAATATTATACAGTCCAAGATACAGTTTAACATAGTACAGTCCAGAATACAGGCCAACAGACTAGTCCAAAGTCTAGTACAAATTACATATTATCAGGGTCAACACAAAACATCAAAAGACAAGCAATTCAAGCTTCCTCATCACATCTTCGACATGACCATCCATTGCTTATTTCTCACTGTTCCTCTGTCGCCCAAATGAATTGGGGTCATCACAAGTGTCAACCACAGACACAAAATAGGGTAAGTTTATGATAAACATAGTTAGATAAAAGAATACATCCATAACTAACCATAATAACATTCATAAGTCAAGATGCATGATAGATGCATGATTCTTTATTTAAATTATGCATGACTTTCTCAGATTCTCATCACATGGTACCATAGTCAAGATAGCTTACTCTCTCTCTTGGAATTGGATCGACCAGTCAGGGTAGGTCAGTGTTGCAAAAGGACTCACACCCACACTACATGTGATCATCATGGGTAGGTGATCTTCCCACTGCCACTACCCCCTAGCTTAGACACCTTTTGTCTAAACGCTCATCTCAATTCTAGCTATCTGACATACCTTCTCTTGAGGTAACTCTTTTACCTCCTCTCTGAGGTAAATAACACGGACTAACCCCCACCAGGCATATGCATATGAAACATGCATGAATGATTCTCTTTTTATCTCCTATTTATTCTTCATCATCAATTTATTCTCATATTCTCATATGTTTTAAACTGTACACTTCCAACATCCATCTTCATAAATTCAATATAATAGTCATATTTCAACATAATTCTAGCATAAAATTTAACAGACATGCTCAAGGAATTACAGAACACTTTTAACAATATGTAATACACAAACTTTAGTGAAACATCCATTAAGCAACAATATATAACACACAAACTTTAGCAAAACATCAAATCAACTATTTCTTTAATTATAGTCATATTACATAGAGATTTAGGTCACTTAATCATTCTTTCATTAAACTAGATTCAAGTTATTTATTCCAACAATTATTCTTTAAGTTACTTTAAGTCACTTATTCAAATCATTATCCATAGCACCAACTTTATTTCTTTGAAGCATTTCATCAAACACATGGTAAACAAAGCTTGTTTTTGAAATAAATGAGAATCTTAGCATAATTTAATATCTAAACCATGTCTATCATAAAACTTCCCCATACCTTGCTTTCTCCTTGGAATTTTTTGGCAACTTCCTTCAACCACTTCCTAGCTTTTCACGAGAACTTCTAAGGGTGTAGGCCTTGCTTTGTTTTTTTTTTAATTCAAAGTGAAAGAGATGGAAGATGAAAGTGGGGTGTTTCACATGAACTAGCATCCATTTCTGGTCCCCACCATCTTTTTATATGCTAGGTGAATTGACTTTTTCTACAAATATCTTCAAAGCTCATTATCACTTAGCTTTCTAGTTGGTTTTCTTTCATTGGCTAATGGTTTTCCACCTTACAAGTGTCCTAGTTCATGAAATTTCTACATCTTCCTCTTGTTTTCTTGCTTTGCACGTGGATTAGGCAAGCTAAGTGCATTCCCTTTGGTTTTTCTTCTTTCACGTGGGATAACTAGGCTTAAGTAGATTTTTATTGCATTATCTCCAAAGCTATAATTGTTTGCCTTTCCAAATGGTCCAATCACAAGGTTCTTAGCTTCTAAACCATACAAGTGTCCTAAGTCTTGATTTTTCTTAAGCTTTCTCCATTCTTCTTTGATGTCCACGGCCAAGCTTTGATTTTGAAGCAAATGTGTTTCAAGTTTGCTTATTCATGTGGAATGACTATAGTTTAAGGAATTTTATGCTTTATTTTACTTAACATATATTTTTACATTGAATAAAATTGTTTCTATAATCTATGAAAGCCTAATTCTAATTGCTTTCTTAGGAATAAAATTCTAAAATTATTTAGAAACTAACTTAAGTTTTAGTAACATTTTTAGGATGTTATTTAACTTTCTTCCAATGGCTTTATCTAAATTCTTATTGGTTCATTTTGCTTTTAATTAGTAAAATGACTAAACTA
>PYAF01000241.1:605923-619952 GCA_007407185.1 Glycine tomentella
GGTTTTTCTGAGACTTGAGTTAGTCTAAATTGAATTCTTTTCAAAATTTCTTCCAAAATTCCTAAAAATTCTAATTTATGGTTTGTCTCTATTATCAATGTCAGTAATTCCTTATCTAGGAGCATATTGTACTTTTATCAGGTGCTTATAGCATTACTGAGGCTATCTGACCTTGTCAGGGCTAAAGGGTATTTTTGTCATTTCCAAAAATGTCCAGGGGCATTTTCGTCATTTTATCTAGAAATGCATATTAATAATCTTATAAGAAAATTCACATATATGTATTGACATATGAGGGTGTTACATCCACGACAGCACTTCTGAATTCCTCCGTAGTGGCACTTCAAGTCTATTGCTTGTTGGCATGGTGTGAACCCACTGATCTTCTCTCTCTCTCTCTCTCTCTCTCTCTCTCTCTCTCTCAGTAAGTTTTGATAGAGATAGGGGGAACAACATGAAGATTAAGCTATGAAGTTTGAAGAAGTTTTGTTTTCTTATATGTCCAACTCTTTGAGTGGCATTTGTATTGAAGGTTGCAACTTAGTCTCA
Source organism: Glycine tomentella (assembly GCA_007407185.1). Taxonomy (NCBI): domain Eukaryota; kingdom Viridiplantae; phylum Streptophyta; class Magnoliopsida; order Fabales; family Fabaceae; genus Glycine; species Glycine tomentella. The sequence goes on from PYAF01000241.1 coordinate 606,473, forward strand.
ATCTATCCATAAGTATATCATGCATCATCATGTAGACGTAGGAAGATTGTTTCTAAAGTTAGAAACTTCTTCAGTGCATAAAATTCTCTATTTTAATCTATTACCAGACTATTCATAATCGATTACACAAGCCATTTGAAGCTTGTAGAGATATCCTCATTTTGGTTTAATTGATTACCAGTTATCCGTAATCGATTACATAGTTCAATTGAGATCATGTCTAGTTTTTCATGAGTCTCTGCTTTAATCGATTACCAAGTGATCGTAATTGATTACTTTGTTCTTGAAAGTGTTTCCAGAAGTGATCAAGAACACTTTAATCGATTAAATCAAGAATCTAATCAATAACATTGTTCCTGAAAGCTTTTCAGGTTTGTGAAGAACACTTGATCGAAATAATCGATTACCTTGGCAATTTAATTGATTATAGACAGTTATAATTATTTTGTCTATAAATAATCATCTTGTGTTCTCACTCTTAAGAGATCAGAATAAGTGTTTTAGCATAAGTTTATGTGACTCACACATTATAGTCTTTATTTCTAAAGCTTTTCATGGTAAAAGTGAGTTGTTAACATCTTGTGATATCAAGAAGAGATCCATTCAATCAAGCATATGTTCTTGCATTTGAATTGCCAAGTTGTGTCTCTCCTTGACTCAGTTTTTCATGTGTTTTTACATGTTGTTAGCATATGCACAAGTTTTTGAAGGAATACTAGAATAAGGTTTTTTAGTTTGGGATAAGGGTAGGTGTTTCTTAGGCTCTAATTCACAAAGGACCCTAGGGTGGGTACCTTAGTCTCTTTGTCTGGGTAGGAATTGAGATTGATTGTGATTGCTTGTAAGAATTCAAAGTGCATAGTGGAAATTTGATTCATATTGAATTAGATAACTGGAGTAGTTTTTCTAAAGATAAAGAGAAAACCAATATAAAAATTGGTGTACTTCTCTTGATCTTATATCTCTCTCATTGTATTCTTGATCAATTTATTGAGTTTAAAGAAAATTTCTTTTTGAAAAGAACTTTAACAAAGGGATATTGTGTACGAGTGATTGATTAGATATGGGTTTTAACAAAAGAATGTGATACAATTCTTGGAAGCAAAAGGTTTTTCAAAACTTTGTTTTTAAGTTTGATTTGATTTCAAAGCCAACTCACCCCCCTTTCTTGGTTTGTGAGTTCTATCATCTTTTTCAAGTTTGTGTTATGAAGTTTTTATTTTTTAAACATTATAAGATATCACAGTTTGATTCTGCATCGATGCGGTTGTGCGACCATTGATGGTGAAGGTGAAGGCTTCGACGGAGATCATGGGACTGGACATGGTGTCAAACACAAGGGAGGTGCTGATTGGACTGCACAACAAGACGCTGAAGGAAATCCAAAAGGTTCCCAAACACGAAGGGTATCGCAAGGCCGTGGAGAGATTAACTAAGCATAAGCTTGGCGTGTGAAAGGAGGAGGAGGACTGGGAGAACATCGAGAAACGCCTCGTCTACAACCAGGTCAAGAAGCTCATCAAAGAGGCTAAGGCTGAGCTCAAGCTCATTCTATTTTTGGTTCTTACATAGACTTAACTTTTCTTCTTGCTTGGTCAAGGCAAGAGAGATGTGGCTACTGGAATTTCTCAATTGCTGGAGAAGAAAGAAGGCATCTTTTTCCAGAAAATGATGGGATAAAGGGTTAATTTTGCATGTTGCTCTGTCATATCACTAGATCCTTATTTAGCCGCCAATGAAATTGGGATTCCCCCATATTTTGCTTTAAGATTATCATATCTTGAGGTGAGGATTGTAACTAGGTATCATTCAATGTCCATATTTGTTATTTTCTTTGTTTTTGTTATAATTTTCTGATGTGTATTCAATTTAGTAATATGTATATGATATCACAACATGTGTACATTTGTGAATGGTTCTTGTTGAATTTGGAGGGAGTTAGTATGGAATAGCTTGATTGATATTGCTTGATTATGTAGTGCTTAGGATATTTTGAGCATCTATATATATAGATTCTTAATAGACTAAGTGAGGATTGTTTTCTTGATAAATTACAAAGTAAATAGGTGTTACTTCCTAAATACTATCTCCTATCATGAACTACACATCATTCTAATGGTTCTATAGAAGTGAATATTTTGGTGTTTTGTATTGAACTAAAATGCAAGTCCAGTAGTCCATACAAGAGATAGCAGTGTTGTAATTATTAAAATAAATTTGGTTGAAGGTAAATACCTCAGCCAATAGGTTTATGTGTCCTCAAACAAAGGCAAACAAAAACTTCAGGTAATAACATAATTTATTTAGTCGTATTCATTCATAGGTAGAAAATTAAACTTTCAAAGTGCATGCATATGAATCAGTTAGTTTGATGGGGATCACATTATCTTGCTATGTACAACTGGAATCTGTTCTCTAAAAAATGACCTTTCTTTTCCCATATAAATATTTATGATCGAGAGAGCTTCAAAGCTTCAAGCCCCTAATTATCTTTGTCATCGTTTGTCTTATAAAACCTTTATTTTGCTTGTGACTCAAGAAAGCAGGTAATTAACTATGGCCATCACTAGACACATAGTGGTCTTGGCTATTATCTAGCTTCATCCTTATATGAGCTGAGGTCATTAAAGTGGTTTATTCATGATTTGTTTTTATTATTTATCTAGTTCATAATGAGTTTTTTGTGTATTAATGGCCATTATATTTTACGACAAATTTTCCTTTAAATTTTAATGTACCTATCAACTTTATGAGCCTTCAATTGTTTTATATTTTTAGTTATGAATTTTTTGTTTGTCCCTTGTCTTGCATGGATATTTAATAGGACTTACTCAGTCATATGCAAAAAAAAAACATGGGACTTTGTGGCCAACGAGCAGGATGCCTGAGGTAAGTAGACGATTTTAAACTATAACTTAGGTGCAGAATACTATGAATAGGCTTTTCGGTGACATTTCTTGTGGTTGGGGAGTGCATATGTTGGACCTTGATGATACACCTAATACATTGGATGTTGACAACCTGCATGTGAGCTAAAATGTGGTGCTGATAATATCATTATGTTAAAATTATATGATATTTTGTTATTTAATACAAGTTTAAAAGTTAAATTGATTTTGATACCTAAACTCCATAAGGTCTGTATAAGGGTATTCAAGGTATAATAGTACAGTTCATGAGTTGGGAAATCCCACATTGTAAAGTGATTTTTATAATTATTTGTAGTTGCAATTGGCTTCAATTAATCTCTGGATGAAGCTATGGAATTCTTGTGTGACTTATTAGAATATTGTCATTTTGTATTATAATATTAGCATTTTAGAATATTTATAGATATTATGATTATTAGATTAGAATAATCAATTACTAAGTATTAATTAGGCTAGAGATTATTTTTTAGGCAACTAAGTTTACTATTTGATTGTAAACAATCAATTAATACCAGAACACGTGTAGCGTAACACACAATTTCTCTTACATATTGTGTCTTTCAACAAGACTAAAGTAACAACAATCAATCAAAATACAAGAATTGAAAGCAATTGTTTTAAATGATAAAGTATCCATAGTCAAGCTTCAAAGGAAATTTCTACACACAATTATTATTATTATTATTATTTTTATGTACTAGTGTATATTGTGTCTGTTGTATAGTAGATTTCTTAGGTAAAGCAGGTCATTTCAACAAATAATGCATGTTGGGCAATTGGAGAATCACCAATTAAGGTAGTGGGTTGAACATTAGTTAATGATGTTTTGGGAAACCTATTATGTTCACATTGTTTTTATTGGTCTAAAATTTTCCACGTAGCATACAATTTGTAATTTACTTATTATATCTCCAGCTTTGCTACTTTTGATTTGGGGATTTATTATAGAACTTTAGTTATACCTAATATTTTGATCCAATGGCTAGTGAAATAGTGAATATGAAAATCCTATATTATGATCATATTTATAGGTTGGTCTAATTAAGTTGAATCATATTTGTGGAAACTAAAGTGATATTGAAAATAAAAAAGAGTCAAATTTCTGTTGAACTGTGAATTAATAGTTATTAGAACATTGATTAGCTCTTGTTATTAGAAAAAATATATTTTTAAAAATTACAGAAAATAACATCGATTTTTCCTTTTTCGATTTCATTTTTTTTGTCTATTTGCTGTTGCAACCTATCTGGCCGACGACGGGGACGACGATGAAAAAAGAAAAAGAAGATTCCCCAGAAGAAAGGGAAAATTAGAAGGGAGTCGCCACCAACGTTTATTTAAGGAAAATGTCGAAAAAACCAGAAGATAAGACATGGTCTATGATTTTAGAGAAAAAAGAATTCGGGAGTCATTTACGCACGGGGAAGGTGTTAGCACCCCACACGTCCGTCATGAAGACGACAACCTTTAATCGAGTGTGCAAAAATTAAAGTGACTTTTTAATTATTTGGTTTTTCCTTAAGAACATGACTTATGTCTGTTTTATTTTTGTTTATTCAGAAAAAGAAATCAAATTTTTATTTTTTAGAAAAAGGAAAGATTTTATATATATATATATATATATATATATATATATATTAGTTTTTTAGGTCGACAAGGGGTTTGCCCTCGCTCCTACGTATCCCCAAGTGCAATGAAGAAATCAGACTTACGTAGTTCTGTGTTTTTGAAAAGAGCTTGATTGGATTGATTTTATTTTTTTAAAAGATTTGTTTCAATTGTGAAAAAGAGTCGTTAAGGCATTGGACCTTGAAACGATGTTAAATTTTAAGGAAAGAAGCAAAGAGAATCGCTTACGGCATTGGACCCTGAAGTGATCTCGAATAATGTGTAATTTTGAGAAAAAAAAGAGGAATTATGTGATCCTTCATTTGAGTATTTTTGGTTTTTTTAGAAAATATTTTGAATTTGCAGTAAACTCTATGAAATAAAGCAAGTCGGAGACCCAGCATGGTATTCACAAATCTATCCACATGTTATTGAAACACTACCAAGCGAGTCGAAGACCCATCATGGAGTGCACGAAACATAAGCGCATACTATATATAAAAAACAAGAATAATTGACATAACATTACGTAATCAAATAAATCAAAATGAAAATAGAAAGGGATATAATAGAAATAAGGGGTGTATACAGTAAGGACAGGAGATGCAATCAGCAGCAATTATTTAATTAGAAAATGGGTCAGGCCCAACAGATTAGGGGTTCATACAGTAATGATAGAGGGTGCAAAAAGCAATGCATATTAACTTACACAAATGAGCTAGGCCCGGCAGATATAGGTGCATTTATGAATATGGGTAATGTTAATAGCATTATATGTCCTGCCCAAAGTGGGCCAAGCCCAACTGCTGAAGGGTGTGCAATTATGGAAAAGGTGGTGCAAACAGCGTTATGAAATTTGTGTCTATATGGGCAAGGCCTAAATGGTATAAAGGGTGAACTTATTAAACGTATGGGTGCAAAAAGCAAAAGTTTGTTTTTTTGGACTAAGGTTGGAACTGGGTCGGGTGACCTGGCCCAATCCGTATTTTGGTGATGGGCACAGCAGCCAGCAGCTACACAAACGTGAGAAAGAGGGCTTGAGGCTTTGTGACCTTTTTAGGTCACCACCTTAAGGGTCGGCGACGCGATGACCACCATGGTGAGGCCGGAATGTGGTGGCGGTGCAGTGGTGCGGTGGTGGCGTGGTGGTGGTGCGGTGGCGCATGGTGGCCGAAGAAAAAGCTTAAAAATCATAACCCATAGGGAGGAATATGAACAAACACCAAAACGGAAATAATAAAAAAAGAAAAGCTGCAACCAATCAATAGCAAATAAAAGGAAGAATAAGCTATACAAAAAACATAGAGAAAACAGGAATCCAATGAACCAACGTAGAAGAAGAAAAAACAAATGAGAGGAAAGCGGGAGAAAGAAAACGCAAGAAGAAGATGAGGGGGAAGGAAGAGGGTCACCTCTGACCCCACGACGGCCAAGTGTCAACACCGGAGTGGTCAGTATGCGTACTCCGGGATCCGCGCCTCTTCTTCAGCCTTCTCTCCACCCATCTTTTATTATTGTTGCCTTTTTTGCTTTATACGTAGGCTTTCTTAACCTAATGGGTCTTATGGTCCTTTTTCTATTCTTTTTGCTATTTGCTGGTTTTTTTTTTCTTTTTTGCTATCTTCATCTTCTTCCTCTTTTTACTATTATTATTTTTTTTTTACTACTTATTATTATTAAAGCTGTTATACTTTTTTTTATTTGATATCTTTTTTTTTCTTTTTCTTTCATTTTGTTCTACTTTTTTCATTTTTTTATTTATTTTTTCCTTTTTTTTCTTATTTTCTTTATTTTCTCTTTTTTTTATCATCACTTTTATTATTACCCGAACAAAATTAGGGTATGACAGCTACTATAACACATCGGTTTTGGGGAGAATCGATGTTGTATAGTGGATTTTAACATTGATTTTTATAACTAATGTTAAAAATGATCTACTTTCAACAACGGCCTATTCAACTGCATTTCAAAATTGATGTTAAATGTCAAAAAAATCCGATTTAAATATCAATTTTGTAGTAGTGAAGTATGATCTACTAATTATATACAACTTAAGAATACTTTTGAAAAAAGAATTTTGTATATGATTACTGACTTTCATCAACCTAGATACTATTTGTGTTAATAAAGCTTTTTGTTGATGAGAAAATTTAAAACCATGATCTATTTTCCCTTATCTTCTCTTTTAATCATATAACCAATTTTATATCTCTACATATTATTCGAATTAGACCTCAAGTTTAGTTTGTAAGAAAAAAAATTTCTTAAGATTTTTTAAATTACAAGTAGGATGAACATAACTAATTTCAGTAAAATAAAGGAATAATGTTCAATATATAAATATGTTATATATAATTAAAAGCAATAAGAACTATTTGTTTATTTTATAATAAATTTGTTGATTTTCCAATGTTTAACAAAAACAAAATATTGTATATAATTCAAAGCAATAAACACATTTATTGACTTTACAATAAATATTTAAAAAATTATATGAATAATAAATTTTGATTGTATGATATTGTAAAAAAAATTACAGTTGAAAATAATAACTCGATGATAAAAAGTTTAACACTTTTTATTCTTATTACTTTTTCAATATTGAAAAATTAATAAGAATGAAAAATGAAAATGACATTATATACTACTTATTAAACTCATTTTTAATAAATTATGTTATTATTTAAATATAATTTATTAAGTTAATAGATAATCATATACGAATTGCAATACTACAAAAAAATATACAAATTGGAGAGACATAACATTATAAAGCACAATACCATTTGTCATGGGAGATCAACGATGGACTCTTTGATGCAACATACGTGATGAGAAAGATGAGGATTTAAACAACATGTTGATTAGTAAGAATAAGGTTGAGATAGAATTCAACTACTTGTTGACTCAAAAAAAATGAGAAAACCTCAATTTTTAATTCAATAATAATCTTTTTCTTTGATATATATGATTTCTCTATATATAAGAAAATAATAAAATTCCTAAAATCTAAATAAAAAGAAACAATGAATTATTATATATCTATAATACGACTAATTGATGTATTCCTAATCAATGGCATAAATATATAAAGACAATGATATCTTTATTAAAAAGGAAAAAAACATAATATATTCATAATTTTCCTAATAAAACTTAATTAATCGCCTAATAAATCTTTTTGATGCTTTTGCTTGTCATTTTGGAATATATATATATATATATATATATATATATATTCATAAGTGACTTCTTTATTTTGAACTCTATATGGATATATTAAAATGTTGAATTTCAATACTTGAGTCCTCTTTTACACCTTGAACCCTTTAAGTTCATGATTGTTCCACATTCCTACATTACTTTTCATGGAATCTTTGATTTTTAAAACTTGAATTTGTGTAATGCATAACAAATTCACAAATTTTTGTTATCTAAACTAACAAACAAAACGATGAAAGCACGAAATTTAACATTCAAAAATAAAGAACACGTTAAACAACAACACAATTTAAAAATATTTTTGGAAATTTTAGATAAGATCAGGTTAAAAGCAAACGAAATACAAATGACAAAGCTTGTCAGGGTTAGATTTTCATCAAACCAAACTCTCTTTACACTAAAGCATAAGATCCAACTTGAGATTCAATGTTAATATCAATTATTGTTCAAAAAGTATCAATCACTTACACCTTTGACAAAAAAACTTACTTTAAGCTTAATAAACCAAAGATAACAAAAAAAAACTCCATCTTATTCCTAACTCTGAGAGTTAATGGGTGTTTTACCATAAATCAAGATAATAATAAAAAAGTATTTTCCAATCACAATTTTATCCTAAAATAAAGCTATGAAAGTATTTCCCAATAACAAACCATAACAAGCATTAAAAATAAAGACAAACACTATCATTAATGAACAAGATGCATATATAAACATATTCCAAATGAAAATACATGAGATTGAGTATAAAATTTAGTTACAATTTAACCCCAAGCAATGGTAAAATCTAGCTACCCGTTCTCATTGGTAGCACCAAAATACAAGATGGAAGCAAGAAGATGATAGAAAGGAGCAAGGAGAGTCCTTTTTCTCCCAAAGAAGTGATTTTACAAGCTAAAAACGTGTTACCCACACATGGACGTGAAATATATTTATATAATTCCAAAAAATCTATACTTTGGTTAAGACCTGCTTAAACAAAAAATTTTGAGTTTAAGTAGATTATGTGGCTTTGAAATTCTGCACTCTGTCTTAATTCAGAAGCCAAAAACTATTTGGCTTAAGTTGATATCTCCTCTGCAATTTAATTACATTTATCCAAAAAGGAGAACTTCAACTTAGGCCTTCATTTCTTAGCTATAATTTCCACTTCAAGCTTTCAGAAAATCTTGCTTCAAATTGTAATTCAGTCCATTTTAAATTCCTACAAAATAATCCATCAATGAACACATACAACCTAGCAAAATGACAAGTTAAAAAAAAATTTTACAAATTCACAAATTTACATCAAAATGAATAACCAAACTTTAAGTAAGAGAAAAGATGAAATAATTACCTACATTTACATCTCTCAATTAAATAATTTTGGCAATTATTAAAAGTATACTAAATGAAACTTGACCATGTTGCTAATTAATTTTTTTAATCTTGTATTGGACACTCACTGCGATTTGATCAAATCGTTTTTCCTTTCTTTTATTTTTCATTTTTTTTACCTTTTTAATTTATATATGAAGAAGAAACCATGTGACGAGGGGATTCTTATTTGTACAAATGGTACTTCGAACTTGAAATGAGTATGAAGAAATTTACGATACTTCTTTACCTTTTGAGTTGTTTTGTTGGATCGTTCGCTCAAGACCTTTGGTCTCTATCCAAACCTGATGAAAAAAATGGGGTCACATCTTATGGACTTGTTGAGAATAATTTTGATCTAGCTCATAGCCTATTAAAAGTAGAAGACACTATGATAGGATCCTTGCTTACAGAAAAAGATTGAAGTAAGTTTGATAACAATTTTTTCATTTCTTTTACCTTTTTAATTTCTCATTTCAGGAAATTCTCAGGTTTTCATGATTGCATTGCTAGTTTAAATGAGCCTTGAGGACTTCACTTCTATTGAAAAAGTAAGTTAGTGAATGAAATATTGGGATCCAGTATCCTGTAATTTCTTTTTATTCTAAGTTTCTAATTAACAGCTTGATAATAATAATTATGATAAAATCAACATATAGCATTTTTTTTAGGTAAAGTTTTTATCAAAACAGTCAATACTAAGCAGAAGATCTCCCAAAGAAAAAAAAAACATATATACTTTACCCATTTAACTTTTTTTATATTTTTTTTGGCTTTCTTATTATCTTTAATTTTTGTTTTATTTCAATCTTTTATATTTCTTTCAAAATGATATGTTTTATTAAAAAAGGGTTATCTATTGATAACAAAAAACGTTTTATACAATTATTCTATCATAATTCATCATTTATGATAAATTTATTAATTTTAAAATAATTATTTTAAAATAATTTAAACAATAATTTATGATTGGATAACAATATAAAACTTTGCATGATCCATTCATAAACATTAAACTCTTATTTTATTAGTTGAAAATGTGAGAGATTTTTAAAATTAATAAAAAGTCTTTTATCTTTTCATGAAATTATATATCTATTATATAAAAATATAAGTATAAATAGATATAATTTTTCATCAAGATGCATGAAATATACTCATCACATCAAAAATAATGAGATGTGACTATTTGTAAGATTCGTGAGATATTACTCTTCATCAAAAGTCACCAACATATCTCTTTGAATTGAAAGATTAATTTTTTTAACCACCTCAGAAGTTAGCGGCTGTCAACACCCAATTTCATCTGGATAATTTAAAATAATACACAAAAATGATTTTAAAAAGTAGTAAATTTTTTATAATAAAACTTCTTTTTCATTTAGTGTGATCTAACCAATCTTGATGTCTTTTCTTTTGAGATTTTTATGATTTGGTTTTAAATTTTTTTTAAAAAAAAGGCCTTATTTCTACGTAAGATGATACAGGAGAAAAGACAGATTAAAATTAACATTAAATTAATTAATAGGATCAAATATATAAAAAAAAAAACTCAAATAAATAAAGAACAGTCTCTTGCTTTATTTCACCTTTGGAATAAATGGACATCCTTTCCTTCTCAACATCAGACACTTGGATTAAAGAGAGACGGGTTGCTATTCTCATTCCATTCTCTTTTTTTTTTTTTTCTGCTATTCTCACCCATAGCTTTCAAAAAAAATGTAAAGAAACAATTTTACCCTCCGATATTTCTCTGCACCCGCTTGCCTTGCCCTTCCTCCCTCACCTTTGGCGCTCTTGCATGACACCCCACCTCCCCTCTCCCTTCTAACTTTTGTATCACACCCCATTCAGCAACGTGGTCTTCGTTTGCATTCGTTCATGGAGCGAGGTGCATTTTTTTCTTGAATTTTGATCCAACAGAATCATAATTTCTTTTTGTTGGAGGACAAAATAAAATCACGATCATGCTGTGTTTTTTGGCATAAACAAAACAAAATCCTAATTTCATTATGTGTTTGTATTGAGATACAAATAGAAATTTTGATTATGTTATGTTTTTTCTTTAAATTGTATATTTTATTTACAACTTTGAATTCGTTATTTCCTTTTGATTAATTGTAGAATATGCATAATGGAACAAAGTTGGAATACTTTTATTGTCAAGTGGCTGGGGAATATGATTAAAGCAAGTGAGGATGCTTTCAAGCATCCAATACAAACAGATGATAATAGTTTGGGAAATTCAATAGAAGCAAATGATAATAGTCTGGATATTGACTCCAACCAAAATTTCATTATTACTCCGGATATTTCATCACTACGAATGCATATTGGTGCTTTGAAAAGGTTTATTTGCTTGTTTTAGCTTTTGCTTTTTTGTCAAGTAGTGCCTTTCATCCATTGCTAGGAATGGAGGTATGTATATAGGTGTGGGGGGGCTTCGCCCCCTAAATTTTTTAAAAATTGTAAATTATTAATAATAAACTAGTTGTAAAATTTAGTCATATTATGAACTTGGCATACACCATTAGTGAATTAGTTCCTGTTTCTGTCCTATCAACCTTTTAATATTTTCACCACGAGTTCTGTTCAAGTGGTAACTTGAGAGTAGGCATGGAAGCTGAGAAGTGCAAATTTGATTCTATAGTTTGGCTTCTCTTTTTAGTTTTTTAATTGCACACAGTAGTTGATGTTATAAAAATTAAGGAGCTTGTGGGTTAGGTGGTATTATTTCTTTTATATATATTTGTTTTTTTTATTTTTACTCAACTATTACAAAATAAAAATTCATTGCATGTGTTTTATTTCAATTTCAAATCTTTCTTTGTCATGTTTAATCACACGTATGTGTGTGGCCCGAAATTGATTAAAGTAATATTATATTGTCATTGTATTAGATCCAATAATGCACAATAAAATAATTTCATAATATATAAGTATATATATATATATATATATATATATTATAATATTAAATAACAACTAGCACTAATATTATTTTATAATATTTCAATCAAACATGTCTTAATAAAGAGTTATATTAAATTTATCTTTATGTCTCTAGGTAACTTTTTTCACCTCTTATTTCTATAATTTTTTTCAGAATTTTATCTTTTTATATTGTTGCATTGAAAATAATTGACAGTAGCGTTACAATCCAGTGACTATTTTTATCATGCAAAAATTTAATACTTTTTCTTTTAATTTTTATAAATCATGTTAACAAATGTTATAAATCTTAGTTATTTTTAATAATAAAAGAATTCTTTTTCTTTTCTTTTTGTCATTTTTCCTTAACCCTTTCTTGTGATTGGCTCCCAACTATATTTTTTTTAGGGATAGTAATGAATAAAACATAATTCTAGATTTGATTCGATAATAAGCTAGTTGAACTTGATTTATAAATTAAATGATAAATTTTTTAAATAAATGGGTCGAATTGAAATAGGTAATAAGAGCTAAACAAAGTTGTTCACGAATTTAAACTGAGTTGAGTTTGAGATTTGAAAAAAGCTCATATTACACTTAAATCATATTTTGAACTGAACTAAATATTAATGAATTGAATTGAATTGAACTAAGCTTAGTTTAATTTGACTCATTTTTAATCGTAATTTTTCTCTTATATTCATGTTCATTGTAAAATATATTTGAAATAGTTGGACGTTGATAGATTATATAAAAAAGAGAAGCGACAAATAGAATTTTTATTTTTATTAAAAACAATTGAAATTATTAAAAATATAATTGAAAATTTTATTAGACGGTTCTTATAAATTAGTGTCCACTTAGTTAAAAAAGATTTATTATATATAGATATTTATAATTTTCAAAACGTTTGGGCTGACCATGGCTTTCCCTTATCACAATGAAGCTCCGTACAATGGTGATATGTCTGGGGAATGCAGCTGGATATCACCACCAATTTACCGACTGCTCAGGCTAGGGTTAGATCTTCGTAGGGTGGTACAGCCCTACAACGTGTCAACGTGATATCACTTATCAATTATCATAGAGGCTCGCAACTGCAAGGGCAAGGAGGGTCTTTTGGGATTTTGATTTGAGGTTTTATTAAACTACCCATCGGTGTAAATATTTTTATTTCTGTCATTTTTTATTTTTTATTTTATAATATTATTTTAATATTTTAGAGATAATTATTTTTATGTTCTAAATAATGTGAATTTAAAAATTATTTGAATTTAATTTATAAAATTTTAATCTTCACACAATATAAATAAAGGTGATGTACTTTAATTTAAAAAATATATTTTATGATTTTCTTATCAATGTAGAAAACCATACATCTTTAAGTAATATTTTTTATAAAATTATTTTCTCATTTTTATGATAATAATAAT
>PYAF01000241.1:630207-651077 GCA_007407185.1 Glycine tomentella
AATTTACAAAATAATTATGTAAATAATTTATATATTCATTTATGAAATTTAATTATAAATTAGTAAAATAAATATATATGAACTATTCAAAGTAAAAATATAAAATAAAATTCAAAATATTTATATATTAAATATTTATAAATTTATAAATTTTTATAATTAAAAATAAATTAATAATTCTTGACTACTGATACATAGAAAATAATTTTTGTAAATTTAACTACACAAAACAAGTTTCTTAATAATTTATTATCTTGTGTTTGAATAAAAGGTCATGAATTCAACTCCTACCAACACATTTTTTTATTTTTCACTTTATTTAACCTTTTTGTCATGTCATGTCGATAGCCTACAGAAGTGTCACATTAGCAATACCAAATCAAATTTGATTTTGGAAGGTCAATTGATGAAAGGATAAAAATTGCTTATTTTGATAAATAAAGGGACTAAATGTCTTGATTTAAAAATAGAAAGACCAAAATCACATATTTGAAATTGTAAAGGACTAAATTTATAATTTAGTCTATTTTATAATATATAATAATCATGTCAAAATAAATTATATTTAATTAAATAACTAATACTAAAATGGGTATTTCAGTAAATTTTATATTATTTTGTTTGTGCCATCCATTGTTTATCATACAGTGCACAATATAAAAAGTTATTTTGTAACTTAAGTGTTTGTCCTTTGTTGTTCACTTTGTACTATATTGTGCATGAAACAGCCTTAAACTTTGTTGAACTCAAATATAAGTAAAAATACCTATATTTTTACTACTTAAGAAAATCACTTAACATCATTTAATTTTATTAATTGCATTTAAAAAATAAAATCTTTTAATTTTAAGATTATGATAAGTAAAATTAGTTAAAAAATTAGTTAAAAGTTAAAAAGTTAATTGAAGACTGTAAAGCTAACTAACTGAAAGTATTAAAGTAGTTTATTAAATCATAAGTAATTGGTAAAACTTGTTAATGTAGTTAGAATATAAAATGACAAAAGTGTATATATTTGTATGATATTTTTACATAAATTTTAATTTTATTTTATGGATAAAAATATGTTTTGAGGTGTTATAATTTTAGTTTTTTTAAATAATTTTAAACTCTTGCAAATTTTTGTTTATAGTTAAATTATTTTATTATATTTTTCATATTTTTCGTTGAATGGATTAGATTTTTTCATATTATGTATTTTGCTACAAGAGCATATGTTTGGTTTTGCATTTACATGACTAAAACTTGAGCCTTGGACTAGTCAAACTTGATTTTTATTGACCATTATGTTTAGTAATTAGTTACAAACTTAATTTAGGTGGTCCAGACTCAAGTGAAGTTGAAACTATTTCTAATAACTTCTTCCACTCTAACTTGAATCCATAAGTTTATTTCACCCATACCCTTGAAATACAATATAATATAAAAAACATATGTGGATATTAAAATTCATTTTGATAATTATATACTCAAAATCAATTTTAATTGCAAGTTTTCAGACAATTTTGTGACAAACTCAAGTTTACTCAAAATCAAATTTGTAAATTCACATTCATTCAAAATGAATTCTATAAACGCTGATCTAAACAGGCAGTTGATCTTATATTATATCTTTAAATAAAGTTAAAAATACAATTAATTAGAAATTATACTTTTATTATTTAATTAGTATAATAGTCAAAGTAAATAATATAATATAAAACTATTCAAAATATGGTTTATTTAAAAAGAGGGATGAAAAATTTTAAACAATATTTTAAAGATAAAAAAGGAATAAAATTTAAAATTTAAAAGCTATCATTTAAAAAAAATGCCACTTGAATAATGTTTTAAAAAATGTTAGAAACTATTAAAAAAATTATTTATCAAACAGTTAAACAAGTTTTTCAATTAGTAAAAAGGTTATAAATTAATTAAAATTACTTGTCAAACATAATCTTAAATTATTTTTATTGAGACTTGATATAAAAAGAATAAATAAGAAACATTAAAAATGAAATCTTAATTATTATTTTTTTTCAAATACCAAGATAGACATTTTAATTTAATACTTTGCTGCTTTAAAAATAGGCGCCAAGCACTCGTGACGCATGGATCACGAGGAGGAAATATTATATAATTTGTATGATTCTAGTTTTTTAATTTTTTGAAAAGGCCAAAAATATTTTATCAAATAAAATAGCCATCACAAGATATGTTAAAATTAAGGCATACCAACAAGTACAAGAGCTGTATCGTACAATTTCTAATTCCCCTCCCAATCGCAATTTCTGATTGGATTTTTTATTATTTTATGTATATAGGGTGTGATAATTTTTATTTATGTAATTGTAATTTTTTTATTGTTTTATTTATGTAGATTGTAATTTTTTTTATTGTCATTTCTTATAATCCTACAAAGCTAATAGATTACGTTCAATGTTGCCTTCTTAAAAAAATAATAATCATTTTATTTAAAATCTACTAATAAATTGAAATTTTGAAATGTATATGATTTTAAAAAATTTACTCTTGGTTCATGTGATTCGAACTAACGATCTAAATTGAGTTGTTTGTTGACTTAAAGTGAGTCGAGTTTGAGTTAGAAAATAACATTTATGTTGAACTCGAATGGAGTTTGAGTTGAGTTAAATATTAATAAGTTGAATTTGGTTGAAGTGGAGGTTATCATAGTTTGTCTAGATTTCTTTTGCAACAGTTCAGGTGAGAAAGTGAATGGCGAGCAGATAAGGATTTTTGATATAGAGGTCCAGTTTGATTCTGCAAAGGTGATTTGTTTGATAGTGGAAGGTTGTGATGTGGACCATTTTTGCCATCACATTGTTGGAGCAATAAAGGAGTGGAATGTTATTCCCATGGTTGTCGGTTTTATAAACATGCTTAGAGAATGCAATGAAGCTGCGGATGCTTTTGCAAAGTTGCGGTTGTCCATGCAGAGGGGAGTGGTTTATCATATTGATCCTCCTTTGGCTATATTGTCTGTTTTGAAAGGTGATATTTCAGCTTTGTGTGAGTTGTGTGAGTTTTCCTTTTCCTGGCTTTAGCCCTTCTTGTTCAGCCAAAAAAAAGAAGAAAAAAGAGATGTATGCATGTTCTAACAAATGTTCATTAATATAGCATGTATACGCAGTAAGTAAGTGATTTTTCTCTGGCATATTTTCTTTTAATTTTCTTAAAAATTATTAGTAAATTTTATCTTTTTTCAGGGAGTATTCACTGGGGAATGTGGTGATTGTTGGTATGGTTCAGATGAAGGTCAAGATTATTGGATTGTAAGGAATTCATGGAGTCCTCGCTGGGGGAGAGGATGGCTATGACTATGAGAATAGAAAGAAATTTGGTTGGTGACAAATTCGGCAAGTGTGGAATTGCACATCAGCCATCTTATCCCATTATGAAGCCACCAAAAGTAGCTTTGCCTATTGAGCCTTTAGTGGCAACAGACAGAAGTTAGTGTGGGCCAAATAATTAAAATTCTCTTCATAATTCATTCACCTTTGGGCTTAGATGGCAAGAAGTAGCTAGCCCACCAGAGTTTGCAATGAACCAGCTTGCCAAAAGAACTTCATACACTATTTGTTACTGTTTTATCTTTATCGGTATTGTAATTTCTGTTCCCTAAATTGTCTGGTTGCTCCACGTGTTGGTCCCCGATTGAGTATCTGTTAGTAAGTTTGTCTTTCTGTTTATCTATTTAAATAAAATAAAGGTGTGATGGCACTGTGGGCATTGTTATGAATGCATACATATTCCTTTTGTGTTTAACTTAAGAGAAAAAGAATTATGTATTAATTTGTAAAAAGTTTTAATCATAGTTTTTTATATATAATAAATTTATCGATTTTAAAAAAATAATTAAACATAATGGTGATATATCTTATATCATTAGGACCTAATAACCACCCAAAAAATGCATATACTAAAAAAATAACAAAGTCATCCATTAAAACATGATTTATGAATTGAAAAAGATAGTCAAATCATATGTTATCCAACAACACCTAGATTAAAACTATCAAAGTCGTATTAAAAAAAACATGACTTCTCTTATAATAAACAACTATTTTTAAATATATAAATTGTATTGTATTAAAAATTTTAATAAATAATATTTTTTATACAATTAAATAAATATCTAGAACATATAAATTATATTTAAGATTTATGATAAATAATTTATATTGTGATATAATATTATTTTAATTATTGATAATTTATTTTTAAAATATTAAAATTTAGATTAAAACTAAAGTTATTATAAAAGATAGATTGAAATAGAAGAGAGGTTAAGAAAAAATCATAAAAATGTTCTCGTTGAAGAATGACAATTAAAGTCATTTTCGTCTAAAATAATTATTTTAATTTATACAGAGAAGGATATATAATCTTTTTATTTTTATTTACCTGCTTTCTATAAGTATCTTCCTATACAAATCTATATGAGGAATGATTAGACGCTAAATATAAATATATATTTTTAATAAATATTCAAACTTTTTTTTGTCATATTATGAGGGATTAGTCTCTTCTACTAGCTCTTAAACTTGTTATCATTTGGGGTGGGAAATGATTGTTCTCAATTTTCTAATAATTGCAAAGTTCTTTTCGGTATATAATAGTGTTAGGAATCTGGAATGAGGAAAAATTTTGAGAGATCTTTATCAATGGATCACGGGTTTACCACATAAGTAAATTTGACATCATACTTCAATTCAAAATCCTAAAAGCATTAGGTTTACAAGTTTTTCTTACTTATATGTTGTTCATCTTACTCATTTATACCTAATTTGTGACTTTACATTCACACTTGTACTCTAACAAATATAAATAGAAATATTTGAATCTAAAATTTTGTGCAATATGTAAAGGCGAATATCACAAGAATGAGGATTGAATTGTGATTTTATGAATTTTCTTAACCTTTTTCGCAAACACAAAGTTATTGTCTGAAATAACTTCAAAAAACAGATAACAAATTTTTTCAAAAGATTGAGTGAGACGATGGAATCAAATTTTGTTAAAAAGTGTTTTAAAAAACAAAATCAAATTCGGATCCTAGGTTAATTTACACACGAAGAGAGCAAGAGAACAATAAGACACAAGGATTTATATCGGTTAGTCTCAACCACTAAGACTACGTTCAATTCATGGTAAACCATCAAGTTCCACTAACTTCTCAAACTTACAAGTTTTTGTCATTGTCACTTCTAGCTCTTACAAACCAAACTTATCACCAAGCTTGAACAACCCAATATTTTTTGTCATACCAAGCCACTGTTGGCTAAAAAAATTGTTGTTTGTTTGGCTCATTAACTAATTCTTAATCCTTTCATAGACGGATATATAATCTTATTTCTTAGTCTTTTCTCTCAAGATGTTCAAAGCATTTTGAGAGTTTTCGAACTTTACAAAGAATTTATAGAAAGCTTTTCAATAAGAGTTTGAAAATGATAGTTTGTAGGTTCGTCATACCCATTTCTTCAAAGCTTCTGATATTTATAAACCTTTTGTTAAGTCAAAAGACATTTTTGTTTAAGACGAATTAGGACCCTTAATTATTTTATTAGATGTAAATAAATACGAAGGTTAAAAGTTGCTTCTTATTCTATATTAGAACATGCTTCACGAGTTTGTGTCTGATGTTTCAGACAATAGTAAACTAAAATCATGATCTGATACAACATTAAAGGATGACATTTAATATTTTGTGTCTAAGATTTATTTTTTAGAGACATACTCCTAGGATCTGTCGAATCCTATAAAGAATAAATGAAGATCAAGTTTTGAGAGTTGTCAATCACCATAAAAAAGAGCGCTCTATTGTGTAGACCTGCTCTGACGCAAAAGGAAGTGATTTTCTGCTAAAATGTTCAAGACGATAGCTAAAGAGAATAGTTTTCTAGCATGAAGAAGTACATGCATTTAATGCAAGCATTAAATGTCTTCAATGGTTACAATTTTCAAGCACAAGCTCAAGTGAAGAGATCTATCCATTTAGAGACAATGGACAATTGTTGAAGAATACCTATATATATCAGAAGCTTTGAAGACATGAAACATGAACCTAAGCGCTCATATTTAAATTTTTTCTCTAAAAAGCTCTTTGTATATTCCTGTAAATTCTTGTAAAGCTCTCAAAACACTTTGAACACCTTCAAAGAAAAGACTAAGTGTCGAGATTGTATATCCATCTTTAAGACGATTGAGTGTTAGTCAGTGTGGTAGCAAACAACAAATCTCTTAATTTGTATTAGAGTCAACAATGGCTTGGTATGACAAATAATACTGATTGTAACTAGCTTGGTGTAGAACTTGAGTTGTAGAGTCATAGAAGACAGTGATTAATACTTGTAACTTGTTAAAGATTGTGGAACTTGATGGTTTGCCAATAAAATGGACATAACTTCGGTGATTAACACAAACCAGTAAGGGTGTTTGCGTATCGGTTCAGATTGGTTTTAACCAAATTTAGGACCCAACCCAATCAAATTTGATCAGTTCTGTTTGGTTCAGTTTTTAGGAAAAAAAATATTTTGAAACCCAATCCAACCCGTTCATGAACGGTTTGATTCAGTTTGGGCCAATGAGTTACCTATTTAATTTTTTTTCTTCTTAAAACTATTATTTTATATCATGATTCTTTCAAATATCCAATACAATTAACACAATATTATCAAATGTGTGAAAATAGTAAAAATTATTTATTTAATATCATCAACATAATGTTCTAAAATAGACTTATTATATAAATTAAAACAAAAAATTCTTGAACAAGATTTACTATAATAGTTTGAATCACAACTATTTCTGACAAATTAATTTCTTATAATAAGCTTTGTTATAACCAAAAATTTGAGTCAACACTCAACAATAAAGGTTATGTCTTTTCTTTCCATCCCTGTTTCCATCAAAATCCCAATGAATACAAATCAGAAAAATCACTAGAAGTTAAAGAACTTCGGAACAGAAATAGAAAGCGCAGAGGAAAACTTGATGCTTGATCGATCTGGTGAGATGAGATGAGAGAGAACAAAGAAAGAGAAACATAAACCCGTGACATTTCAGTACCACACCTTCACAACAAAGATGAAATGAAATGAGATGATTATGGGTTGACCTTTCATTCAGCTCAGACATTTACAGTACCACACCTTTTTTTATTGTCGAAATAATTTTTTGGTTTTTAAATTTTAATATATATATATATATATATATAAATAAATAAATAAATAATAAAAATTATATTTTTATTACGGGTTCACGAATCGGGTCAACGGATCTATAAATCTAAACCCGTGACCCAACCCGTACATGAACGATTTTGATCGGTTCAATTTTGACCAAAATACATAAATGACCCAACCCAAACTGTTCTGATCGATTCGGGTTCACGGGTGATCCATACTCGCGCGTGAACACCCCTATAAACCAGTATAAGGTTTTGTGCCTTATCTTTATTTGCTTTCTCTTTTTAAACTAACTAAAGGTTCAAATTTGATTTTTGTTTTTGTAAAACTTTGTTTGTTTTTACAAAATTTGGTTCTATCTTCGGAACCCATTTGTGAAAATATGATATTTGTGTTTACATGCTTTATCATAAGATAATAATGTAATTGTTCAAGAAAAAAGTTTTAAATTTCTAAAATTACAATTTAACATTTCTTTTTGTGATATTTTCCTTTACACCTTCTTCAACAAATGTTTGTTATCTCTAAATGGATATAAATTTTCACTTGAGCTCATTTGAAAATTATGGTTGATGGAGTATTTAATGCTTGCATTAAATGTGTCTCCTTCTTCATGCTGGAAAATACTCTCTTCAGAGGGTCGACAACAACCACCTTGGACAAGTGATCCTTCTTAGCAACGACATTCTCAGCCTTGTCAGCCAAGTTCTTCTTCTCCTTCAGCAGCGCCTTGCAGCAATCGACAAACTCGTTCCCAGCTTTCTTGAAGAACACTTCAATAGAAAATCACTTTCTTTTTGTCAGAGCATATTTATCATAGTACGTCTTTTAATACTATTTGAACTTTAAAGTGTTGAATGTTCTTTTATGCTTTTGTAAGATTTAACAAATCATAGGAGAATGTCATGGAAAATAGTTCCTGAGCAGGTATATGGACCGAGATTCAGCAAAAAGTGTTATTTGCAGAAGGTATAAAAACTCATCTCTTCCGCAAGACACATCCAGCACACTGGTCACAATGCTTCAGACCATTTGGCGGCGGCAAAACAACAAACTTTGGGAGAATATATACGAAATTCCAGTTCGCGCAGCGATTTCCTTTGCTTTTCAGAATCACTCTGACTGGCTTCTGGCTAGCACAGATCACGGCATTCATGCAGAAACAGACAGAAAATTGACACCCCAATGGAACAAACCAAATCCTGGAAGAATCAAATGCAACATAGTTGCTGCAATTTTGCCCAGCAACAAGGTTTTGGAATGGGATTCTGCATCAGAAACGAGCAAGACTCCTTTGTAATTGCTAAAACGGCCTGGCAGAAAGGCCCCCTCTAATCCGGAAGAGGCAGAAGCTTGGAGTTTGCTTCATCGTGGTTGAAGGATCGAAATTTCCAAAATCTATTGAATAAATGTATAGATGCACTTCAGTATTTTCCAAACTCAAAAGTGAATTTTATTAGGCGACAAGCCAACCATATCATAATTTTTTTGTTATAATATATATCATAATCTTTATAATACATATAAGATAATCAAAATGAATTAATTTAAATTACTTTATCAATAATATCATAAATAATTTTTTGTTATAATACATATAAATATTAAAATTAGTTTTAAAAAATATAACGGAGCAGGTTTAAAACTAGTTTTTACAATAACATCACGGTTCAATTTTAGCAATCATGTTTTTCATTAAATGCCTTTTTATATTGTTTCTACTATTATGAATGAAAGTATGAGTTTTCACCTATAAAAAAATACTTTAATTGTTAATGTTATGATTAAATTTCAATAAAAAATAATGTTATCATACAAAATTTTAGGTGAAATTATATATTTTTTTTAATTTAGTCTCTCGTTTAGAAAAAAAAATATTATTGTAACTAAACATGTTTGTTAATGTTCCGTTAATTCTGTGCGTTAAGTATTATTTTTCTATTTAATTTTTTTCCTCAAAATATCATAATTTTTTGTCACTCAAATAATTAGCACTTTTTTATTTGATATTTTCTTTCATTTTTTAGTGTCACATAAAATCTTAATGGAACAAAACATCTCTAGCTAGAAAGGGATTATCTTAAAATGAAAAGATATTTTGAAAATTAAATAATAAACTTTATAGTTACCAAAAAAATAAGTATTGAAAAAAAAAATAGTTACCAAAAAATAATAAACTTATTATAAATAAGCAACTAAAGGAATGAAAAACATGATATTTTATAAGACTAAATACACAATGTAGCCACACACAAAAGAAAAAGAAAAAAGCCTTTACCTCAAAACCATATTCAATTTTCTAAAATCTGCAGATAATTATGATGACGACTCTCGCCCAGGAATGGGCTACTTACAGCCATCCACTCTATTTATGTATTTTATATATCTATACAATCTATAAATTTAAAATATAATATGATAAGTGTTATGATAGAATTGGAGTGGGATGTTGTGTCACTTGTGTGTTTTTGTGATGGATTATTAAGTTAATTAATGCTTTTGAAAAGATTTATTTGAAATGGATTAACTTTTGATCTTTTGGATGAAATGAACCAAACAGATGTCTCGACCGAAATGGATTAAATTGATGCCGCAGTCGATATTTGACGTTTCCTAGCTTCATTGAAGTCTCCTGCAAGGTTGAAACTCAAAAAAATAGTTGATATTTGCAAAAGATACTCGACATTCAAGTCAGTAAATATTTAACATGCATGAGTAACATTGTGAAAATAAATGCATACCTCATGTAATGATATTGATTATATTTCATGATATGGGACACAAGGATTGTCGAAGAATATTCCCTTGTCTTAGTGTAAAAATAGGCGACTTTACTTTGAACTATTCATCAGGGATTACAAAGTCTGGTCGAATCTTATAGATACTTGTAAGACTATTTGCGAATAGAAAAGATAATTACTTACATATTGAAATCAGAAGTGGGTATTTATTTATTTATAAATTTAAGCAGATATAGGTACGAGTATGGATATTATACCTATCCCGCACATGTCATATTATATATATATATATATAAGTTATTTATTATATATATATATATATATATAATTTTTCTAAAAAAAATTATGCATTTTTTAATTATATGACCAATACTCTAAATGTAACATATTTGTTAAGCGATTATAACATTAAATCGTTATATTGAATAATTATAATTTTATAAGATTATTTATTTATTATTTGAGTTTATATGAATCAATATTATGTTTGTTTGTTTTTAATATTATGTGTGAGTATTTTTAATGTTATATTTTCTATATTTAAGAATGAAATTTTAATTTATTTGTAGTAATTATTTTGATTAAATTTTTTATTGATTTATTAACTTTATCATAAATAAAGTGCAAGTCATGGATTCCTATAAGTGTATATATAGGTACACAATTGATACAGAGACGAAGATTAAAGTTGTTATTCTCATAAATATATGATCAGATACGAAATTTTTTTAAACGTAAATATAGAAATGAACATGATAAAACTCTACCCATTTTCATCTATATTCATGATCTCATGTTAAAAATCTTACCCTGATTAAAGTTGTTATTCTCATAAATATAAGATCAGATACGAAATTCTTTTAAACGTAAATATAGAAATGAGCATGATAGAACTCTACCCATTTTCATTTATATTCATGATCTCATGTTGAAAATCTTACTCTTTTCAGTGTTGATCTAAATTGATCCATCGTTTAGACCAAAGTGACCCATTATACAAATTAAGCCTTAAGCCGTTGAGTCCAATTCGAAATAGCAAGTAATTAATAACAAGTGTTATTTAAATAATACTATAAATAAAATTAATTATTAATTAGTGACAACATCGATTAAAAAATAATAGAAATATTTATTTTTAAAAATATTATACGAAAATTTTAAATATTATAAATACTTACTTTTGTAAGTAATTGAAAATAAATAAATAAATAAATAAAATATACTAAATATTCTTAAGCTGTTTACTTAAAATAGTTAATAGTAAAACTCAATGAATTAAAGTGAATAAAAAAATAAAAAAGCTAAGAGATCAAATTTTAATATTAAACTAAAAACTCAAGAACAAGTTGTGCCAAAGTATCATTACAAAGTACCAGCTAATATTATTAGTAAAACTCAACGAATTAACATTATAAATTAATAGGGGTCTCTCTACATATTTTAAATAAAAAGAAAAGAAAAGAAAAGAAAAATTAGAAGTTAAAAATAAAAAATAAAACTAATAAAAAATAATTAAGAACATGAGAGTAATGGGTAGTTATTTAAAAGATTAGTAAAAGTTTAAAACCTGAAAAAAAAATTAAAATTTGTGAACACCAAAAATGAAATATTTCCTTTATTAATAGTATAAATATAATATTTTTATTAGTACAGTAAAAGTTGAAAAATACCGGTCCACACCAATATTTCTTAGAGTATAAGGATTTTGTATTGAGTTTACAGAATCATTTAATAGCAATTCATTATGATAAATTTATTAATTTTTAAAATAATTTAAAATATAATTTATGATTAAATAACATTGAAAAATTATTTTAAATTGTCACGTTACAGCCATTACACTATTTCTTATTGCATATCATAAAAATAAGTGGATCCAGAATTCCAAAAAGGAAAAGAAAATTAAGTGGATCCCGCAGTGCAAGTGGTACTGTTATTAATTTAAAATACACAAATGTGTGATAGTAACAAGGAAAAGGCTAACATAACAAGTTGCAAGAGATGAGGAAGCTTCACTCCCATACTTTTGTGCAGGCCCGGCCCCGGGGCAGGGCGTCTGTCCAGGGTCCAAAAATTTTTGTATTGGTAGTTTAAGTAAAAAAATTTTATTAAAAAAATAAAATAAAAACAAAATTTATATTAGGGGTCCATTTTATGTATTAGGGGTCTATTTTTTTCATCTCTTAATTTTAATATTATTTGCATTTTAAAAAATTTGTGTACTAGAGGTCCATTTTTTTCATCCCTGAGTTTTAATATTATTTGTATTTCAAAAAATTTGTGTCAGGGGTCCATTTTTTTCTATCCATTAGTTTTAATATTATTTGTATTTCAAAAAATTTGTATGTTAAGGTCCATTTTTTGTGTGTTAGAGATCCATTTTTTTTTATCCCTTAATTTTAATATTATTTGTATTTCAAAAAATTTATGTGTTAAGGATCTATTTTTTTCATCCCTTAATTTTAATATTATTTGTATTTTAAAAAATTTGTATGTTAAGGTCCATTTTTTTCATCCCTTAATTTTAATATTATTTATATTTCAAAAAAAATATATGTTAGAAGCCCATTTTTTTCACTTTATCCTGGATCAAAGAATTTTCAGGATCGACCCTACTTTTATGCTGCAGAAAGACAACAAAAGCGAATCTTTTGGAATCCAGATAAAGTAGTTACAACCCAAAAGAAAAGAAACAATGAATCCAAGTGCAGATAATGATTTCGATAGCATCTTAGCATGTTATGGCGAAGTGAGCTTCAAACACCTTGCGTGTAATTGTGAAGTTCTTATCTACTTATCACCAGACACAACTGGTAAGAGAGACCAAAATGTCAAAAACCAAACACAGATTAGCTTGCGTGCGATTATGGGCTTTTTTTTCTATTAGTTTTAATGAAAGGTTGTAATATAAAATAAGGGGATAGATATTTTAATCACGTTTAATAGATTAAAATTAATTTATTAAAAGTTATAAAATAAGGGGATACTTGATTTAATAATGTTGGACTATATCAGTTTATTTATTTATTTTCATTATGGGCTGTGGACCCTATGAGATGGGCCATACGAAATACCATATAACATTTGGAATCCGATTGTCAAATCCTCACTCCAATCTAACGATCAAATTCCGTTTTTTGTCCTTCACTTTTTCTTGTCTTTTTGCCTTTGTTCTCTGTCAAATGTCAGAGTGCCCCCCATCTCACACACCGGTCCAAGACCTAGTTGCTGGGAACCAAAGGCTTGCGAAGTTTCACAATAATTTGATCGTTTTGCTTCTTGCATGATAATTTGCCAATTTGGATTTCTAGCTGGTTTTTAAATGATAGGTGCTGCGTATTAGATATTTTTAGAAAACTATCACTAAAATAGCCGAGCAATTAATTTTTATTCAATATAAAATACACAATTCGTAAAACCAAAAAAAAAATAAAGAGTATATGTCCCATAAAGGTTCAATCCAATGAATTTGTTCCAAACAACAAACTTCATTGCTCAATGGGATTGAGATGTACCTCATATTCTAAGTGCATTGCTACACTTTTGAACTGCTAAGATTGTCTTTCACTCCTTTGTCTAGGGCACTAGTCGAGTAATTCATAGTTTAAAAGTGTCTCATTCTACTTCAAAAACCATGTTACACTCCTTAAATGTTAGCTTATCCAACAATCTCCGCTAGAACCTAACTTATGTCTAGAAAATCACCTGACCTAGGTTGGTATCCTTCTCGAACCTAGCATCTCCTCATCTTGTACTTATAAATATACCAATATCTTTCATGCCATCAGTATGCTCTTTAACGCAGGATTGTATTGTTGTCAATTCAAGTTTTTACTAACTTGACATTAGAGTCTCTATAGATATCACTACCTTCATTGCATCCTAACAATACTTCCACTTATGACTTAACTACATGAAGAACCAGTTCAATAACCATAACTAACCCCGGCCACCTCTAATGACAAACCTTTATTTGATGCTTTTGAAATCTTCTTACATGCATTTCTTTTACATTTTTTCAATTCAATTGAAAAACACAATTCAAATTCTAATTAGTTGATTTTTTTTTAATGTTTCTTATCGGATTGAATTCACTTGTACAATATATTTCTTCTCTCCATAAAAGAGTGACCAATTTAAGAAAAAAAAATGAGTATTTTATATATGAAATTGATCAATTTCAAAATTATATGACTAATGTAAAAATTAGATCGATCATTTATTCCTTTGTTAGCAATTTATCTAGATCATTGGATTTTTTTTAGAGAATCTAGACCATTAAATGTAAAGGTTATAGTTAAGATTTTTTTATGAAAATAGCAATGTTGGAGAAGATTCAATGAGTATTTTTTGGTTATTAAGGGATTTAGTTAATTTGATTGAACATATTATATAAATTATTATAAATCTTTTATATATGAATTCGATTCTTATGAATAAAAAATAATATATTTCATTTTAAATAAAAACAAACAACTCCAAATATAATAAAAATTCACTTAGAGAATAGTAAAAATAAACAGATATAGGAGATAATAGAGAGAGAAAGAATAATTTAATTTCTTTTAGTTAAAAAATGATGACAGAAGCAACGTGACAATGGCACTATAGTGGTCATGAAAACAATAAAGTGATGGGAGAGGTAATAACAATAATGTTGACAAAAGATATGATTTAAAGAAAATAGAAAATAATGTAGAGACAATTAAGGGAGAAAAAAGATAATGAAAGAGATAATTTTTAATTAAAAAATAAATTATTTTTTACCATTAACACAAAAATAATAAAATTCCTAAACTAATGTGTAATAAAACTCACCATAAGTGCATGCATGCACATATTTATTATGTATACATCTTTTTAATCATTAGTCAAAGGTAGGTATCATGAGCGTTATAATAATTCATATATATTGTTGAATTAATTGAGTTAAATATCTTAATTATTTATACATATATAAATTTAAATATTCTTTTAAACAAAACTGACTGAAAATAAATTTTATAATTTCTTACCCAAACTAAAGTAGTACTAATTATATATCCCTAGTTCCTTGTCTCTTCAGGAGCACGTTAAACGTGTTCTATTTGGACTCTGTAAAAGGGTAGGAAATGATGGTGTCCAAAGTTTCATCTGTAGTATCGTCATTTTGTATGGGAAACCACAATGAACCTTCGTACGTCACCATATATGCCAATCGTTCATTTGTCTTATTTTAATTTGGTCATGACTCATGCTTGTATCACCGTCTACGTTCCCGATAATCTTTTTCCTATTTTCTATCACATAGGAAACGATTTGGTAACTTTTGACAACAAAGTTTTTTTTTATTTAAAAAATTGAAATGTTATAGGATTTTTAGAAAACATCTTTTTTTAATTTACTTTTTGTTACAGGATTTATTAGATTTTTATAAAAATTATAAAAAATTAATTATTTAATTATAAAAAATCAAATTACATCAATATAATTTTAAAACTATTACATTATTTTATAATTTAATATAGAATATGATTGTTATTAATCAAAACATTTATATATTATTAAGATATTTTATGTCAAATTCTATTAAAATTATATAATAAAAAAATATTCAAATAATTTATATTTTAATATATTTAAATTATATTGATTTTAATTTATATAAAAAATAGTAAAAATAATTTTAAATTAATATAAAATTTCATAAATATAATTTACGTAAAAAAAATTCAATTCAAATTTTTTTTATAAAATAATATAATAAATATCAAAATTACATGATATAATTTCATCATTCTCTTTAGCTATTGTTTTTTATATATTACTTTTTAATTAACTTTGTAAAATAAAAAAACTGTTTCGATTAATTCAACAATGAAATTAAGTTACTGGATTTCGAAGTTCAAACAAAACTATAGAATGATAATGAGATATTCCCGCTGCTGGGAGGATAAAAGAGTGACGTGGTTGTGTGTCCTACTAGATGAGGTTTGGTAGAACAACAACAGACTAATATTAATTTATTTTCCTGTAATTTTGTTGTTGATATTAATTTATTATTACTTCCATAATTGTTATTATTGAAAAATTATGCAACTAGTTAATCTGAAAGAAAGAAAAAGATAATATATCTTTTTCAAAATTAAGAACGAAACAAAAAAAATTCAAAACGATTATTTAAGACATCAGAATGATAAATGAGATTATGTACATTTTTTTCTCTAACACATTATTCTTTCTGAAAGAAATTTTGTTAGAGATATGATTGAACACAAACTATAAACATTTCTTTTAGCATAAATTTAAACTTTAGTTGATCAAATATTTGTGAAATATTAGTCCATTCCATTGAATCCAATTACTGTTGGTTATGTGCATATATTTTTATTAGTATAATATGTCAACATATTTTCATTTTTGTTTAAATTTGCAATATGTCTAACTTTTAATTTTAAATTATGACGACTTTTCCTTTTTTTTTAATTCTTCCAAATAAAATAATTTATCAAGCCTATAGATCAACCAACTAATTAATGTCATAATTACATCTATAAGACACACTATGGTGAAAGGTCTCAATTTGTGTGCGTACATCAACAAGACCTCTTATTATTTTAGACGTGTGTCTTCGAGCATCAATAGAATTATCGTATTTTAGATATGTGCATCATCAATAAGAATATTTGTTTATTTTTGGGTTGTGTGTATGTGTGATGTTTGTTAATATACTAGTATTTATTATTTAGTGAAATAAATGTTTATTTTATACAATTGAAATTTATAATAAATAAATGCTTTTAAATATATAAACTATATGATAATTAAAAATTATTATATAAAAATTATAATAAATAAATATTTAAAATTTATGATACATATTTATATTATAATATATTATTCTTTTTAAGTTTATATAAAATCCTGTAATTTATTTTTTTTTCAATTTTTTAATGTATAAAAAATTTCAAAATAATCTTTTTAATTATAAATTTCAAATGTTTCATTTTTAAGTCTTTGTTGTTAAAATTCGCCAAATTAGAATTATTTTTTTAATGTTAGTATATGCAACATTAGTAAATTCGCTTGAACAATAGTGTCACATAAGCATTGTCACGTCATTGTTTATTGTAAAGGGATTGAAAATATAAAAAAAATTATAGAGAATCAAAATGTTTTTTTAGATGAATTAAAAATAAAAAATATAGAAAAAAATACATAGAGTAAAAGAAAAAAAATGAGAAGACATCTAATGAAGTTTGAATGACTCAATATTTGTGGACGGTTCAATAATATCTTAATAGTGAGTGATATAATATTCAATTACACTCATTAAATTTAAAGTTAATATCATTTTAGAATTTAAATGTCGATTTAATTTATCTTTACACAAAACTAACTCAAAATGATAAAGGTTTTCTTCAATTATTTTCATTTATAACTTTATCTTCATCATATCACTAGTCAGTAAGAAATATCCAACATTAATAATTATGAATTATTTGATGACTCTTATTCACACACCATAGGATCATTATTATATGTTAAGGAAGATAGTTTTTTATATTATATCAATTGATCTTATTAGTAGAAAGACTTATAAAAGCTACAAGGCTACACATACCAGGTATGACTGAAAATTTCTCAGTCATCTTATACAATTGACGCAAATTGATTTGAGCGTCATAGCTATAATAGATATTTTTTCTTTCACATTTCCTACTTAAAAATACAAAAGGAACAATCCATCAGACCTCATTTCGAAGGCATGAGAAAGAAGCACTTATCATCTTGCTGAGATTAAAACGAATATTTGTTAACCTAACTCATAAATTTTAAGGTTTATTTGGATACAAAATATAGGTATTTTTGAGAATTTTTTTATTAAAAATATAAAATTTTCTTCAATAAAAAAGCTCTCATAAATACTTTTAATTTTATATTCAAAATATTATTTTTCTTTTTAAAAACTTAATTGATATATGTAGAGTTATATAGCACTTTTAGCTTGTATGTGTAATTAGTTAAATTGAGTTTGGAGGATGAATCTTAAATCTTGAGACATGTTTAAAGCAATTTTGTCTAAAATTATTTCTAAAAAAACAAAAATTTGTTTATGAATATTTAATATTATCTTTACAATTGGGATAAACCTTCTCCCTCACAAGTTTCACACACTAACAAAGATAATTTCAAACACGCATACATATGCATCAATTAAAATTGTTTAATTAATTAACCCAATTGTCAAGGTTGATTTAAAAAAATCAAGGAGAGATGGAAAGTGATATTGTTCTTGATCCGGAAGGAATCTGATAGTCTTCGCAAACAACTCCATGTGATTACAACTATTCCCAACTGATGAACCTAACAAAAGTAATGTTAATCATAATAACACATAAGCCACCAGCCAAAAAAATCTCATATATAGAAATCACATTGTATTCAAGAATCAACTCAGTTGTCGTGGTTAACATTAATTGATCACGTTGAGTCTTTGACGTCAACACACTACCCCTAGAACAGATACAAAATAGAAATGTTTAGAAATAGATCTTAAAAAGGAAACATCACATCAATGGTGTAAAATAAAATTAAGATAATTGTAGTATTGTTTTTTAGTAGGTTTTGATTCTTAATTTATATTAAATAAAAAATAAACCTAGCAAAAAGTAATAATTTTAATCAATCATAAAAAAAGTTAAATAAAAAGTTAAAGAGAGTCGCTATGATTACCCTAAAACTAATAGTTTTGTTATAAGTTTATATACAGAGCATAATATTTCGGAACTATAAAATATAAACTTTGTTATGATTGAGTGAATAGCCATGCAATAAATAATTTAAAAAAACAAAAAAGAACATAATAAAAATCTAAATTTTAATTATGTGTGGGTCCCGTTGTTTGCATCACACACAAAAGGAAATAAACAAGAAATTTGATTCTTCGTGATGATGGGGCTGGAGAATCTTTAATGTGTGGCTCGTTAGCTCTGTTATTTCAAGAAAAAGAAAAGAAGAAAATTAAAATATCTCAGTCTCCCACTCAATTAAGACATCCACCGGAGGTAGAAGACGTGGTTCGTATTCATTCGCATAAATATCAGTTTCTGTATTCACTATATTTATCGTTTCGCTCTTGAAAAATTGAGCTTTCATCCAAATAAAGTTATGCTAATGTTGATAAGATATTTTTAAATGTTAATGATAAACCGTAAAAACTTGCGATGCTAAAGTTTTTTTTTATTAAAATAAGTTAAAAATTTATAAAATAATTAGTATAAGTTACTTTCAGAAATTTAAACAACTTTTTTAAGTATTTCCAACTTTAATTTTGTTAATGTTTCAATTAAATAAATTTATGATTATTATAGTTGTCATGCGTGACTTTATATTATACTATTTTAATAATATTTTATGATTATTATAGTTATGTTATAAAATTAAATAATATTTTAATTGTAATAACAACAAAAATACTATTTTAATATGCTTTTAAAATAATAAAAACTTTACTAAGAGGTTTTAGCTGAAAAATATTTAATAAAGATATTCTATCAGCACACAAGGAAGCTTAATCAAATGCAAAATATGAAAGGCGTTTACAAAATATAAAGGGTATAAAAAAAAAAAAAGATGGTGTACCGAGTTTATTTTTAATTTCGGAGGAACATTCTTTACAATTTTAAAATAACTGTATAAGAAGGGAACTCTCGTTGAATGATCCATATTTATCAAACGATTTGTTATTATTTTTATAATATAATCAAATGTTTTTAAGGGTTTATATATTTATTCAACTCTTAGAAAATGGAAGAAGACCTAAATCATAAGTTTCTAATTTCTAAGAAATTAATAATAGGAGTATCTGTAAAAAAAATTAATAAATGTATCATATGTTACATTGTTACATAGATTTTTTTTAATTAAATAAATATACAACTAATTTGAATTTTAAAAAATTGTAAATTAATTTTTGAAATATAAATAATTTAAAATAATATAAAAATAATTGAAAATTGAAAATTGAAAATCACAAAAGTTAATCATAGTCCTTTTAATTTTTAGGTAAATAATGATAAGGCCAGATATTTTCATATGTCAATGAAAAGGGAAGGGATATTTTAAATACCTGACTGCCTTAAAAAGACGCTCCAAGCACTCGCGTCGCGTGTATTATATAGAATTCGTACGATAACGGAGTGAACTTATGTTTTTTAAAAAATAATTCGTTTATTTGTCTTTTTCCAAATCTTATTACAGTATATACTAATTTAAGAAATTATTAAATAAAAATAAATATATTTTATTTGATATAGTCAAATATTAAATAAAATTTTAAATACATTTTAATATATTAAAACATAAAAAAACATTTAACTTTTACTTTATTTAATAGTTAAGAGAATTTATAAGAAAAACAAATATAGAATATAGATTTTTTTTTCTTGTTTGAAATTCATCTACAAATAACATATTTAATAAAATTATGAAATTGTATGTACCCAAAAAAAGGCAAAAAAAAATAATCATGAAATTGTGTCTAACATAATTATCACCATCAACGGATTCTTCACTGAAACAAGATTTATTTTTTGATAAATAATTACGAAGTTTGTAGATATACCTTTTAATAATTGATATATTTAATATTGTAAAATGTTATCAACTAAAAAATTAAATACACTCAATATATTTTTTAAAGAAAATAAATTCAATATATTTTTTGAAGAAAAATACACTCAATATATTAAAACATAAAAAATATTTTTATAATTTATTTATTGTTTATGATAATTTGTAAGAAAAACAAATGTAAAATATAGAATTATTATTATTTGAAAGTCATCTACAAATAATACATTCAATAAAATCATGAAATTGTGTCTAAACATAATTTTCTTCACTAAAATAAAATATATATTATTTTTCTTTTTATAAATAATTATCAGGTTTGTTGTTA
>PYAF01000241.1:651177-664182 GCA_007407185.1 Glycine tomentella
AATTATTATTATTTGAAAGTCATCTACAAATAATACATTCAATAAAATCATGAAATTGTGTCTAAACATAATTTTCTTCACTAAAATAAAATATATATTATTTTTCTTTTTATAAATAATTATCAGGTTTGTTGTTATTCCTATTAATAATTACCCCGAAAAGTTAGGTGAAAGAATGATTAATAATTAATTCCCTTTCATGATAAGTATGTAAAATAATTAAAAAATATTAAAATTTAGGTGGAGAATAAATGTATAAATGATAAAAAAATTAATATTACCTTAAATTTTAAAATAATAAATGGATAGAAAAAAATAGTCTAAAAATAATATATATATATATATATATATATATATATACACTATTTGTTACCTAAAAAATGTAGTTAAATTTAAACACGTGCGAAAAATGTTACCTAAAAAGGTAAAAAAATATATGATTTATTTTCATTTCATGAATGGGTTTAGTGTCCACGATAGGTGTTGTGCGCGTGAGACAAGTGATCCAATTGTTCGCCCATGTCGTCGATTGGGCCAGCCAATTCCCCGTTCAATGGGAACTCTTCTCTATTCTCCCAAATTCCAATCCACCTCACTCACATGCCCTTTCCCTCTCAGTGAAAACTCTAATATTCACATTCATACAAGAGATTGAACGTTCTCGGTATATGTTTTTTAATATTTACTGATTAAAAATTAAATCTATTATTATATACTTAAATAATTATCAAGTTTTTAAGATAAATACTCAATTTTATTTTTAAAAGTATAATTCAATCATATATCAATTTTTTCGAGATGAAAAAATCTCTAATTATATAAAAATGGCAACAAGTCATTAGTTTTTTCTATTATATTTAACGTTGATATTTATTTTATAACTCAAGACTCAAATGCATAAAAAAAAATAATGTTTACTTAATAAGATTAATTTTGTCATCAAATTGTTAAGTCTAACACCTATAAGAATTTGATGATGACAAATTAATCCTATTAAATCAACATTTCATGTGGCATTTTTTTTCCCATAATATTTAAGTTTTGAATTGTCATGTAAGCCTTGATGTTAAAAAAATAATGACATGATTAATATATCATCATTTCTTCACATTTAAATACTAAATTTTATTTTTTCATTTTTCAATAACTCATAAATCATAATTACACTTTTAAGTATAAAATTGAGTATTTACTTCTCTTTTTTATGGTCGCATAACCAAACAGATTGTATTCTCCTCGTTAAATTATTAAATTTATTATATCAATATTTTAAACAATTATTACTTTTTTTAGTATTTTTTTTAATAATTACCAATTCATCGTCCACGTCCCTCACGGATATCATTCACTATCTAATCTTGATCAATTATTATTTTAATCTAATCCAGCCCCCTCACCCTATCATTTCCCTTTATAAGGTCCACGTTCACTGCACCTTTTTCCCAATCACTCTCTCACCTTTCTCCTAAAACATCTCCAATGGGTTCTTCTTCTTCTATTACAACAACATCGTCCAAGACCATGGCCATGGCTGCGATCTTGCTCCTGTTCACGGTCTTCGCGGTTTCGTCGGCCCTAGACATGTCGATAATCTCGTACGACAACGCCCACGCCGCCACGTGGCGCAGCGACGAGGAGCTGATGTCCATGTACGAGCAGTGGCTGGTGAAGCACGGCAAGGTGTACAACGCGCTCGGGGAGAAGGAGAAGAGGTTCCAGATCTTCAAGGACAACCTGCGATTCATCGACGAACACAACTCCCAAGAGGACCGAACCTACAAGCTCGGACTGAACCGGTTCGCGGATCTCACCAACGAGGAGTACAGGGCCAAGTACTTGGGAACCAAGATCGATCCCAACCGGAGGCTCGGCAAGACCCCGAGCAACCGATACGCGCCACGTGTCGGCGACAAACTACCCGAATCGGTTGATTGGAGGAAGGAAGGTGCTGTTCCTCCAGTCAAAGACCAAGGAGGCTGTGGTAAGCAAGCACTATGACTCTCTTCATAACTTAAGTCTTAACTCTTACCGTTCCTACTTTACCCTTCTTTTATCAATTTTTTTTTTTAAAAAGTGAAATTCTTTACTTGTTTTTTAATTTATCGTTGTCGATCGATTTTTAATTTCTCTTTTTTATATTAATTGTTATCAGCTTTTCGAGTTTATCTGCGATTTGTTGAATAATCATCCACATGATCTAATTTTTTTAAGCAAAAAATAAATATAAAATATATCTGTAGTACTAATATAGCTCCTACTCTAACTTTACCCTCTTTATTCAATTAAAAAAGAAGAAAGTTAAATATTTTACTTCTTTTTTTAATTAATCATCGTCGATCATTTTTTTTAGGTTATGCTTTTGCTATTCCTTTTCGATAAATAATTGTTTGTAGTTTTTCACTTATTTGTGTTTTTATGCGATTTATTGCTTTGTTGTTTGATCATCCACTTGATCTATTAATATCTGAAAAAAGTTATCTACATAATACCTCATACTTTATCCCTTTTCAATAAGAAAGAAAAAGTTGAATTGTTCACTTCGTTTTTAATTAATCATCGTGAATCAATGTTTAGTTTATGTTTTTTTTTTAAATTAATTTCGTGTCAATAGTTGTTAGAACTTTTTTGTGTTTATCTGCGATTTATTGTTTTGCTGGTGCTTCAACATTAGCATGATTTACTAATATCTGGAATAAAAATATCTAAGGAATAAATTTAATATTTTATTATGGTTTGTGGTTGAAAAAAAAAGTAGTTTTGTTTATTGGATTTGAAACTTTAATGCAAGGATCATTTTGAGACCCACTCCACCCTACCCCTTTTGTCCCTACGATGCAATAATTGGGTCAGGATTGCAAAAGTAGCATGATGGCCCATATCTCTCACGTTTAACGTCATCAGGATTCTGGGTGTGTTCAAATACAAGTAGTTAGGAAAACACCAGGATATTCAAATTTTGCTTAACATACCAATCACTGATATAGTTCTTTGTCTTTGTTTACCTTACCATTTTTTCACCTTTTGCTGTCTAAGAATAATGAATATTCTTTATTGTTGAACCTAAGTAAACAG
The DNA here is from genome assembly GCA_007407185.1 of Glycine tomentella. Classification (NCBI taxonomy): domain Eukaryota; kingdom Viridiplantae; phylum Streptophyta; class Magnoliopsida; order Fabales; family Fabaceae; genus Glycine; species Glycine tomentella. The sequence continues at coordinate 654,250 of PYAF01000241.1, forward strand.
GTAATAGTAAAAAAGTTCCTTTAGCCTAGGATGAAGTGAGTCTTGAATTATAACAGAGTGAGGAGCAGGATAGTGCATTAGTGCTTCACTTTTTGTAGTTATATTGTTACAATTTAATGAGTTTCTGGCAGTGATCTGAGTCTTTTTATAACCTATAGTTTTTTTTTTTTTTTTTTTTAATAAACTTTGCTTATCTTGAGATTTGCTTAATGTTTTTTTGTGTGTAGGGAGCTGTTGGGCATTCTCAGCAATCGGTGCGGTGGAAGGAATAAATAAGATAGTGACAGGTGAACTGATTTCGTTATCAGAACAAGAATTGGTGGATTGTGATACAGGATATAACCAAGGATGCAATGGAGGACTTATGGACTATGCATTTGAGTTCATTATCAACAATGGTGGCATTGATTCCGAAGAGGATTACCCTTACCGTGGTGTTGATGGTAGATGTGACACATATAGGGTTAGTAACTTGGTCCTGATTATTTGATGACAATAAATGCTTATAAAAGGTATTTATCTCTCAAATTTTTCTCATTTTTTCTTTGTTTGGTTATTTTGCAGAAAAATGCTAAGGTTGTTTCTATTGATGACTACGAAGATGTTCCTGCCTATGATGAGTTAGCCTTGAAAAAGGCCGTTGCAAATCAGCCCGTCAGTGTAGCTATTGAAGGAGGGGGCAGGGAATTTCAATTATATGTATCTGTAAGTTTCTTAATTAATTTCTTTCATAAACTAGTAAGTGTGCCTATTGCATAGAAGAAGTAGAATGGGAAGATTCAAAATTAATGAAGCATAATTATCTAACAATGAACAATCCATTGTGAATTTTTCATATTTCATGTTTGAGGGGTGTTTCACCATTTAAACGTGAGTTCAGAGCAGCACCTAAATTGGATTGTGCAAAACTGCAAATGCATCAACTCAAAATCAAGTTTTGTTCTGCAAGCAAGTTTGAGTTGAAGTTAGTAAAAAAATTCTTTGTTTAATTTTATCACAAAACTTGCTTTTGATCAAAGTTTCTAAACATAAATCACTTTCTTTCATAACCCAATTTTAACAAAAATCAATTTTAAAAAATTAATATATCGCCCACCCAAATGTGTTGTTATTATTCTTTTATTCTCTTTTCCATTTATTGTCATTGTTACCTGTACACCTGATAGAAAACCAATTTATCATATGTTCATTAATCATGTGTGGTAAGTGGTTTTGCTCTTGCTTCTTGCTAATTGGCTTATCCTCCAAGTCATTCTCCACGGCATATTTACTCTATATTGATAAAGTTTTCTCATTAGTATATATCATTTTTTGTCAGGGTGTATTCACTGGGAGATGTGGCACAGCACTAGATCATGGTGTCGTGGCTGTTGGGTATGGTACAGCTAAAGGTCATGAATATTGGATCGTAAGGAATTCATGGGGTCCTAGCTGGGGAGAGGATGGCTACATCAGGTTAGAAAGAAATCTTGCTAACAGCAGATCAGGCAAGTGTGGAATTGCAATTGAGCCATCTTATCCCCTTAAGAATGGTCCAAATCCACCTAATCCTGGACCATCACCCCCTTCACCTGTGAAGCCACCAAATGTCTGTGACAACTACTACAGCTGTGCTGATAGTGCTACTTGTTGCTGTATTTTCGAGTTCGGAAACGCTTGCTTTGAGTGGGGTTGCTGTCCTCTTGAGGGTGCTACCTGCTGTGATGACCACTACAGTTGTTGCCCTCACGACTATCCCATCTGCAACACTTATGCTGGAACTTGTCTCAAGGTATGACTAAGACCATCTAATATTTTCTAGCTGCTTGCACTTTAAACTGAATTTTCACGTGGAACTAACCATTGGCTATTATTTTAGATATTGGTGGAATGGTGGATGATTAAATTCATTTGCATAGTTCTTAGTTCTTACTGAATGAGCATAATGCACTTACACCTCTTGAGGTTTCTCTTGAGGTTTTTTGAAATTGCGTATGATCTACTTTTTTAATGTTTGAAACAACTCTCTTACAAGAATACACGATGTAATATGATTCTTGGATAACAGAAGGTATCAGTGTAATGTATAAGGAGTGTCGATATAACATAATTTCAAACTAACAAGGAGAGTTAGTATAGGGATAAAAAATGGAGGGATGTCAGAGAGAAATTAGGCAAGACCTTAAGGGGTGTTGGTATAATTTAATCTTGATAGTAAAAGTTGTTTTTCTCTTATCTGAATTTTCTGTGTATGACAGAGCAAGAACAACCCATTCGGAGTGAAGGCATTGAGGCGTACTCCGGCTAAACCCCATTGGACCTTTGGACGTAAGAACAAGGTCAACAGTGCTTAAGCAGATAAAGGAAATGTGAACGTGCAGGAAGGAGCCAATGATGACGTAAAGGGAAGACGAAGAATTAAAACACCAGCTGATACACTTCCCCTTTATCTTCACATAATGCTGCACATAACATAAATTTCTTTGTGCCATTTTATTATATGATGCAAATTATGATACAAATAGATAATATTCTGTATCAAATTTCAGTCAGACATTGGCTGTGTACATAGGGTTGTATTATGGATGCACTGTATTTGTATTCAAATTCCCATTCCAAATGGCGAACATATTTGATTGCTGTTAGTTTCCCAGGTTCTGTAGATTATGTGACAATGCAGCATTATTTGGATTTGTCCCATATTCACTTGCTATTTTATTTGCTGTGGAATTCACTGGACCCCTCTTTTATTTGCTTTGTTGTATTCCGTGTTCAGTTTAGCTGCTTAAGTTGTGAGGATATTTTGGTTGCTGGAGCCTGGAATTGACATGGCAACTTTTGAATATGTGGGCTTAAGCGATAATAATGAAGTAGTTAAAGGAAATATTTTGGTTGAAAAAAAATATTTAAAGAATTTAATTGGAATATGTAAATTGCTGATTTTTATAATAGTTAATTTGAATTGAATATATATAAAAATAATTTGAAGATATGGGCTAAAGATAAGTAAGAATATATTAATAGAGTATATGTGTAACTGGATATGGTCTGACCCTCCCATTTGTTTTGTAATTCTTTGTTTCTAATTAATAAATAATTAATAAAATTATTTGTTCTTCACATCTCCTTTAGCCCCCTTCCAGTCTTGTTTGATTAAAAAATAATGGGCTAAAGATAAGTAGAATATGTTGATAGAGTAAATAATTGTATATTATTATCTAATCATATGTAAATTGTTGATTTTTACGATTTTTTAAGAGTCATATGTTTAGTAATTAATACTATAAAAAAGTTTATATTGAGAAATTAATAACTAAAATTATATAATGGAGGATTTAAAATAGTTTTGGTTGAAAGATATTTTGGTGTACAGATTTATTGTTGAACTGTGTCTAATAAATTGTTTCGTGTAGGTTAGCAAATAGGTAGGCCATCATATTAATGTATTCATTTTTTTCAAAGCGTCTACTATTTGTTATCATCCCCTTCAGAATTTGATATCGCGTTTCATTTTCACACTTTACCTTCATTCACCTGTTTTCAGAAACCTCGACCAGTGTGCCACGCCCAAAAAAAAAAACAATTTACTGAAATGCCACGCGACCGTAAAATATTACCATATTGTCACGTGTTATATTTCGTTAGACATCCCAGTAAACTACACATGCTGATGTGACGCAATTCTGGTGGTCACATATTTTGTTACTCTATGCAGCGAAGTATGTAATCAATAATGATAAGCTGACATAACGTGTTTCTCTTGAGGGAGGAGCAAACTACGTAAATAACTGTCTCCACCTTCCCATAATATATGTCATTCCTTTATTTTTGCATATCTTTTAAACTAAATTGGATGGTAATCAACATATTTTTATTCAAAATAATTTTAAAAGAAACTGTATTGTTTTACAAAACTAATTTAGTTAATAGAACTAATTTTCAACTAAATAAAAAAAATATTTGAAAAAAATCAAACTGCTTTTCAAATTATTTCACTTATTTTTTTTCAAATAATTGTCGATTTAAAATTGAAATATCTTGAATCAGTTTTAGATTGATTATAAGAATTAGAATAATTTTAAATAGATTTTCTAACTGTTTTTTATTTTCAAATAATTTTTTTATTTAGTTGAAAATTAGTTCTATTAACTAAATTAGTTTTGTATTAACAATACAATTTTTTTAAAATCATTTTGAATAAAAATCGGTATTTTGAATCAGTTTTAAATTGATTATAAGAAATAGATCATTTTAAATAGATTTTCTAACTATTTTTTTATTTTCAAATATTTTTTATTTAGTTGAAAATTATTTCTATTAACTAAATTAGTTTTGTAAAACAATATAATTTTTTTTAAAAATCATTTTGAATAAAAACTGGTATTTTGAATCAGTTTTAAATTGATTATAAGAAATAGATCATTTTAAATAGATTTTCTAACTATTTTTTTATTTTCAAATATTTTTTATTTAGTTGAAAATTATTTCTATTAACTAAATTAGTTTTGTAAAACAATATAATTTTTTTTAAAAATCATTTTGAATAAAAACTGGTATTTTGAATCAGTTTTAAATTGATTATAAGAATTAAATCAATTTTAAATAGATTTTCTAACTGTGTTTTTATTTTCAAATTTTTTTATTTAGTTGAAAATTAATTTTATTAACAAAATTAGTTTTGTAAAATAATATAGTTTTTTTTTAAATTACTTTGAATAAAAATCTGTCCTTTACCATCTAATTTAGTTGAAAAAGTTTGCAAAAATAAAGGGATAACATATGTTATGGAAAAGTAGAAACAGTTATTTATTGGAAAGCGGAAGTAGTTATTGTACGTAGTTCGCTACTCCCTCAAGCGAGATGCTCTCTCTGTCATGTCAGCGTACCGTTATTGATTACATAATTCGCTGCACAGAGTAGCGAAATATGTGACCATCAGAATTGCGCCACATCAGCATGTGTAGTTCGCTGGAGTGTCTAGCAAAATATGATACGTGACAGTTTGGTAATATCTTTTGGTCGCGTGGTATTTGGATAAATTTTTTTTTTGGGGGTGGCACATTCGTCGAGGTCTCCATGTTTTCATCCATTTACTCTCCTCGTTTACACAGTTCAGTTGAGGGGCTAAAGAAACAAGTTTTTTTTAGGCTTTACATAATATTTTGGTTCTTATAAAATATAGGGAGTTTTAATTTTATTTCTTTAAAAGAAATTGTTTTGATTTTACTCCTTATCTTTTGAATGTGTAGGAAGGGGTGAACTTTATTGATTAGTCTCATCATTATCTGTTTTGGTGAAGCAACATATATTGCAAAATATTTCTTTCAAATATTTAATATAAATGTATATCCAAAATTTGAATTTAAAATACTAATTAAATTAGAACAATCATCTGACATGATTTTGGACCTTAAAAATAAAATTTCTCTTATCTCACGTCTCATTATGATATTTTTTTTTTATTTTACATACATATCTTTCTTTTTTCCTTTACACTTTTTACACAACTAAAAATGAAGAATTTTTTTTATCTTTCTTTTCATTTCCCTCCCCTGTCAAACAATATAAAAATTATCTCACTTTTCTTTTCTTCTCTTTTCTTTTTCTTATCACCTTCTTTCTTAAACCAAACCTACCCTAAAGTGGCCATGGAAGGAACATTTTTTGTGCTTATTTAGTTGAATTTATTTTGACAAATACTTACTTTTGTCATCTTTTTAGAAGATTTATTGAAAAGTAAGTGATTATTTTTAAAATGAAAATTATTTTATTGAGTTTCTAGATGTTCTTCAAACCGATTTCAAACAGCGATTTGATCTCCTACTCAATATGTTGAGCTCCTCTAGGCAGGGGGAGGGTACATGCAAAGTCACTTCAACACTCAAGCCAATAAGTAAATAATCAGAGTTCTAATAGAGTTAGAAGATAAATTACCTATAGTGAACCTCTTTATTTAGTATAGTAAAATTTGTCAGTTAATGGAATAGAATCTTACTTAGTTATGGGTTAGTGAGATAGGTTGTTGAGTGGTTATTATCTACTAATAACTCAACCGAGTTATAGGCTCGCCAATACACAAGTCCCTTAAGACATGAGTACATGTAATAGTGTGTTTGAATATAGGTTTGCAAACACTGAATATTTGTTCATCTCAATTCATCTAGAGAGAAGCTTTTCCATTTTGGCTCATTGAAATATCTAATAATTGATATCCAAAAACACCGTAGGATTGTAGAGGATCTAAGCCATGAAAATACTTTATTCTAAAACAAAGAAAAAATTATAAATATGAAACTATGGGTAATTAACAAGCACTGGATTTAAACTACATGAAGGTGCAGTTATTTTCAAATCCAGAGAATTTCAATCCAACTCTATTGAAGTTACAATAATGGGAAGCTTCCTTTCAAATTTCAATCATGCAATTTCCGACAATCGATGTAAGTGATACAAAATTTACAAAACCTTTATAACTTTAAAAAATGGCTCTACTTATATATATAGCTATCTGATAGACAAATATTTTTAGTTGTTTCTGATTGAAGCAACTAAAATATCATCTGCATATTTATAGCTAAGAATTTGAGCAGAAAAATGGTGGTGTTGGCCATTGGGGACCAGGGGCAAAAACTAAATTGTCGCCGTGAATAGCTGCTTGATGCAGACTTGAAACATCACTCCCTTTCATTTCATTTTCAACACCAGCCCACGACATGGGACACCTCACTTTAGTCGGATAGGCCTGACACAAGGTCCAACTTCACTTGCAAAATGCAATCCAGCCCGGGTAAGTTGATTTTTTTTTTTTGTTGCCTTGAGGCCATCATAGCTTGGGGATCATAGGTTATGCAATGACTACAAAAGTTGCAGTCAAGGTGCATCTATCAAGGTTTATTGTTAAAAATGTAATGTAAAAGTTGAAAAAACCATTTACATATCTTTTTACCTAATGGAACTTCTAAGGTAGTTGGTTCTAAGTCTAAAGATTCTAGTGTCAAGAAATATAATGTAAAATTTTGAGATAGTTTATTTGTTTTTGGGTAGTCAGATTATCTTTTGGTTGAAAGCCAGAAATTAATCTCTGGATGTACTGAGGTCCATTTAAAGAATTGATTTATTTTAACATATATTCTTTCATACACACAAATTTAGAGATCAAATATCTGATAACATGTTTTTCGACAACATTATGTGAATTGACTACATGCTTAAGAAATAAGATTATATGTTAATCATGATACAATATGTTAGTATGATAGAGATTGAAAACAAATGGAGATAGTTTATGAGATTTGTTGATGGCTATTGGAAAAGATTTTTTTCTTCTTTTAATTCTCAATTATTGCATTGTTGTTACCATTTGCAATCATTAAGAGGCAAAAAATCATCCAGTCCACAGCCAGCCAACAACTTGGTCGCGGGGTGTTGAGACAACATCAACGTCTCTTCACACGACAAAGAAAGGTGAGAAATGTTGTGCATAAATGAATTGAAGTAGCAGCAGAATATATCTGCACTGCATTTATATTTATTTAGCATTAATGCACAAAATGGAAAATAGTAGACCATAAACATTCCACCTATATACCCTTGTGCTGGTAAAGAAATATAACCATCTCTCGTCAAAAACACCAAACTACTATAAGCTAACTATAAGGGCTGATTATAGTCATTCTCAAATCAAGATTGCATCGAAGGTTCACCACTCCTTTTTGACACATTCTTTCCATCACACTTATTATCATTGCTTAAAATTTATTAAAAACTGCAAAATTACGAGTATGACTCATTAAACAAAAAGTGAGACTCGTGAAATTTTGTAATTTTCAACAAATTATAGTTAATAGTAAAATGTGTGTTTAAAAGAGTATTTTGCTAGCGGTTCTCATATTTATTAATAGAAACTGATTGAATTCAAGGGCCAACTTCATTAACAGTTTGCAGCCTTAAATAATGGCTTGTAACAGCAAAGGTAACAAATCGATCAAACAGCTGTACGCTGATCCAGAATCTCCTAACAATCCTAACAAACTAACTAGGAAGCTAAGAATACAAATAAATAGGAACTATATTTACAACTATCAGAAACTATTTTAAATTATAGTTACAGATTTGTTACAGCTTTCCTAATACCCCCCCTCAAGTTGGAGCATGGAGGGATGAAATGCCCAACTTGGACTTTAAAAATTGGAATTGCTTGCGTCCAAGTGCTTTAGTGAGAATGTCTGCTGGCTGGACATCAGTTCGGATATGAGCTGTACAGATGTTTTTGGAAATAATATGCTCTCTAATAAAGTGACAATCCAATTCAATGTGTTTTGTCCATTCATGAAAAACGGGATTCGAAGCAATGTGAAGGGCAGATTTGCTATCACAGAAAAGATGCATGGGACGTTGATGATGAATGCCGAGGGAAAGCAAAAAGGATTTGAGCCATAAGAGTTCTGCTGTGGCGCTTGCCATTGATCTATATTCTGCTTCAGCGGAAGAACGAGACACGTATGTTGTTTCTTTGTCTTCCAAGAGATAGGAGAGGAACCCAAAGTGACAAAGTAACCAGTAACGGAGCGTCTGGTAATTGGACAACTTGCCCAATCTGAATCACAGTATGTACGAAGTTGAAGATCACAATTGCTGTGAAGAAGAATACCCTGACCCGGATTTCCTTTGATATAACGAAGGACGCGGCAGAACAACATCATAATGTACCTGTTTAGGATGTTGCATGAACTGAGACAAACAATGAACCGCATAGCTGAGCTCTGGACGCGTAATAGTAAGATAAATAAGCCGTCCCACCAATCTTCTATAGCGTGTAGGATCAGGAAAATCAGGTCCAGTAGCTTTCGCTAATTGAACATTTGGCTCCATTGGGAATTCCACCGGCTTACAACCAAGGAGACCGCATTCTTTGAGAATGTCGAGTGCAAATTTGCGTTGGCAAATAAATAGGCCAGAGGAGCTTCGAGCCAGTTCAATCCCGAGAAAATACTTCAGTTTACCAAGGTCCTTGATTTTGAACCATGTGTTAAGATGATTCTTTACTTTAGTACAGAGAGAGGAACTATTGCCAGCTAATATGATGTCATCCACATTATGAGAACCGCAACAAAATGTTCGGGAGTAGAGTATGTGAACAATGTTTAGTCAGCTTTGGATTGTTGGAAACCAAAGGAAAGAAGAGAAAGACGTAATTTTGCAAACCAGTTTCTGGGTGATTGTTTTAAGCCATATAAAGACTTGAGTAGCTTGCAGGCAAAACCAGGTGAACCATGAGAGAACCCAGGAGGAAAGCGCATATAAACTTCTTCATCCAAATCGCCATGAAGGAATGCATTTTGAACATCTAGTTGGTGAAGTTCCCAACCCTTTGCAACAGCTACAGATAGGAAGGTGCGCACACTAACCATCTTGGCAACTGGGGCGAATGTTTCTGTATAGTCATCACCAGCAATTTGATTGTTTCCAGCTATAACCAACCGAGCTTTGTAGCGCTCAATAGTGCCATCAGATTTGTATTTTATCTTGAATACCTATTTGCAGGGAATAGCCTTTTTGCCAGATGGAAGTTGTGTGATTTGCCATGTGTTGTTGGATTCCAAAGCGTCGATTTCAAGTCTCATTGCATGTTGCCATTTTGGATCTTGCATAGCCTTTTTAAATGAGGAAGGCTCTTTAGCAGGAGCAACAGCTGCAATGCATCACCTGCAGCGCAAGGACGTAGTGAACGACTAGTCTCAAGCTCGTCCCAAATGGCCCGTAGCTTGGTGTAGTAATCTGCCATAGAGGAGCCATTCTGTCTCAAGGCAGACAAGGAGCTTTTGAGTTGAAAGATGCGTGGACCATTGGAGATGGAGAAACGTTCCTTCAGATCATCCCATAATTGTTTGGCAGTATCGAAACATTTAATAAAGGGTTGTAATTGTGGATCAATGGTATTGTGGATCCAACTAT
>PYAF01000241.1:664282-689090 GCA_007407185.1 Glycine tomentella
AAACCCAGAAAAACGAAAAATCGACCAACACCTCTAACGTGGCTCTGATACCACTTGTTGAGGCCAACGGATCAATTGGGTGTTGGTACACACGAATTTGAGAGAAAAACAGCTTCTATTACTCACAAGAATAGAATTACAGAGATTTACAAACTCAAAAAACTAAACAACTCTCAAACTCTCACAACTGACACAACACGCACTAGGAAATCTCACTACTTGGATGAATTCACTCTTGGTGCTTCTCTGTGTCTAGTTGATGATTTACAACTGAGATTGCACCTCTATTTATAGGAGGATTTTGTGGTGTGAATGGAGTGAAGAATGGTGGCTGGAAGTCATCAAAGGTGGCTGCTAGAAGTCACCAATGGTGGCTGCAAGGAAGTCATCAATAGTGACTTCAAGAAAGTCATCAATGGTGGCTCAAAGAACGGCTGGAAATCATCACTTTGATAACATAGCTCCAAAGCTGCAAGACATGTTGGGCAAGGAAGGTGGAGCTGACCAAAGATGTGATCCTTGTGTTGTTCCATTTTGGGGTGGTGGATTCCTACCCAAATTGATGGATATCATGGAAAATAAGCTGGATTTTCCTCATGCACTCCATTGACTCTTGTTACTTGATTTGCATTATAGGCAGATAGAGCCATTTCATTGCTTTCCATCATTTGGAAATTGGGTTTGGCAATGCATGGATGTTGAATGGGTAGGTGTGGTCTTTGAATGGAAAATATACCTGGTATGCTGTGGAGGTAGCTGAACTTCCTTTGAATGCTAACCACTAAATTGAGATCTTCAACAATCTGAAGAAGAACCCTTCAATAGTAAATTGAGATTTTCAACAAAATGTAGAAATGATATTTGGAAGGATAAAAATAAAAAGAGATCAAGACCTTGTTAAATGAACCAAGTAGTACTAATCCTTCTCTGACAGCAATGGCAACAATAGTCTATCAAAATGAATAATTTGATAGCATCAGTGAGATCAAATTTGATATAAAAAAATGATGTAAACTCTGCTATTAACACAGGTTTCTGAACCCCATCTGAATGAATGTATTAACCTGAATACCTGAATTTAACTGAAACTCCCACGTCCTTGGTTGCTGTCAAGATTAAATGTCAAATTATAAAATTAAAAATATAAACCAAGCATTTTTTTTTTTTGCACTTATTGTTAGCTACTTCCCTTACATGATCGATTGAAGCATTCCACGCACCCATGTAGCTAGTTTCACACCCATTTTGAGTGTCATTGTAAACCCACTTTTGACTATTATCTGCGACCACTTTCCCCATTAGTCTGCATAATATAGATATCAAATAAAAATACACTATACTTTTTTTTTTTGCAGGAAAAGGAAATAAACTTTCTTTTCTTAAATATGGCCAAAAATGTAAAAATGGAGCAATGTCATTCTCACCCTTCTCCATAACTGAACCTCATGAGACATTTTGAAGAATACATCAGCTCCAAACTTGTGGTTCAAGTGTCCACTCCTCCCTTGTTGTTCACATTCATTACACTTTATTAGACCATAACCCTTCAATAAATTTTGTCAATATAATATTTTTTTATTTAAAAGTGGAAGTCTAAAAGATTAAATGAAAAAATTATGACATTTAATCACGTCCAAAAAAATTCTTCTTGTTTTTAATTGGAGAGGATTTATTCTTATATACCTAATACGTGAAATGTTAGAATGCATGTCAAGCTATCACTAATTATATTTAATTATCTACTATACATATATATACATACATATACATATATGAAAACAATAGGCATATGAAATTCTGTTTTTGCCCTTTCCAGTTGATTGACACTTGACAAAAATAGGGATAAAATGGTAATTGAACAGTAAAATGCTAATTGCACCCCCTTATTAATAAGTGTACTTCAATATTTCCAAATTAAAACTTGCTAATTGCACACCCTTTTTTATAAGTGTACTCCAATATTTTTAAATTAAGACTTGCTAATTGCATCCTTTTTTGATAAGTAAATTAATATTTTCTTTTAAATCTTAAATACTCATTATATCATTTCTTTTATCCCTTTCACACATTATCTCTTTAACGCGTAACCAGCGGTATCTCCTATGTACGCAAGGTATCGTACTAGCCAGTTTAAAAAAAATACAAAATCTCAATATTATTTTAATTTTTTCCTTCGAAAAGACTCTAAATCACTGGTGATATAGTAATTTCTCTCTTATTTACTTAACAATTGTTTAGAAAAGTGCAGTGATTTCCTTTTATTTTATATTATGATTTTCACATGTTATCTCTTTAACGCGTAATCGGTGGTATTTCCTATGTATGCAAGGTATCATACTAGCCAGTTAAAAAATACAAAATCCTAATATTATTTAAATTTTTCCTTTCGAAAAGACTCTAAATAACTGGTGATATAGTAATTTCTCTCTTATTTACTTGACAATTGTTTAGAAAAGTACAGTGATTTCCTTTAATTTTATGTTATGATTTTCACAATCTCCTACTTTGGGTCCTTCATATTTCTCAATATTGTTGGTTCCCATCTCAATTGACTTAGTCTAATTGACAAGTTTACACAAGCGTAACAAGAGATGCAGTCTTAAGTTGATTCATTGTTCAAGGCCTTATTTCAACTGATGTGTATTATCACAAGAAAAAGAAATTATTATTGAACTTCACTTCTTTCTTTCTCTTATTAATTTATTTGAAAATTGTCTAGAGTACAGTGATCTCCTTTCATTTTATGTTATGATTTCCACAATTTTCTCCTTTGGACCCTTCATATTTCTCAATATTGTTGGTTCTCACCTCAATTAGCTGAGTCTAATTATTAGCAGATTTGTACATGCGTAACAAGAGATGGAGTCTTCAATTGATCAATTGTTTATGGCCTTATTTCAACGGATGTGTATTATCACAAGAAGAAACAATTATTATTGGACTTCACTTCTTTCTTTCTCTTTTTTTTTGTTTCACATTCATTTTGTCATTAATAAACTATGCTAGATCTTGAAGTTTTTTAAATATCTTTCCAATTTAGATGATATGTTGTCTTAACTACCTTTTAAAGAGTTATGTGTGTTCAAATATCTTCTTTATCATCCTCTTTCTTTTACTTTGGGTCCTTCATATTTCTCAATATTGTTGGTTCCCATCTCAATTGACTTAGTCTAATTGACAAATTTGCACAAGCGTAACAAGAGATGGAGTCTTAAGTTGATTCATTGTTTAAGGCCTTATTTCAACTTATGTGTATTATCACAAGAATAAATTATTATTGAACTTCACTTCTTTCTTTCTCTTACTAATTTACTTGATAATTGTCTAGAGTACAGTGATTTCCTTTCATTTTATGTTATGATTTTCACAATTTTCTCCTTTGGACCCTTCATATTTCTCAATATTGTTGGTTCTCACCTCAATTGGCTGAGTCTAATTATTGGCAGGTTTGCACAGGCGTAACAAGAGATGGAGTCTTCAGTTGATCAATTGCTTATGGCCTTATTTCAATTGATGTGTATTATCACAAGAAGAAAAATTATTATTAGACTTCACTTCTTTCTTTCTCTTATTTTTGCTTCACATTCATTTTGTCATTAATAACTATGCTAGATCTTGAAGTTTTTTAAATGTCTTTCCAATCTAGATGATATGTTGTCTTAACCACCTTTTAAAGAGTTATGTGTTCAAATATCTTTTTTATCATCTTTTTTCTTTTCTTAAATTTAAAATGTTCTTCTTCTCTGATGTTCTCTGTCTTTTCACCATTTTTTTCTCTTATCTTACCTTCTTCATTCACTTAATTTATTTTCTCTCTTCTAAAAATAAACGAGTGAAATATCTTTTTATTTCTCCGTTAACCATTCATCATCACAATCCTCGCTGAAGATGCCTTTGCCAGCCACTGTGACTACAACTTCTTCATTATTTGTTCATGATTTATAATGACCTGTAGCAAAAAGGTGAACAATTTTCTTATTTTCTATTTTCTTGATTGATTTTGTTTTGGCCTAATTGCTTTCTTTGTTTTTTCCTCCTTCATCAAAATTTCTCTAATATTGTGAATATGAACTAAATTTGTTAAAAAGTTTATTTGATATGGTCTATTGGTTAAGGTATTTTATGGAAAAAAAATATTAAACGTGTCTTTATAAGAATAGGCCAAAATTGAAGAATTTTTAAAATATTTATTTGATTTTATTCTATACTAATTTATTGGTTGCAAATTATGGGTTTGATCAAATGTCAAAATGACATTTTTGGGTATGTTTATTTATTTCTCATTTTACTTTTTAATTTATGACACTTTTGAGACGACTTTTCATATGTGAACTTTTTAGTTGATTTCGTCGATTTGATATTCTTTTATCAGATATGATTTTCTCATATACAATTTTTGGTTGTTGCTTATCTTTTGTTAATATTATTCCTATTTATGATCAATAGTTCAATTATATTTGTTTAGAAAAAGTAAGTAAATGGAAATTGATGTTTATTGTAGAAATTTAGGTGAACAAGTAAAGGATCGATGAAATGTTCAATTATTAAATTCGATATAGGACTTTTATAAAACTGAGCATTAATACAAACAGAAGTGAAGAAAAGATGCATGACAAAATAGAGAAAAATGAAGATATTAATTGGGTAAATTAAAAGAGAAGAGCTAAACAAGTGAAAAATTTACTAGCAAAACATTAATTTTGCATAAAGTTTTTTTGTTATTTTTCTTTAATTTAAGTTTATAACTGAAAATATTATGTCTAACAACAAACGATGTCATTTTGAAGTCCTACCTTTTTTTGATCAAAGTTATGGTTCTACTTTTTTTTGATCAAAGTTATGCTACCAATAAATTCAGCCACCTATGCAAGTTATATATATACCAAATTCATTTTCAACTAATTATGACATACATGATAGGTTTATTGATTTCATTGTACACAAATTCTCTTATGTTATGACCATATTAAACTACTTATAAAAATAATTTTATATTATCATCCAATATATATTTTCTTATCAATGACTTTCATTATTTTTGCAATTCATCATCATAATTCTCAATCATTTCCACATTTGCCTATCACAAATAAAAAAACATATATAATTTTTATTTACATTATATGTGTATTAAATATACACACTAAAAATCATAAAATTTATAGTTTTAAATAAAAAAATATAATGTGTATTCAATATACATTAAAAAAATTATTATTATATGTGTCAACATTAATTATTTTTTAACATCATTGGCTTATTAGCTCAGTTGGTTGGAGCCTTACGGATTGGAACAATCCATAAAAAAAACACTTTAGAATTACCCAATCCGTAAAAAAAACTCATACAGATTACGGATTCGCCAATCTGTATAAAGGTTACAAAATATGTAACCTTCAGACAAAATAAATGTCATTTTACATAAATTTTTTTAGTTGTTTTATTTAATTTTAGTCCATAACTGAATTTTTTTTGTCTAGCAACAAATGATGTCATTTTGAAGTCCTACTTTTTTTTTTATCAAAGTTATGGTCCTACCTTTTTTTTTTATCAAAGTTATTCTACCAACAAATTCAACCACCTACGCAAGCTGTATATATACAAAATTTATTTTCAACTAATTATGCTGTACATGACAGGTTTATTGATTTCATTGTACAAAAATTCTCTTATATTATGACTGATGCATAATTTTTCTTGCTTTTTGTATCACTTCATCTATATACTATCTACTCTATTAACAAAAAAAATTATGTATCGTGTTCTCTGAATTTAGGTTTCACGAATTTATTTTGTTTTTTATGTTACAATATCCTTCATCATGACTAGACGGAATAGAACTGTCATAGGAACATAAGTGTTAATGAATAAGAACATTCAATGAAAAAAACTACCTTAGTATCAAGCATGATGACATAGAGTATATGGTTATAGGTGTCATGAGAGAAATTGAAAAGAGCAATGTTCATGCTTGCCCAAATAAGCTTCCAAGTCATTTTCACATTTGCCTATCACAGGTTCTTCTACTTAGGTTGTTCAACTTTATGTTATGATCATACTAAACTACTTATACAAATAACTTTATATTATCATTTCGATATATATTTTCTTATCGACGGTTTTCTTTACTTTTGTATGTCCAATCATCACAACACATTCTTAAAATATCTACTATTCTTTAATTATTTACAATTATAAAATAATAGTTATTATAAAAATATGTTGAATTTAACATATTTATATGTATAAATTTGTAACAATATAATTAATATATAATATAAGACACTAGAATAATTTTTGCGAAATTTTTTATTAACTTTTTCAATCATTATTCATATAAGTTTATATTATTTAATAGACTTTATTATTAAACTTAAACAGCACACGCTCTCCACCCGTGTCTCACCATTTTTCTCTCTTGTCTTACCTTCTTCATTCACTCAATTTATTTTCTCTCTTATAAAAATAAATCAGTAAAATATCTTTTTATTTCTCTGTTAACTATTCAACATCACAACCCTCGCCGAAGATGCCTTTGACTACAACTTCTTAATAATCTTTTCATGATTTATAGTGATCTGTAGCAAAAAAGGTGAACAATTTTCTTAGTTTCTATTTTCTTGTTTGATTTTGTTTTGGCCTAATTACTTTCTTTGTTTTTTTTCTTCATTGTTTACAAATTCTCTTATATTATGACTGCTACATAATTTTTCTTGCTTTTGAGATCACTTCATCTATATACTATCTACTATATTAACAAAAATAATATTATTTATCATGTTCTCTGAGTTTAGGTTTCACAAGCATATTTTGTTCTTTATATTTCACTATCCTTCGTCAGGACCAGGTGAAGTAGAGCTGCCATGGGAACAAAAGTGTTAATGAATAAGAAAATTTAATGAAAAAACTAACCTTAGTATGAAGCATGATGACATAAAGTATATGGTTATACGTGCCATGAGAGAAATTGAAACGAGTAACGTTCATGTCTGCCTAAAGAAGCTTCCCAGTCATTTCCACATTTATCTATCACAATTTTCTCTACTTAGGTTTTTCAACTTTATGCTATGACCATACTAAACTACTTATAAAAATGATTTTATATTATCATTCCAATTTATATTTTCTTATCAACTACTTTCTTTACTTTTACAATTTATCATAATTCTAACAGCATGTCCAATCATCACAACACATTCTTTAGATCTCTACTATCCTTTAATTATTTACAATTTCAAAATAATAACTTCACATACAAATATGTTGAATTTAACATATTTATATTTATAAATTTGTAACAATATAATTAATATATAATATAAGTCACTGGAATAATTTTTGTAAAACTTTTTGTCAATATTTTCAATCATTATTCACATAAATTTACATTATTTAATAGATTTTATTATTAAACTCAAACAACACACACTCTCGCGCAGAAACCTCAAGACAAGACCAGAAGTAGTAGGATTGATTTGCATATAAAAATATATCCAATTTGTTTTCCAAAAAATTTTTGAAATCAAAAAGAAATGTTCGATAACAAAGCAAGTTGATCGGTTAATTCAATAATAAATAAGAAATGGGAGTTAGTATTCCATTTTTTTGATATCATTCGACCAATCCAATTTAATTGTTTACTTATTCAATTTCAATAATTGAATTCTTAAGTTTATCCCAGTCATTCTTTAAATTTTAATTGGATAAAATCTTTCCAAAGTTTTTTATTTTTTTCTTTCATTATAGACCAATTTTTCTGTTCCATAAATGGAATAGAACAATGGTTAAAGAGAAGCACGACATGTTATGTGTTGTCCCGAACAAATATGACTCCAATAAAGTTAGAGACAGATCTATAGCTAGAGTTCAATCCATGCATGTTTAAAAAAATACAAAAGCCTTAATTACACATTACACACTCTAATCGTATTAATCGTATTCTCCAAAAAAATAATTAAAAATATTTCTTTTCTTTACAATCCCGAATTCCTTTTTTCTGGTATCCAATTGAATTGGAATATGGAATATCATAATAATGATAGAAACGAGATGCATTTTTTTATATTCCTTAAAATGAAAAAAAATCTTGAAATCTGAGTCGAATTTTTCAATTCATTTCCATTTTGAGATTATAATTTAAATTTTATCTGTTTGTTTTGTTGCAAATTCCTTCCGTGCATACGTACGGGTACCATACTAGTATTTTTACTAAATTCAAAACATGTTCAACCCTCAAAGAAATAATCTATATTTTTAAGAAAAAAGAAAATAATCTAATCATAATTATAAAATAAAATATTAAAGTGTGTTTCTCTCATTTAGACACTATCGTTTCTTTAGTTTTCCAAAGATATATTTTAGACACTATTCTCACAACTAGTAGAAATATTCCTTCAACTATTCAAAATTATTAGTTTTTATCTTTATTTTATTATTTAATTTTTCTTAAGTATTTATCCATTTCAATTTAAAATATAACTTTATATCACAATTAAAATCATTTATTATAAATCTAAATTTAATATATACATAAAATATTTATTTATTATGAATTATTATTATCATATATTTTACACATATAAATTTTTTATTTATTATAAGTTTTTATATTTTACTAATAAGTATTATCCTATATAACGAACAAACTAAAATTCTAATTCTAATTATATTTTTTAGTTATTTAAAAGTTCAAACAAAAGACTGTACGAAAAACAAACAAGAAAAAATTGGATGAGTTATATACATTTCTTAGCAGAAACTTCATCAGACCTGAGAATTCAGAAAGTGTAGTTTGAGTTTCACATCAAAAGATTGTGTGTAAGAAGCGTTTTCTTCAGATCGATGGAATATCTTGGGATTGATCTAAGCTGTGCCATTGGATCTCTCCGCCGCGGCCAGTTCCCGGAGAAGGACTGCTTGCTCCCTCTCATTTCCAAACTCCTCGGCTACGCCATCGTCGCGGCTTCCACCACCGTCAAACTCCCCCAGGCACTAATCGTTAACCGTTTTCTTCAATTTTTCATTTCATTTGCCTCATGCGTTTCTTTTATTATGCAAATATTCCGTTTACTACTGAAGACTGCGTTAGGCGTTAGAGTTAGGGTTTTGTTCTGTTCTGTTCGATAAATGTTGCTATAAGCATGCTTAGTCTCTCTTAGCTTACAATTATAACGAGATATCTAAATTCGGAAGTACTGTGTTCATGACGCTGTTATCTTGTTAATGTTCAGATTATGAAAATTCTGAAGCATCAGAGTGTGAGAGGCCTTAGCATGATATCCTTCGAGCTTGAAGTTATTGGATATACCATTGCCTTGGCTTACTGTCTCCACAAAGGCCTTCCCTTTTCGGCTTACGGAGAGTTGTTGTTTCTTTTGATCCAAGGTGTGCTAATAGTTTTTGCTTATGTTTTGGTCTCTGTTTATTCTTCGTGCAGGACTGATATATAGTACGAATTTGCCTCACGTGAATTGCGCGGAATTATGATGTGTATTGTTTTAAAGAGTAATGGATTTGTGCAATGGTGTTTAGGGTTTGACAGAAAACAAGCAGTGGACTGTGGACAAATATAATATGCGATGCTCTGAAATTAGTACTGGCATGAGCATTATAGGCTTTAGAATTAGATCATGCAAGTTGTACTGATCTATCTTTTGTTAGGTATAGCTATGCTATGTTGTGCTTCCACATTCTTTGAAGTTATCTAACTGCTTCTTCCTTTCTATTTTTGATACAGCTTTAGTATTGGTTGCCATAATCTACTACTATTCTCGACCTTTGCATGCAATAACATGGATCCGAGCATTGCTGTATCCTACTTGCTTGCTGAAGAACTGGGTTTTATTCTTGCGATAAACAATATAATTGAATGTTCTCGATCATTTCCTTGACGCTTTGGTTTTCAGATATTGTGCTGTAGCACCCACTGTCTTAGCTGGTCAAATTGATCCTCTCCTCTTTGAAGCTCTGTATGTGAGTAACAACTTTATGTTGAAAATACAATTACTTATGATGCTGTAATTTTTCAACAACTGAATCTGTCATGATCCAACTATCCCAAAAGTAGCTGTAGATGAAAAACACTTGAATTGTTTTATATTATATTTCTAACATAGCCCATCACGCAAGATTCCTTTGGGCTTGAAGTATGAACAATAGACAAGCCCACCTACCTTGTGCTAAAATTAAAATTTGTTTATTAGAACAATGAGGGTGGGATCAAACTCTAGACCATTTGGTTGTAGAGGCTTTGATACCATTTCATGAATGAAATATTCTTAAAGCTTAAGTTGTTAGGTCATACTCATAGGTGAAGATACACAAATTGTTTTATATTTGTTTCTAACAGAATCTTTTGTATTCCTTCCGTCCTGCTGAGCATTTTAGCCTTTATTTTATAATTATGTTGGTTACTAGGTTCTCATTGCTTGATATTCTCTTGACGTGGATTTGATCTTTTGCAGGCATCCCAGCATGCAATCTTTCTCTTTGCAAGGATCCCTCAAATATGGCAAAATTTTTCTGTAAGTGGAAACATAATAGCCTGTTTTTTGTTCCTCTTATATTGGAGAAAAATACCTACTTGTCAAGAAATTTATAAACTTAATTTTTTTTGTACATACATGTAATATTTGATTGTGCTGTCTGAATGGCTACTTATTTCCTCTTTGGTAATGAATAAATGGTTCTTTCATTGTATTCTGCATGTGGATTACTTGACACTAACTACATGAAAGGAACTTGGATTCTGAGTATACTATAATTGGCATCCTACGTGCATTTTTATGAAAACTAGGAGGTTTGCTGCTTCTGTGTAATGTAAGGCTATGATGCTTTGAACTCTGTTGAAGTGGTTATGCTTTTTCACTCTATGTCTCTGCATTCCTTGTAGTTGTTTTTTTGTCTAAAATGTTTCGTTTGATGAAGCATGTTGACACTTTGTTTCACCTTTTTTATTCATCATAAGTAACTTAGTATGTTTGAACAGAACAAAAGTACAGGGGAACTCAGCTTCATAACTTCTTTTATGAATTTTGGAGGTTCAATGGGTAAGCTATTATGACTTTAATAAAATTTAGGTTAAAGTTTGTGTTTGTTTGCATACTGATATATTTGTTTTATTTGTTGCAGTTAGAATATTCACCACCATCCAAGAAAATGCACCGAAAAGTGGTTGGCTTGCTTCTTAATTTGTTTTCATCATGTCTTCTGTTGTTGTCATCATTGTCAATGAATGTTAACTCATAATAGTGTTTATTTGTTTATTTGTTTTGAGAAGCTTAGAGCCTATTTGGTTTAAGAAAACATTTTCTATTTTAATTTTATGTTTTTACAAATAATCACAAAATGTTACTTTGTTTTCATGGTTTTCTATACAAATCTTCAAAAAATGACAAGAAGTTGCATTTTGCAATTATTTATGAAAAGTTGAAAATAGAAATCGTTTTCTCAAGCCAAATAATCCCTTAGTACTTGTTCAATTGAGATTTTTGAAACATTTATTTTAAAAACCAAAACATGTATGCATGATGTCTCTCTTAATTTTGACAACCGAAAATTGAGATTCGAAATGTTTTTGAAACAATGTGACTTCAAAGTGATCTTGTAATCAACCAAATTCATTTAGTAGCAATCTCATTATTTACTGTAAAAATTCTTTCTCAACAGCTTCATCAAAAATTTAACAAGCATTACCAGCTATTACATTTTTCTGTCTGCATTTTTGGTGAAACACACATTGACAGATAGAAGTGAATAAATATCTTTGCCTTTTGCCTCATCTTTTATTCTTAAATATCTGGCATCATAAACTGAATAGCCAGCATCCGGTTATTCACTTCATAATTGTTTCCATTGCCCCTCCTCTTTCATAAACCTCGCCTGTAAAACTAAATTATCCAATCCATGTCTTGCATCTTGAAGCAAAGAAGTCACACATGCATATTTAAAATAAGCTGAAGAGTTCTCAATGATCTGGGTTCTTTTTCCTATTGTATTGTGTTTTTGTGCTTCTGAGATGTTGATATTCTTTAACTTCTCCCAGCAGTAGTTTTTTGTGATTTTGGATCCAAGTTTATAGTTTATTTTAAAGGTCAGAGTTATGCTAGTGGCCAAAAGATGTTTCAATTAGAAGAGGGGCAAGAACAAGTCTGAATTTTTAGCTTTTTTTTTTGTGTGCGCGCACGTGTGGGGGGTTAGCTTTCATGGTTTGATGTTGGCGATATAGAAAGATGGTATGTTATTAAGTGATTTTCATCAAAGCAAACATTTAAACATTGTATTTTGAAAAGAAAAAAAATGGTTCAAAAAATATTCCCCCATGTGTGTATTTCCCCCCCCTTATATGAAATTGTTCTTAATTTTGCTTTTGAAAATTAAGAGACAAACAACTAAAATACTGTTTGTAGCTAAAGACTACATTTTTGGATCTTTTACTTAGAAATATGACATTTATATTTTCAACGAAAGACAAACAATTATGTTGCATCATTTAAGATTCCTGGCACTAGAAATTGTGGGTCCTTGTGCAAGACAAGATGCTGATTTTCTTAAGGATGAATCTATGGCACACTAGCACATCATAAAATATTATATGAAGTAACATATAGTACACAGATATCTTGGATGATCTAGTCAATAAGAAGGGCAGAGCTCTTGAGAACTCGAGCACCATAGAAACTTGCTTGTCTTGAGCCTTAAGGAGCAGAAGATTCAAATTCCATGTTTTAATTCTTGTATATACATGTATAAATGTTGTTGTCTTGTGATATAAAGTCCTAATTCTTGTTGAGAAATGGCGACTTTTCAATCAGGAGTTTTCCTTTTAAATAGGATGGTAATATTGAAAGCCCTCCTACGTATTGTTTCCATTATTTTGTCTATGAAAGTGATCATATTTTCCTTTCAAAACCATTTCTTCGATCTCCTTGACTTGATACTTATCCATTTCAAAATAACCGACTTTTTTGTGTCTGTATTGTCCATTGTAAATTTATTTCTTTACTATTTCATATAAGTGTGACTGTTTCCTTGATTCTTATGAAGTTCTATTGGGCTATGCAATTGGTGTCGCAACAAATTTTACCATCTTGAGTCAGATTATAGCATACCAAAAGCCTCAGGTTGGAAAGGAGAAGAAAACAAAGTAATCGAACTACATCGTGTTGTGTATCTCTTCATCCTGGCCAACTCTCAGCAGACACAGAATTTTGTCAGTCTTCAATCGAACATTACCTTATTTCAAGTTTCAACTGCTGATAGGTGGACCATAGGCAGCAGTGTAAAAGTAACAGGTGATTATTATCATTTTTGTTTGGAACCTGAGACACTTAAGCGTAATTAGTTTATCGTTATTTATCAAAGCTAAAATTTAAAGGATGCGTCCAAGTTTTTTGTAAGAATCTCTTACCATGATTGTAAGGCTTAGTTAGTTCTACCTTTTTTTAACAAGCATTACCAGCTATTACATCTCATTTTTTGGTTTATCGGACTATCGGTGTGAAGAGGAGAGAGATGGAGAGAAAAAATAAAAGACTAGAGACAAACTGATAGATCTGACAATTATGTGATATTCACCAAAAAAAAAAAAAATGTAATAGGAAATAGAGAGATAGAGATATGAAAAATAGGATGGAAGAGAAGTTGAGCAATGTTAAATTGATATAATAATTCAATTTCTCATGTGATTTCATATAGTTTCCCTTACTCACGTACTTCAAAGGTATATGCACTTTGGGCTGAAGAAACTTCCAAACTGCATGGGCAATATCCCCTTGAGAATTGGCATTTACTGGCTTTTGTAATTTTGAATATTTCATATAGTTTCCCTTACTAACGTACTCTAGTAATTAATTAGGTTGGGTGAGAAAGTGACTGATGATTGATTACTTTTGTGATAAATGTATAAAATAATTAAAAGTTAGATAAGATAAGGATGCCCCTTTGAGAATATACCACGAGACGGGTGCTAGCAATGGAGTATTTTCTAACATACTTTTTTAATTGCTTAATTTATTACAAATTTATAAAATTATGAGTAAGGTTCATTAAATAAGAAATGAGATTTATAAATTTGTGCTTTTCAATAATTTCAACCAATAACAAAAAAAAAAAAAAAAAAAGGTTAGTAAAAGTGTGCTCGTGTTTCATAATCCGATAAAATTAGAGCAATAGAAAGATAAGGGGAAAGGATATTTGATTAAATAAATTAATATTATTTTAAATCTTAAAAATGATAAATAAATAGAATTCTTTTTAAAAAAAAAAATCAACATTTTTATAAAGAAACTGAGGGATTTGTTTGTTTGCTGGAATATAAGGTTATGGAATTTAGTGAGATTTTAGGCCCTAGAAATGGTTAATAGTTACAAATTTCTTAAGCAGATTATACAAAGCGCTGCTATATAGTATGAATATAAAACGCACAGAAAAACAAAAATTATCAACGTGGAGTTTTCCAAAACAAATAATTAATTGAAAATTTGGAAAAATGTAAAAACAAAAGTTGATGGAAATCAATCATTCGTGTTTTGTTTTTTAAGTGAAAAATGTAAAAACAAACCTTTTTTCTTATACAACGAGTTGTGGTAGTTCCACTAACTACGGATGAAAGGACTTCACTTATTAAGAAAATGAGTGGCCTCACTCCATAAGAATTTCGAGTGTTGCTTGGTGTAAACTTTTACCCTCTAATAACCAGTCAGTAACTTAATGGAGACATTGATTTTAATGCGACAGTGATTCAATCCTTGACATAGGAAAATGGCAATTGACATTGTTGGAACACGTTAGATGTTGGACCAACTTTTGGTAATCTTTTAATGCTTATTTATTTTAGGCAAATGCTAACACATATATCTTATAACATTGATTAAAAAAGTAAAAGAAAAAATTGACTGCAATGCGTAAAATATGTTTTTCTATAATTTCATTTACATTCATATGATCGCTAATAAAATTGTGAACTATAACAAAAATCTCTCTCCAGTATTACCGGTCATTAGCTTAGATACTGATCTTGTTTCAAAAGAAACTTAGATATTGATCTTAGAAGACTCGAACATACTTACTTTCTGTAAAAGATTTATGTAATCTACACCAAAACTTTCTACGATATTACCAGTCATTAACTTATACTTTGAAAACAAAAACTTAGATATTGGTTTAATGGACCTTGGGCCAGTGATTAAATATTTAAAATAGGAAAAAGGGAATTGACATTATTGGAGCATAGTACCAACTTTTGGTAAAGTTTTATTTTGGTTGGTTAAAAACTTTTGGTAAAGCTGCCACAAAGGTCTCTAACCTCTTTTATAGTGCTGCTATCTGCACTAGTGAAGGACAAAAGCTGATTCTGGACTTAACATGATTTACGGCTTGAATTTTTTTTTTTTTTTTTTCATTTTTACCAAACCAAAACATGACTCATCTGGTTGTATAAACCGTCAAGTGATCAATTTTCTCGGTTGAGTCAAGCCGCAGATCGCATCAGTTCATTAATATTTCTGAACTTTTATTTTGATAGAAAGAAATGCTAGAAAGACACTACCAGACACATTCTTTTGTAACTATGCTTGGAACCAGAAAATGATAATGGCTTTCATAAGGCACTACCGAAAAATGGATCACTTTGCTTTCTCCCTTCCTCGCTATCCTGTTCTACCCTACCTACCAAGAATTTCTTGTTCAAGTGTAGTCATACAATCGTGTAATAGGTAAATCTAATGGTACATATATGCACCATAAATTGGGTATACTGGGGCACTCAACATGTATGAATCACAATCTGTAGAAGAATTTATGTATGTTGCCACAGCAAAAACAAAACGTCCCCGACCATAATCAAGGCACGAAAATATGATCTAGCGGTTCACCTCTAGGTGGAAAATATCATTACTAACGAGTGATATAAGTAGTTGGAAAATATCATGAAGGGGAAAATATTTTGGCAGAGAAGAATGGCAACAAAATGCACAAGGCAAACATGAGTGAAATAAATCAACATATTTTCTTAATAACTTGGCCTCTTCAAACAAAAATGAAGCTGCAACATATAGAGCCCAATAGACCCTTTTCTGTTAGTCCTATAGACTTGTATGAGATCAGTTCCCCTCCAGATTTTTAACCTCAAACAGCATTGATTTATTATGAAGTGGTTATGAACAATTAGCAGGAAAAGCTCAGAGGAAGACAGGGTACATCAAACAATAACAAGCAGTTCATTATTTTCTTTTAAATCAACAATTGTATCACTTGCCTTTGTCTTCCCAAATGACCATGAATGCAAATAAAATGTCACCTGCTTGCTGCTACGTGACAAGGAAATCAAATCATGTCAAACTCATACAGAAATCTTCAGATTGTACTGGATACGCTCAGTTGCACCATGAAAAGGCCAAAAAAATGTCATAAGCAAACATGAAGAAACCTAAATACAAGAAGAGGGTATTTTTCTCATGAGTCATGTTTCTCTACATGCTAGCTCCCATTGTAATCTCCCAAGATATGTACAGAGAACCAAGCATATCTTCGGTCATTCACTATCAAACATCTGCTACAATACTATAGTTTGCAACACTAGATACACCAATCATAAATCATATAAAAGCTAGTCACCCTTATCCTCTGCAAAACTATACATGCATGCTAACATGCGGTGGTTTCCAATCCATCAAATCTAGGAATTCAGGACGAGCTGACACAACACTGTGCACTTGTGCAGTAGGATAGGGGATGTGAATATGAACCAGACAAAATTCAATAGAGAAAGACTGTTTAAAAGATACAAACAAGCAAACAAGGTATTGCATATGATTACGTTTTAATATTCCTATATTTTAAACATATAGTATTACCTTATATTGATATGAATCATGTGATTCGATATGCCCTGGATGAGCAAGAGGATACATAACTGAGTTTACCAAACAAAGTAGAGCACCATCGACAATTGTAAAGAGAAAGGGAAAAAAAATGTGACTGTCACTTGCAACCGTGAAGCTTCAATTTCAAAGGCAATAAACATCACAAGCATAAATTTCAAATTAAGTACAAGAAATATAAAAATCAAATGATAAAACAACCCAAAACAATGAAAAATGGTCAAAGACTCAGGTTTGCTTTGGCCCTGCTATCCCTAACCATGGCGTGCACTAGTGCTACCACCTGACCATCTCTTCAAAGTGCTAGCCACTAAACTCCTCCCAGACAAAAGCCCTAATCTCGACTTGAACGAACTAGACCGAGTGGTGCTGCTTGATGCAGACGCTGCTGCGGCCTCGATTTGGGCAGGCATCTGAGGAAACTCTACACCATTGTCCTGTGCCCCTCCATCACTAGCACTCGCTTCCTGAAGCTCTGCCTCACCAGTATCTAAATTAACAGCAACTGACCCTCTAGTCCTCCTCAACCAATCACCACCCTCAGGGGTAACCCCCTTACACTTCTTAACCTTCACTTTCACCAAATTCGGACACCCATTCGCCAATGCCTCCATCCCTTGATCCGAAACAGGACAACTCTTAATACACAGTTTCTTCAAAGCCACACACTTTGCAGCAATGCAAGATATCTCGGTATCACCAACCGAATCACTTCCACACAAAGCCAACCGCTCAAGATTCAGGCAATTAGATGCCAACATTTCCAAACTCGCCTTAGTAGGGTTAACCCCAATTAGCACTAATTCAAGCAAATTAGGGCAACCTTTTGCAACAGCTATCAACCCTTCGTCGCCAATCCGATTCGCCTTCCATCCATCAATGTGAAGCTTCCGCAAAAGCTTGCACCTGTCTGCAATAGCAACAAGTCCAATATCAGAACATTCAGGAGTCTTAACGAGATGCAAAATCTCCAAACTCGAATAATTCGCGATCGCTTGCAATCCAACGTCGCTAATCTGAAGCCTCTCGAGGTGAACCTCGACCATGATCGTGACTCGATCTGCCATTAACTGAAAGAGCCGGTCCCAATCCCCGGAGCACCGGAAAAGCTTCAAGGTTTTCAGATTCTTAGCGCCGAGAATCAGCGTTCCGAAACACTGACCGTTGTAGAGCTCCTTCAGGCAAACGGTTTTCAGCGACGCCGCAGCCACGCCGGGACCGATCGGCTCCGCTGCCGCCGCGTCGGTGATTCCGCGGAGGCGCTTGACGGAGAGCTCCTCCAGGGCGGCGCAGTTGTCGAGTACGGCGTTCATGCCTTTGGATCCGAACGTGCACGATCCGCAGGAGAGCTTCTTCAATCCCTTGCAGTTCTTCGCGAACGCTTCCATTCCAGCGTCGGTGAGCTCGCGGCACGCGCGGAGCTTGAGGCGCGTGAGGTTAGGGCACCGCTGCGAGATCAGCACGAGCGCGTCGTCGCGTATGCTCACGGATCTGCGGTCGCACTTCAACGCGAGCTTCGTCACCAAATCGAACCGAGAGAACAGCGACGGAATCGCTGGAAACAGATCCAATTCCGCGTTCAGAGAAAGCCTGTGACGACTCTGTCCTTCGATCTGGAGCCACCGCCGGCAAACGAGCGAGCAGCGGTTCCGATCGGCGGAGCTGAGAAACTGAAACACCGAAGCCAGGCACTCATTCGGGAGATCGGAGATGTAGTCGGTGGTTTCATCAGTAACGGCCTCGCCACGACGGTTTTCGCTTTCGTCTTCGCCGGCGACAGAGGAATAACCGGCCATCGGCGAAATCGAGGCGGTGGATCTGGTCTTGGAGGCGTTGACGGAGAGGTGGCCTTGGTCCCTCTCGCGACGGCTTGCGACGGTGGCGGAGGAAACAGATTGTCCCATCCACGGCGGTTAGGGATATTATAGAGAAAACAAACGGTTGAGAACTTGAGATTGAAGGTCCTCACCGTTACTACGCTGGACGCTTCTTCAGAGGAATCACTCACTCAGAACTAACTAACTCTCTTCTTCCGAGGTTCATCTTCTTATTCTTCTTCTTCGTTGGAATGGTTTTTTGGTTTCGGAGTTCAGTGGCGGAATTGAAATCTATATTCGTTTCACCTTTTTATTTTTCTGCGCTCTGTTTGGTGTGACCCGATAAAGTGAACAATTTTTTAAAACGGTTCTGCTGCGACCAGTCATATGTGATTCAATACGGTATGGGTGACCTCACCGGGTTACCGTGGGGTCTCGCTCTTTTTTTGCGGCACGTGTGAATGAGACGAAGCGTGCGTGCAGGCGCTGGTGTTTGTGCTCAAGGGTTGCAGGTGAGTGATGGAGACTTTAATAGGTCACAAAAAAAAAACCGTCACTCTCTCAGTCTCTCTTGCACCTTGCACGCATTTTTAAAATACTAGCTGTGGACCTGTGCTTTGCACAGTGCAGGAGAGATAAGTAAATTGGTAAATAAAAACAACGGTGGGCCCAAACTTGCAGACATGACACGTGGCAGTGGCCGGATGGTTTTAATACAAACAAAATAGATTAAAGTCACTTTTTTTTCAATGAATATCACTAATAAGAAAGGATTTTTTTTCTAACGTCTAATAAGGAAGGATTTTTATAATACTCTGGATTTTTTTTCTTTTTTATTACATTTTTTTAAAAAAATTATGTTAAAGTCATATAGGATTATTATAAATAATAAAAATTGAAATTGAAATTTATAATTAAGTTCAAATAATTCTATTTTAATTTATTCACATATTTGATACTTATATTATATTTTATGTTTGAGACTTTATGAAAATTAAATTATTTCAATTATTAATATGTGTAAGTGATTAATATTATTATTATTATTATTTTAATAAATTTGTTAAAATGATTTGAAAATAATTAATCCTATTTGGATTCAACAACAAAAAATGAAAGAGCATCCCATGTCATTTTCATAATAGTTAAATCAATAATACAAAGAGGTAATTCACTTACAAATAGGATTAACATAAGAATTTGCC
The DNA here is from genome assembly GCA_007407185.1 of Glycine tomentella. Taxonomy (NCBI): domain Eukaryota; kingdom Viridiplantae; phylum Streptophyta; class Magnoliopsida; order Fabales; family Fabaceae; genus Glycine; species Glycine tomentella. Next base: position 684,185 of record PYAF01000241.1, read on the forward strand.
TTCTTATCTAAGTCATGAGTTACAAAATTTGTTTATAGTCGTACAAAACATATACTAATTTGTTAAAAAACTTAAAAGACCTTCGACACTTAGAAATGATGACTCAACCAAGATATGCCATGCATTCTCTGACATTTCAACAAGTTATTTTTCCTTTCAACAAAAAATAAGTTTTTATATAGTAAAATAGTATAAAAACGGCTGAAAGAAAAAATATGTTGTTGAAAAATAGGACCTATTTGAATGTTAATTTTTTTAAAAATATTTCTAAAAAAAATAAGAAGAGAAAAATGAAATAAATTTTTTCATAAATAAAAATAAGTTCTTTATTAGCTAATTTGTAGATGTAATTTCATCTTTTAGAGAAGTTACATTGGTGAGCTTCTACAAATTAGCTAATGAAGAGCTTATTTTTACTTATGGAGAAGCTCATTTTATCTTTTTAGTCTAATTTTCTTCTTCTAAAAGTGCTTATAGAAAAACTTACCCAAACAAGATTTTTATAATAAAAAAGGTTGTTCTAATTTTACTTATGGAGAATTAAAAATCATAAAATTATTTATCACTTAATACTTTGACTATTTTATCATTTACTCTTTTTAGATATTAATTTAAATTTTATCCTATCTGATAATTTTAAAAAAAAAATTGCACCTGGTTTCGCCGGTTGCAACCTTTGCTCAGACTACATGAGAGACTCCATTGGATCTTAAGTTTCAAATTTCAAATACAAACACTAATTCAGTCTTAGCAGAAATTTAATCGAGCGTGGACCCCGTACGTTGAGTAGAGTAGACTTTGGATTTGTTTTTTGTTTTTTTGAAAATTAATTTTTAAAATAATTCGGTATTATTTAGCAATTAAATTTTCAAAATTAACTGTTTTAATATATATATATATATAAATGAATAATTGAAATATATTGTTTGATTTTATTCTTTTATTTTTTCAAGTACCTATCAGACAAACTTCTAGAAAGTAAACAAATGTTTAAGCGATATTTGCTTTTTAAAATGTTCAAGAAACAAACAGATTTTTCTATAAAAAAAAAATATTTATTGAGAATAATAAACTAATTACCTAATGGTCCGTTTGGTTAAATGGAAAAAAGATAACGAAGAAAACAAAATTTTAAATTAAAAAAAACAATTCCAATTAATTTAAATTAAAATTAGTATTGATGTTGATATTAAAATTAAAAAAAAATTATTTTCCTAAAAGTTAACTTATTTTTCTTTTATTTTCTTTCCAATCAAATATAAAACAATATTTCACAAATCATTGTTTTTCCTCATATTTTCTCTCCTGTTAAAGGAACAATAAAAAATCTAACAACTTTCAGTTTTTCTTTTCCAACTTTCTCTGTCCACTATCTTTGACTGACATAGAATACTCTGTCTGCATGTAAGTAAAACACGGACCCTATAGAAAATGCATATGTTTTTTTAATCAGAATTAGTATTTTAGCATGTGTAATATATATTATAAATGTTTATTTTTTAAGGAAATAAATGTTAATTTTATCTAACTAAAACTTATTGTAAATAATTTTTTTTACACAGATAATAAATAAATTTTTTAAATATATAATTTATGTCATAATTAAAATTCATAATAAAAAATTAGGCATATAAATTATATTTTGGAATTACAAAAAATACTTTCTCTATATATAAATTAGAATAATTATATTGAAAGATAGCTGATTTAGTTGTTATTCTTCACCAAAAGTATTGTTAGAAGGGTTTTTTTCCAACCAAGGTGTTTTTAAGGTTTTTGCTTATCACTTATCTTTTTTATTATTGTATTTTTAATATTTTCAGTTCTAACTTTAATGCCAATATTTTTTTAAAAAAATATCATAATTAAGAATTACATTTGTATCAGAATATCAATTATGTATAATAAATTTAAAGATATAATTTATATGTCCAAAAATGTTTATTCCTTATAGATTTTAACTATAATATAATTTATATATTTAAAAAAATTTATTTATTACAACTTTTAGTTATATAAAATAAATATTTGTTCTGTTTAATGAAAAATTAAAATACTAGTGTATATTGCTAGTCAAAGTTATTTTTTAATATTTGAAAATTTCTTTGAAATTCAATTTAGAACTAAAAATGAAAATAATTGAATGAAAGGGATAATCATATACAAAAGTTAAGCATTTTTTGAGAGGAGGCAAGTATTCAGATAACGATAAATGAAAAATAGTTTGATATAATTGAAAAAAAAATCAATTAGTTGTTATATCAAATTTAATTTAATTATGATATGAGGTAGGAATGTTTATGGGTCTGTTTGGTTTGATATTTAAAAACAAAATCACCGAAATTGAAACTAAACTTATAAAACATACGTATTTGGTTTGATTTAATTTTTATTTAAAATAAAATATGAATCAAATCAAGTAAATATTTTACGATTTGGTTCGATTTGATTTTTACGATTTTTATTAAAATATTATTTCATTAAAATTTATATATTTTTTCATTGTTTAAATTAAATTAATTAAAAATAACTAATAACAATTTATTATCTAAAAATGAAAATAATATACATTGTATAAATTTCATATACATAACGGTAAAAATTAAATTCAAGTGATATATCATATAAATGTTACGGGTTTATTTGGTTTTAAAAACATAAACCATAAAAAAACTCAAATGATATATACATATAAATGTTACTAGTTGATTTGATTTCAGAAACATAAACCATAAATGGAACCAAATAGATGATCAATTTGAAAAAAAAAAATTATCCAAATAAATATAAAAAAATCAATTTTCAATTTTAATGATTTTCAATTTTTATTTGGATCAATTTATATTTGAACACTTCTAATATAAGATATACATCGAGTTTGAAAGGCATAATATACAACCACTAAAACACACATTTATTAAAATTATACATCCTAATATAAGATATACATCGAGTTTAAAAGGCATAATATATAACCACTAAAACACACATTTATTAAAATTACACAGTGGTTTGAAAATATCAACCGGAACCTAAATTAAATCGGTAGATTATAAAAAATAAAAAAAATGATTCCAAAGAAATCCGGTTTCAAGAAATTGCATGGGTTTGGTTTCATTTGCAATTTATCTTTAAATTTGAAAACCTCTAATACACATATCATAATTAAATATTGTATATTTCTTTCTTTGTTTGGAAAGGAATTGGTAAGGAGAAGTTGTAAAAATTAGTGTTCACATTTTGGGTGAAAAGTGTATATGATGTACTGCTTAAAAATTAAATAATTTTATAATATTTTTAAAATTAATAACAAAAACAAATTTGGTAAAAAAAATAACCGATTGAAAAATATTTTTAACGATATAAAAATATTTGTATATAATTTATTTATTTTCTCTTTCTTTTTATTCATCCAAATAAATATTTTTTTAAAAAAATATTATTTCAATCCATCCAAATAACACATTTTTTCTAATCTATTTTTGTAACATTTTTATTTCTTTACTTCATAATTTTGCATACGTGATAATGTGCAGAAGACTTGAGGTGCATAAAAATTAGTTGCTTTCTTTGAGTTGTGACTCATGGACGAATAGTAATGCCTTGAATGATAATGGAAAGCTTTAGAAAAATCAAATGGTGCGTTGAGCTGTATTATTTGGGTTGTGACTCATAGTCATGGACTAATATAATAATGGAATGAATGATAATGGAGAACCTAGAAAAATAAAATGGTGTTGTGTTGATCGCAACTGCCATATATTTCCTTCATAATAATCTTATTAGGAGTATATACAATAGTTTGTAATTAAATAATAGTCAACATATATAAATTAAATTAAACAAATAAAATGGGAAAATAAATTATTTATAATTAAATGATTAATTTAGTCTTTTATATTTATTTTGAGTTTTAGTTAAGTTTTTAAGATATAAAATTAACTTTTCTTTTTTATTAAAAACTAAAGTATTTAAAATTATTTAAATTTAATTACCAACTAGAACTCGCCTAATGTCACGTGAGAAACTTTTGCTAGGTGATTAAAAAAACGGAGAAAACTAATTAAATACGATGATTTTTTTTTATTAGTATTATTTCATAATTAAAATTATATTTTATATCAATAATGGTTGTTTTGATGTCGATAACATAAGCAACAATTATTAAAGTCAAATATCAATTTTGCTAAATAGATAACACTGCTAATAGTTATGGTGTTACATCTAGATTTTGTCCTAACGATCTTGATAACAAAAATTGTTGCATTCCTCTACGTATATTTTTGTTATCACTTTTTTTTTTTAAAAAAAAAAAAGCACTACTCTTTATAATTTTCTTATCACTTTCTTTTATTAATGTGAATTTTAATTTTTTTTAACAACTATTTGCGTATGTGCACGTGCAATACACATAATAAATATTTATTTTATATAACTATAATTTATAATAAATAATTTTTTTAATATATAAATTATATTATATTAAAATTTATAATAAGTAAATATTTTTTAACATGCAAATTATATTCTAGATATGTAATAAATTATATTGTGATACAAAATTATTGATAATTTTAAATATATTCAAATTTAATTTAAATTAAAGATAAAAAGTAATTAATTAAAACAAATAAGAAAAATATCTTAAAACGTTATCGTCGAAAAAAAATCCTTAAAAGTTCTCATTAAAAAATAACATTTAAAATATTTAAATAGTTTTTTTTTTTAAAAAAAGTGAGTAGAAAAATGAAATTGAGATTTGAGACTTTGAATAATCACACAAGACCAAACATATATATTTTGTCTAAAATTATAAAGAATAGTTTATAAATTGAATTGTAGTGATAAAATTAATAGAGTTTGGTATGTACTCTTTTGGATTCACAATATAATTTATTACATATCT
>PYAF01000241.1:689190-708352 GCA_007407185.1 Glycine tomentella
AAAATGAAATTGAGATTTGAGACTTTGAATAATCACACAAGACCAAACATATATATTTTGTCTAAAATTATAAAGAATAGTTTATAAATTGAATTGTAGTGATAAAATTAATAGAGTTTGGTATGTACTCTTTTGGATTCACAAATAAAAAAATAATTAAAAACTTTACTTGATATTATTTAATTTTCTTAATCTCAAATAAAAATAAAAATTATTTCTAAAATATCATTTATTGAAACTTGCTATCATAAATAAATAAAAAATTATTGAAAATAAAATTAGAAATAAAATAAGAATTTTTTTAGGAACCATAGTATTAAATAGAATAAAAATAATTAAATTTACTTGTATTTAACTACAACATACAATATCATTTTTTTTTATATATATCCATAAGAAGTATTATATAGTGCCAAGAGTTGAAAATTATGATTTTCAAACTCAAACTCCTAATATTATATAAACTAAATTATAATTTTGGTTCCCTTAATTTCATAAATTTGCAATTTACATCCCCTGCTTTTTAATTTACGATTTTGGTCCCCTATCAATATGTAAATGTTGATTGCAATCCTCTCTTCTCTTTCATTCTAAACCCTTATGAGAAACTCAAATGTTGCAACCCCTTATGAACCCATCCACCTTACTCACAACCAACCACCATAAACACCGAATATATCACCAAACCGCAACCACCAAGGACACGGCAAGCTCTTCGTCATGCAGATCAGTTTTCCCCTTTCTTCCTTGTTTCCTCACTCTCCACCATCTCTATCTCCTTTTTCCCCTTTCTTCGCCGACAGAATTAGAAACACAAACATTAAAGGCACACCCAAAACACAAAAAAGAGAAAAAGAAAGAAACTCAAATCTCAGACCTAGAAGCTCCCATGGGAATTCGTTGTGGGTCACCTAGCTGTGGGACATCGACGGAGGACACTCACCTATTGTTGGAGGAGTAGCATGCACCAACATGACTAGGTAGGCTTGCTCGCAATTAGGGATGGGTATATGGACTCGAATCCGTGGACCGTGCGGATAACGGATCATATTTTTTTAACTTGCATAGTAATCTTGGATTTTAGGCCTGGCCCGTTAAGTCAACGGACTTCATAGACTTAATCTGCAAAATTCGCAGACTTATTAGTATCCATTAAAGGTGAGAGAAATCGTCAATTGAAAAGAAAGAGAAAGGGGAAAACCTTCAAGATTCAATAACATGGTCTTCAGGTTCAAGAAAATAATCCTCACAAAACGTTACAAATAACTCTTCCATGGATTTCACCAGTCCAAGCACTCACATATGAAGCAAATAACAACAACAATAGAATCAAACCCATCATTGTCTTATGCTTTTTCATGGTTGAGTTTGAGAAAAAAATAACAAAAAAATGGTATCTTTCACATAGCACTTTGTTTTTGGGTTTTGTGGGTAGTTTTCTTATAACTATAACACTCCTAAAGGGTGTTTAATGTTCAAAGTGCATTGATTTTTCATTATGTTCAAGACTATTTGAACTTTATGTTAAGATTACTTGCATTTTCATTTTTAATATATTTTTTTATCTAATAAAAAAAATCTTATATTTTAACCTAAAAATAAAAGAAAAAAATTACTCTAATTTTTCATTTTTTTTAAAAATTCAAAAATAATTTAGAATCTTGGACCAATCTATTTATTTGTTGGCTTTGTGAGTCGAGCCTTAAGTGGGTTGGATCGGTCAATATACCCACCCCTACTCACAATACACGGAGATCTGAAGCGGGTTCTCAAGGTTGCATATGATTGAATGTTTGTTTCATATTTATTTAATTTGGGGTCATCAGAGATTACGATGTCACACCCACACTTAGTCGAAGATGTGCACACATATGTCTATGAGAGTGTTGTCATTGTTGAATTGGGATTGGTCTCTGAATCTCATCATTTTTTGTATCGTTCTTATGTATGAGTTAAAGAATGATTGAACTTTAATTATTTACACCATAAATCTTGGTTTTATTGTGAGGGTTCCTGTTATTACACCTGATGGTATTGAAGCAATAGTGGGATCCTTTTTTTCATTTTTCTTCTTTCGTTCTGTCTTCTTTTTCTTTTCTTTTGAAATTATGGGAAGACAAAAGTGGTTGGGAAGGACGAGAGGGCATCATTGGTGGGGGGATTTGGGGAGCTAGCGTTGGTATTGTCGGAGAAATTGAGGGAGGAATCGTGGTGGTTTACGATTGAAATTCTTAGGATGCTTTTGTTGTTTGTTGATCAATCAATACTCACAATTTTTTGAATATAAAATATGTCTTAATAAACAGTCAACCACAAAAAACTAACGGTCAATCCTTGTGAAATAATCGAAACACCAAAATTATCAATTTATAGAATTAGAATAACCAAAATCGCTAATTAAAATTAAAAAATCACAAATTTATTTAACTAGAGAGAATCACACTTATAATTCAACCTGCCATCACTTGATTTAACACAAACTTTTTACACGAGGTCTAATATATTACTCCATTTTTGATACAATAATAAATGACTCTTCACTTTATCAACATGAGTCAACTTAATTTATACAATAATAAATGAATTGTTCAATATTCACGACTTTTCACTTGCTTCCATTTCTGATATTTATAGATGAATATGCCAAATTACGAGTTTAGTCCATTAGATATCCTTAATCTCTAACTTGCAAATTTTATATCTTTAAAAATAGTACTATATATAAATTCCTTAAAAAACAGGACTATAAATTGGCATGAAATATAAGCAATTATTGAAAAAGCACAAATACACAACCAAACACGATTTGAATGACAACCTAACCAAATCAATATTTTAATTAGTTTGGTCAATCATATTAGTAGTTCTCAAGGTTTATTTAATTCATAAATTATGACATTACTAAAACCAATTTGATCTCCCTTAAAAAAAATAATTTGATCAAACTAAATATTAAAATAAAATAATATAACATAAACATGTAAAGATATAAGATTGATTTGATGGTAAAGGGTGAAGGGAAGGAGGAATAGAACGTGGATTCGAATTTTTCCGCTATAAAAATTAACAATTAACATTTATAGATAAAAAATAAATAAATAAACATATACATATAACTTTCATGTAAATAGAGTCATCTTACTTGGTTAGATTTTCACTCAATGAAAGTCAAAACTTGAATTTAATCACACTTTAAATTCTCATTAAAGATGATGATCTTTTCTTAACTTAAAGTGAGATTAAGTCTTCCCTTAACCTACACTTTGTTCTATCACCCTAAAAAAATTAATGGTTATGTATTATTGGTGTTGTATAAACTTTTATAATGTTAATTCATTAGAAATTATTATTGGTATGACTTTTAATATAATTATTGAAAGAATTAATAAACTTATTATATAATATGTGATTTATGATTAGATAACGATATAAAATCATTTTGACTATCAGTGCATAACTTGATTTTTAAAGTGATTTTTCATACCATTTTTTCACATGTCAATTTTTATATTCACAACCCATCACATGACTCTTTCTATCTCTCTTGTTTGTTTCCGTTTGGTTACTCGTCATATCTATTACTTTCACTTTATTTTTCTCTTACCTCTATTTTTTCTAGGATTGGAAATGATCCGAGTTGAGCTGAGCTCAATTCAGCTCGGCTTGACTCATTAATATTTAGCTCAGTACGAGTTCGACTTGATTCAAACTAACTCTATTCAATTTCACAAACAATTCAGTTCAACTCGTTAGTTCGAATCATATGAACCGAAAGTCAATTTTTTTAAATCCTATATATTTTAAAAATTTTATTTATTAGTATATTTTAGATAAAATGATTGTTTTTTTTTAAAAAAGAAAAAATTGAACGTATTCTATAAGTGTTGTAAGACCACAATGTATAACAAAAAAAATATAATTACAACCAAAGTTTACATAAATAAAAAAAACTACTCTACCCCAAATATATAAAATAATAGAAAATCCAATCAATTATGTGTGTGTGTGTGTGAGAGAGAGAGTGAGAGAGAGAGAGATATGCTTTTTAATAGGTGTAAAATTAATGTTTTACATCAAATCTTAGCTACTCAGTTTAAATAATCTAAAGGCTGGGATTAGGTATAGGATTGTGTAATTGAGGACTGTGCAGTTGAGGATGACTTAAAGGAATTGATTTGTACTAACTATACAAACAAAATGCATCTACTTTTTGGTAGTCTATCACTTAAGAATTTCACTCCTTATGTAAACGGATCATTTTACACTTCTCGAAAAGCATGTGAGTGAAGTTGACAATCAGGGATGTCACATTTTACACCTTGTGTAAACAGATCATATCCCGCACACACACATATATATCGAGCTGATTCATAAACCAAATGAGTCGAGCGATATGCAGTTCAAGTTTGACTTGTTTATTTGATGAACTTAAGTTCAATTCATTTGGTTTATGAACAAAATTCATTGAACTGATTATCGAATTGAGATTCAAATTATTTTCGAGTTGGTTCAATTTATTGTCATCATTTTTCTCTCTCAAAATATGCACCGCACTAGTTCTAGGCCCCAAAAAAAAAATTAATCATGAAATATGATTCAAACTGAAGCTGATAGGGGTAAATGAACTTTATTTGTAATAAATGGTAGTTTAAATTTTACTAAAAGCAATTATACTTTATGGGTCTTGCTACTAGTTCGGTTCATTTGTAAAATTATGTTTGAGGCAAAAGTAATTTTTCCAATGGATAAGGACCTTTATTTTTTAGTTTATTTTACTTTTATCCATTCGATTGACTAACCAAAACATGCAATAAGTTGAGTGGTGTTATTAGCAAAAGCGCTCTGTATTTGATTCCAAGTTCGTTGGATAATCAAACGGGCCTCCAATCCAAAACCAGGGAACCGAACCCGCTGTTCGCTGAGAATCGAATTTGAACTTCGACTCTTACAGTGACTGTTTTCAGTTTTCAGTTTTCACAACCAAACATGGCCGCTACCGCTAGGCATTTTCTGCTTCACCGCCTTCGGTTGCGTGGCTTCCAACGGTTCACCGTCGCGGCGCCCCAGGGCCACCGTCTCTGGTGCAATGCCACGCCATCACCGGAAGAAGCAATTTCGAACGCGAGTTGCGGGACCCACACCGGCAGCCCCAACTCGGAGCTGGATGACCCCGAGTGGAGGAAGAAAGAAGAGAAGATAGCGAGGGACGTTGAGCCAATCGTTTCGCTAACCATGCAAATTCTCTACTCATCAAGGTATTATCAGATTATTAAATCAATAACCTTGATTTGTACCGCAATATCATAGTTTTTTAACTACCCGCGACCGATATTTAAAACCTTTATTATTACTATTATTATTAAGATTGTGAGTCTCTGCTGTTGTGTGGGGTGCCATGAAATGACGACGTTTTGTCTCTTTGCCAGGTACATGAATGGGGAGATACTGACTATGGAGGATGAAAGAGCCGTGGTTGAGAACATTCTTATTTACCATCCAGATTACGAAGATAAGATCGGAAGTGGGCTGAACTCCATTATGGTAAGCGAAGTTAATAATTATGTGCATGATTAATTTGATTTGTAGGTTCTTATTCTTTATCGTGATAATGTTATGTGAATTGAATAATATGCTTGTTTTAATCACTTTGATATGCAGTATGTATGTGTGTATGATATTGGTGTCTTTACCTTGTTCGGTTTAATTTGCAACTTCTGATTGCATTTGCCCTAAATTAACAGATAAATCACAAACTGCTTGTAAAGGCATACATAGCAATGGAGTTACTGTTACAATTTTTATAGCGAGTAAAAAGTTCTCAAAAGGTTCAAATTCTTTTCATTCGATTGTAGTCTGCTCTGAAGTTATCAACCAGGGATATCAATGCTGAGCGGCTGACTCAAAAATCAAAATATTGCTATGGTGGATGACAGGATGGTGCTATATTGAAATTTTAGATACAAGTTAAATAATTTATACGAGATTCCTTAACTCCTCTTCAATTTCGTCATCACCACCTTCTTGTTCATCTATCACTTTCTTTTGCTTTCCCTTCCCCCTAGACTCCTAGAGTTTGAAGGCCTAGGAGCTGTCCTCTGCAAAATATTGCTATGGTGTATCTTAAAGGCTCACCGACCTTTGTTACATTGGCAACAACTCCCCAAGTCAAAGTATTATCATAAAAAACCAGCTTATCATCATCAGCTTCTCCATCTCCACCTATTTCTCATACCACCAACTCATTACAATCATCAATGTCATTTAGGAGAATGAGATGAATCGTATCACAAGTATCAAAATGTTTTTTTAGAGCTTGGTTAACTTAAACCGAGTCCTGCAACTTTTGTTGCTCAAAAATCAATCCTTCTTCTCTTCTTAGTGTGTGTGTGTGTGTGTGTGTGTGTATGTAATAAGGTTATTTTTCACCATAGTTATCATAATCTTAGAGTTTACAATCCGAATCTTACAAGGTGATACAATTTGGCTGCCTTCAATTCGTATCATAAGATGAATCTTAAATGACTTTGTATCTTACAACACATGAATGAGTCTGTGCAATTTAAATCATCGATACGAATAACACTATTCAACAATTTGCTATTTTTTCACTATTTTTTTTTCTTTTCTCACCAACTCTCATGAAAAAAATTGAAAAGTCATATAAACTTAAATTGTTAAATGAAAAGGAATTGAAGGAACACTTTTGAACTTATCTTATTGGATTATTTCACTGATTTATTTCTCACTTACTTGTTAGTCTCTTTATCTATTCAATTGCTTTGTTGCCATTCTTCTAAAATAAAGGCTTCACAAACTCATATTCATATATAACTGATAATTTTGTTTTATTGGACTTCTGTTAAGTTGTTTTTATCTAATCATAGTTTTTTATTTTTTATTTTTATATACATTGAACACTATATATCATCTACATGATATATTTGAAGTAACTTTTCCATTGTCTCTGAATCTTATGATTTGATACAAATTATGATTCATGATGCCAAATTTAACTCAGCGACTCACGATTCAAATCTTGATTAGATAACCTTGATTTTCACAATCACTGTATGAAACTCTATAAAATTAGAAACTCTATAAAATTAGTCATTTAACATTCTACTAATGATAGCAAAAATGTCTTTGTAATTTACTTTTTTTCCCTTCAGAGATTTTTGAATAGCTTCCTAATCCATTGCTTCAGATGTGTAACCTTTTTTTTGGCTTTTTTTTAATTATCAACAAGACTAAGAACATGCACAAAGGTTCCATAGCCTTAAAAAAGTAGATAACATCATTCCAAAAGGTAGACATAAGTACAGTGTGATTTATCCTTTTTCCATTAGGGTTATTAGCTATCTTAAAATTTAATCACTCATTTGAAGTGAACATCTTTCTAAAGTTTCTACAATGCCAATATGCCCTGCCATGTCAAGGTTATCACTGGTAGTTTTACTTGTGCACAAGAGACTGAGGCAAAAGTGCTCTGTGGAGTTTTTTTGTTCCCTCTGGCTTAGTGGATGATATTATTGACTGGTGGTGACTGATGAGAAGTTAAGCCTCATTCTGAACAAAAAAAAAAAAAGAAAAAGAAAATGAGCAACAAAACAGAACAGAGACTCTTGCTGCAACTCACACGAATACATGTTCTACATACAACAAAATGAAAGGCAAGACTGCAGCTAAAGGGAAATTAATAGGGACTTGGGTATTATTGGGTGCCTAAGTCTCACGTTGAGTAGATGAGATGCTTGGTGGAGTATTTAAGTGCTTGGTGCTCCCCCCAAGAGCATCTTTAGTGGTAGATCCCAAATTGAGATTTTAGAACACTTTTTGGTGGACCTCATAGTGTCACGTTGGATTGAAAATCTCTCAAGATCTCTTTCATTTTTTTTTTTTAGTGGTAGATCTCATTTTGAGATCTTATGGAGAGAAAGAGAGGAAAAAAATTTATTCTTTTTTGAACAATGTGCAGATCTTCAGGGTTCTTCTACAAGAACCTATTCTCCATGTTGAAGATCTCTTCACCACCTTTATTGGGAGATCTAGTGAAAATCAAATCTTGAGCTCAAGATCCTCGCTCAAGATCTAGCACTAAAGAAGATGTCAGCTTGCTTTTAAGGGAGGATTTCCCAAGTGTTTGAGTGCTTATCACCTTACATTTGCAAATATACAAAATGCTAGTTCTTGTCTTTTGTTCTTGATCTGTTGATAGGGCCATGCTTGTTAGTATCTGAGTTAATACAGTATACTTTTAAAAGTTCTACATTATTTGTATTTCTGATAACTCTTCAAATTGGTGTTCAAATATTGTTTGGAAAAAAATGTTAGGCTCGATTATACTTTTAATTGCAACATTGTTTTCCGTGTAGGTTTCAAATTGATGAAATAAATTTCTGTTGTCAGATATACATCAACCTTATGCTCTTTTTTCAGTTTTTTGCTTGTGGCATTGTGCTACACTGCCACCTCATTTTTGTGTTAGCAAAATCAGCAAAAAAGATCTACACATCTTAAAGAAGGATTGTTTTGTAAGAAACGACAGTATACACCCCCTTCAAACTGACAAGGAGACTTGATTTAATCAAGTAGACGGCAACATAGCAATTAAAACCTGAGGCAAAAATCAAACTTGAGTGAGAAAGTAAAGGAGTTCGGGTGTAATTAAGCTGAAATGTTACACTTAAAAAAATTGATTATCATCTACTCTAACTCTTAGAGGAATTCGAGTGCATTGGTTTTCTAATCTCACTTCCTGAAACAGGAATAACTAATAGCCACATTGTCTTCTTTGATGTAATGCATTTTTAAAGGAACACCTATCTTCTATTACCATCTAAGTTATCACTACAATCAGATCAAATGTACTAGTATATTGTGCTGCTGATAACATCAGGCATGCATAAGTATTGTGCTGGAAGCTTATTATGAATCTGTAGTTATGCTCAATTAAATTTATACTTATAATATCCTATGCATTTGTTGGCCTGTCAATACAATTTATTGATCAGATAGCATTTTTTTATAATTGGTACAATGACATGAGGCAAGCCTTGCTTTGATGATACTCAAAAGTTTGTCTTCCAAGTCCCAGTATCGAGGAAGGTAGGCCCTCTAAAACTAGATGACAATTTATCCTGGCACAATGGTAAAGTTGTGTCTCAGTGACCTATTGGTCATGGGTTTGAATCCAGTCTCTGGGCAATGGGATACGCTAATTTTTTTTTTATCCGTCATTACTTGACTTCGAATCCTGATACTGTATTTGATACACTAAAGCCTGAAATCCAACTGAATGTTCTTGCATTCTCATTCACCATTTTTGTTAATTGTAAGCTTTTCAAATGCATTTCCTATTAAACGTTGATTAACTTGATTGGCACCAAGACTATTAAACTTAAGCTACTATCATTTATATATTTGATCTATTCTATCTCAAAGTTGGCAGTAAGTGCAGACTGAATGGCTTTATTTTCTTGTAGGTTGATCAACATCCCCTATATCTATTCCCAAGATGCCTTTTTGTTGTAAGAACTGATGGTAGCTGGATCGACTTCTCCTATCGGGTGTGCATTGAGGAATACATTAAAAATAAGTACCAAATAAGTGCAGAAAGGTTTGTTAATAAAAGGTTCCTTAGAGATCTTATTAAACGTTGGGGTATTTGATATGTATGTATTGGAACTTACAATTTGTGTAGTTGATGGTAGTAGATGACAATTGACCGGGATGTCTAGCTTGTTTGTCAAGGAAACATAGAAAACTATTGAAATTAACTTGCAGTTTGTTAACTAGCGGATCAGATTGTGTTGGCGAAATTCGTTATTAGGTCACTTGTGGACAGTAAAGAATGATGTCTTGTTGATTGGCAGCCTTTAATATAGTTGAAAATTTGCTTGTATTTAGCTTTGTCTTACATCCTTTTCTATAGAGGGATTACTAATGCACTCTCTTACAGACTTCTTTTAACACTTATATTATTGATTTAAGTTTTCACACACTTATATTATTGATTTAAATTATTGAAAATTACAAAATTATGTGAGACTTATTTATTAAGTGAGTCTCACAAAATTATGTTTTTCAATAAATTTCAGTTATTGGTAAATTTTTTGTTTGAGAGTGTGTTGTTAGGATTTATCTTTTTTAAATGTTGCACTGTATTTAGCATGGAATGTTGAACTGCTAAGGTGTTTGAAGGATATTTTCACCATAAATGAAACTATGGAGGAGAGTAAATAATAGTGCTACCACATTTAAATGGTCACCATTTCATTTTCTGCTGATGAACAGATTCCGTCACATACTCTTTATATGAGACATGGGATTTGCATCTAGACCTTTTTGTGGACTAAAGACATAGCAAGAATATATAAAATTTCCTAAAAATTGGAAGCCTACGATTGTACTGAATCTTGTTTGAGTCCAGCTATATTGTTCAGGGGTTATTTTAGGAGTTGTTGAGGACAGGCAAGTAGGAGTCAAAAGGGTCTATTTCGGCTGGGGCAGGTTGTCGAACTAGGTTTATTGTTACATTGCACAAGTCAAAATTGGGGAGAAAGTCGACCTGGTGTTAGATTTTTAGTTGCATGTGTTTCTAAATCCAAAGACAGAGAGCCACCTTTCTTTCCATATATTGGTTTGATGATTGCTGATAAGTCTCAACAATTTGCCATCATTACATCATCATCATTCTCTTGTGCCAAGGTGTGATAGATTAAAACATAATCTATTCGTACTTTTAATCTTCCATTTTCTTTTGGTTGGATTTGATGTTTTTTAATTTACAGGATGTGGAAATAGAAATCTGTCTTGTCTAAAAGAGAGGTTGATTCTCTCTCTTTTTTTTTTTTGGAACGACGATTCTTTCTTTATTCTGTCAATGGCACTGCATCTTTTATTTTTTCACTTTTGGTTCCATTTTTCTTTTTCCCATGGTCCAACTATTAGATTCATCAAAATCTTTTGCCCTAGATAACAGAGCGTGTTAGATTTGGACAAAGATAAAAACATTGATAGTGAACCCAAAGTAATGTTGGGTTCCGGTAAATATAATTTTTTTTTTGGCATTCGGTGACTCAAGAAAATCCTTTAATAACGTGATAGTGTTGTCATCTCAAGCAAAAAGGACGACCTAATTGAGTTTAAAATGTATAGATAAGATTACGTTTGAATTTCCGTTTAAAATGTGGTTACAAATTTCAAGAAAAATCAAATGGTCCATAAATTTAGTTTGCAAATTTCATTTTATTTCAAAAGTCTATTTGTAACAATAAAACAAACATGTTTAAATGATTTTTTTATTGCTATTCAAAACTTACCGTAACGAATGAGGTTGACTAAAAATAGGGGATAGCCGAATGACAAAATTTTGGTGTTCATTTTGGTGCACAAATCTCGGCCTCTTGAATAATTTCCTATCTTATGTTTAGTAGTGTTTCATTTCAGAACCACAAACAATTTACACCATCCAAATCTAGATAATCAGGAACATTTATTGAAACTAAACTCCCAAGTCCCAACTTCGGAAGCTAGTTTTTGATTGACCTTGACTTTCATTCTGTGGCTTTAGTGCCATCTTTTCTGTGTTTAAAGAAATGATTATGCACCAGAAATTCTCAATTTTGAAGTTGGGAAGTCTCGTCTTACGAATTAATATTACTAATGATGTTCGTAATGGACAATAACAATAGATGATTGTATTATTGCCGTTCAGAAGATTTGATTCCATTGGTAGATGCTATACATACTTTTAAATATATTCTTATTACTGAATACAAGGGATCGTGTCTCTCTAAATTTTTTAAATAATAAAAAATAAAAGTTAAATACAATTAAAAAAATGACAATAAAAAATAATAATATAAAAGTAATAAAAAATTAATGTAAATTAAAAGAAAAAATAAAATTAAAATAATTTAAAAATAAAATTATCTAATAAAATAAAAGATGTACATCAAATAGAATAAATCTTATTAATAATAGTTATGCATAGGTGGATCTCACTAAAAAATTTGAATTCATCGGCTCAGTATTAAAAACACGTCAAAAGAAATATATTGTTAGTCTATTTATTTGTGCTTAATGCTTAATTTTGGTTCCCAAATTTTATTAAAGTTTCAATTATGTCATCAATTTTAAAAAATACACCAATGTTACCCTTTCCGTTAATTTTGACTGACATCATTAAACCGTCTCTCCATCTCTGTCAACCTCTCTTTCTCTGGCAGATTCCGGCAGCCGCACAACCCGAATGCCCTCACCAAATCACCGCACCCTCTCCTTCTTACCCCTGCGCCGCCCCTCTCTGTGTCAACCCTATTCCTTTTACCCTGATTTCCCTTTGATTCTTCGAAAATTTTAAAAATTGAGGGCTTTTGTAGATCAATCAATTTTGAGCAAAACACATACTAGTGCATGTATTTTCGTTGAAAAACGAGAGAGTATTTGCGAAAAACCGAATCTGAAACAGTTGCGCCAAATACGATATATCCTCTTTGGTTTTCTTTCGATTTCTCTCTCTTTACTCAACGTATTAAAAAATCAATTGAGGGGTTTTGCTCCCCATCACCAGACGAACAAAACGCATCCCATAGCTATGATTTTTGCTGCCACAAACTGAAGATATTGTCGGATCTTCTTCGCGGGTCAACATGACCCGCTTTCAATAAGAACCGACTCTTGCACGCAGAGCATTAGCTCAATGACGACGGTGAAGGATTGGGGTGTGGAGATGAGGTGCTCTGTTTTGGTGAGCCGTTTGGGTGGTGCGGCGATCGAAATCTCGCTGAAGAAGAAGAGGTTGACGAGACTTGTTTGCATGCAGGTTATAAATATTTTTAAAAGTTTTTTAACTAAAAAAATAATATATTTTTTATATAGAAATTTTTAAAAACACTTCCATCTTATATGTTTATCAGCGCCTGTCAAAACTGACGGAAAGGGTAACATTAGTGCAATTTTTAAAAATTTGAGTACGTAATTGAAATTTTTTAAAATATGAAGATCCTTCAATAAAATTTGAGGATTAAATTCATCATAATTCATTTCTTTTTTTTGGACAGTTAGTTTGCTTCTAAGTTCTAAGTCACCTAATGCTCGTACACAATTAACTGTCATATTGATAAATAGTTTTTCTCCCTAATACGTGAAGTAAGTTCTTTATGCATAACGTAGGTGTTTAACTGTATATATAATAACTTTATTTATAATTTAAGATTTTTATATATTATTAAATAGCAATTAGATGTATACACAATTTTTTTTATAAAAAAAAACCGTTGAGTTACGTATACATACATGCTTATATTGAATTATTTTTATTTAAAAAAATATAAATTTGTTCGATCATCTGAAATGAGTCACTCATTTAGTTTGATATTTTACTGAAAAATGGTGATATTATTTCTTCAATGATCAAGATTTTTGATTTTTGAAAAGTATTTATGTATTTATTTCAAATGAGAGAGAAAGATTAATGTCAAAGAGATTTAGTTAATTGATTAAATAAGATGTATAAGTTATTATAATTTTTTTGATATTATCTTTGATTTTCATGAATAAAAAAATAACAAAGACAAAAAAAGGAAAAGAGAATATAACTTTTGGTTATCCACCAATTTGTGTTCTTTTACAAACTATTTATTAAAATGAGATTTTTTAAAACTAATGACGGGTATGATGTACCTTTTTTTTGGAATTGGTATTATATTGTTTTAAATCACTGTAACTCATTTTTTAGTGGTAAAAAAAATTGTGACTAGTTGTTTTTAAATTTCTCAAAATTAATAATAGACATTTTGTAATAGTTAGGGTTGATAGAAAATGACCGTCAATTATCTCTACTAGTAATTAATTGCAAAACAACTTTACTTTCTAAATATTTTGTAAAAAAATCCTAAATCGATTAATTTAATTATATCTTAAATCTATCAATTAATTATATTATTATTATAAAATTACTCTTTTCTTATCTCTCTATCAATTTAATTATTTTTCATTAATATTCAGAGAGAGAATAATTAATAAGAATATGTATGAAAAAATAATAAATATATATAAAAATTAAAAAAAAAAGACCTTATAAAAAAAGATAAATTTTTTTAAAAAAATTATAATTAGATACGGAATTAGTATTAACTTTAATTTTTTATCTTAATTTTATCTTTGAAAAGGAAAATGTTCTCCATGCTTATTTATTATTGAAGCATTCAATCCAACTGGATTAACAAAGTTTACTCTCCTTTGATCCCCTTTTTTCTTATTTTTAAAAACTTCTAAACATAGCACGGTGAAAAGCGGGTAAAAAAAGAGTGAGAACAAAAGTAGAATTAGAAGGTATGTGGTCATGACTCATGAGACACAGTTGAGAAAGGTCAACCCAATGGCTATGATTAATTTTTACGGTAGATTCCCTATTATGTACTGTCACGTTATTTTATGATTACGGCAAAAAAACATTATGATTAACCTCTATTGTGGGCCCCGCTCTGAGTGGTCGTGGACCGGACCCTACTGAAGACGATCCATGTGGGCCATTATTATATGCCACAACACAACTCATATTTTCATCATCATCACACTTCTTTTATTAAGAGTCAACTGGTCTTTGCAATTCCACCACTTTACCTTTTTGGTAAAAGTACCCAACATCTCTCATGACACCCATATATAAATACTTGGTAAAGAGGAAAGAAGATAAATTTTATATTTTAATTTAATTTAATTTTGTTTCCATCTTTTAAACACATCCTAATACTATATTATATATAAAAAAATCAATAAAATTATATATATATAGATATATATATATAAATTTGTTAATATACATAATTATTTTTATAATATGAATGTCTTAACAAGTTATAACTAGATAGTATATTAAAATATATTAATAGTGTGACCTATTAATGCAGTCACATTATTAAAAGATAAATATGTTTACATTAACAAATATTTTATGAGATTTGTTAATATAAAAATTATTTTTAAATACATTAATTATATAACTTGTTAACATAATTATATTAAAAAAAATCACGTGTACATTAATAAATTTCTTATATATAATTTTATATGCACTAATTAATCATTAAAGACTTTGAAGCATGCAAAGTATGTTTAGATTCTAATAAGTTATTCATGTTTTTTTAAAAAAAGCTATTCATGTTTTCACCTCAAATTTAATAAAGAACAACTAATTATTGCTTATGTAATCTACGTATGCAGTGTGTGGACAAGAATCCAAACAAACTTCAAATAAAATTAGACTTTTAGCTGTGATATTCAACTAAGAACAAGTTATTGAAAACCACATATAGAAATATCTGTTATGTGAGTAAGACAAATTAACAGCGAACAAAAAGTGAGTTAACAGAGTAACAGTGCTGTACTGTTATATTGCAAATTGGTAACTGGAGGAGAGGAGAGATGTCAAAGATATTCCAGTTGAGTTCCCCGATTAGGGTTTACCACAAACTCTCTTTAGCTGTAGCCACTAGCCAGCTAATTCACTGCATTCTGCATTGTACTACCCTGCAGCCTGCAGCAGCAGAAAGGATTTATGAGTCCCAATAAAGTGCTTTGCTTTTTTCATTTTCATTTTGCTGCATTGAGCAAGGAAATCATCAACCACTTTCTGATTCTTCAAACAGTGGGGGCTTGTCTGACTTTGACCAGAGTGAAGTGGGAGTTGCTGTTTTTTGTCTGTATAAAATCTGATATATACTAGACTACGTATACCTATTTTTTTAATGAGTAAATAGATAAATTTATCTTTTAGACTGTGATATAGTAATAAATTTATTTTTAAAAGATAAAATATATAAATTTAATTTTTAAATGAGAAAAA
This sequence comes from Glycine tomentella, assembly GCA_007407185.1. Classification (NCBI taxonomy): domain Eukaryota; kingdom Viridiplantae; phylum Streptophyta; class Magnoliopsida; order Fabales; family Fabaceae; genus Glycine; species Glycine tomentella. The sequence goes on from PYAF01000241.1 coordinate 705,041, forward strand.
ATATAAAATTAGTTCAGTAGTTAAATTTGTAAAATTATTTTGTTATTAAATTATAATATTTAAAAATAAATTTAACAATAAATTATATTTTTTGGATTAATTTAATATTAAATTATAAAATTTTAAAAATAATTTATTATTAAATTAAATTATTTAAAGAATTAATTTATCATACTGATTACATATTTAATAACTAAATTTAAAATTTTCCTCAATTACTAATTTACGAGTTTCTCATATTTTCTTTGTATAACTCATACTACAACATCTTTAGACATAGGAAAACAAAGAAAAATGAATATTATCTTGTCATACGAAGAGAAAATAAATGCTTAGTACTGGATAGTTAAATTGATTTGGCAACTCACTGAAAAGCCATACCAAAATAGTGACAACCCTGGATTATAAATAAATTGGGAGTAAGGAATATCATGGATGAATGAAGGAAAACATAGCGTTATTCGACTGCTACTACCACATTACCAACTCAAATGATATAACTTAAAAATTTATACCAATATATAAAAGGGATATAAACTTGTGTAACAGATTTTGGTCTTTATATTTTTTAGATCATTTTATTTTATCATTAATAATATTAAAGTAGTAATAATAATTAATTCTTTTTAATTATGCGTATTAAAATGGATCCATGAATCAAAATCAGGTAACCACTCATTAATTATTTTCCACTTTCATTGGACAATTTCACTTTTAAATCATTTTTTAATTTTTTTAACTTATATGAACTTTCCACTACTTTTATATTATTAATTTTTTTTATTCTGTCATTTTTTTATTAACTATGTTTAAATTCTATTTTTTTATTATTTAAAAAATTTAGGTAGATACAAACTTCCCCTGTAAGAATAAATTACACAGATTACATGAGATTTACTCTTATTACATTAGACATTCCTCTATTATTTTTAAACTATTTTGAATTCCTTTAAAGGGGAGTCAGTGTAACATTTTTTTTATGCTTAAAATGAAGGATCGGTGTAACGAGAGTAAAAAATTAGGAGGTGTTTATTAGGATTCAAAAAATGGAAGGATATAAGCTGTAATAAGAGCAAACTTCAAGAAATTTATGTAATTGATTCTAAAAATAATAAAATTATTGTCTACAAATTTAAAAATAATGCATATTTGAAAGACAATTGGAGAGACATTCCAGTTATGATTGAATAAAGTGTTAATGACATGTTGAAATTATCAGTAGATTGAGTTCTACTTAACCATATAATTACATTACACTTATACATGATTTTTAGTGCCATTACATTATAATTTTGTGGACAACTAACAAAACTAATGAAACTGAAAAACCTATTACAATAATTAAGTAAAAATTGGAGACCATGTTCCATACTTAAAAAGTTGGTCCATGTTAGAATGAGGCGACAACCTTAGTTAGGTGCTAAAACTGTGTAAGATCAATGAGAAAAAGTAGTTTGTAATTGCTTGGTGGTGGCTGGAAAGCACGACACAAATAGCTTAATTAGCTTAGGTTCCAAAATCATCTACCATTTCACCCCCATCACTTGCCATAATCGATCCCTTTCGCATTGGATGCACTTGTTAGCTATAGCCACTTCTTCTCTGTGCCTTTCTTTCTCTTTGTTTCCCCACCACGCCCCACTTCGTTTATTGGAGATTGAGCCTATAAAAAGATGCATGTAATAGAATTGAAAAAAAGAAAAAGAAAAAAGAGAAAGCAACTTGTCGTCGCAGAAAATTAACTACACGCCTTTGTCTCAGTTAATAGGTACTAGGCGCACGCTTCTGAATTTCCACTCTGCTTCAAGTGTTTTTGAGAAATTCTGATATATGCTATGTAAGATGGCTTAGAAGAAAAGAAAATTTAATGTACAGCAACTTTTAAGTGTACATGTCCTTCATGTGCTGCATGTATTCTCCCTCCATGGGAGATACAAAAGTTTATCGTATCCGTCCCATACCCATTTTATTGCACGAAAATTTTAATTTTATAGATATATCAAATGAATTAAAAATACTGATACATCTGAAAATGCACCGCATGCATGCCAGCTGGGTATTTTTCATATTAGAAAATTATTTTATTGCAAGTCATAGAATAGACAGACTCATAATTAAGACGGAATTTTTTAGTACGTAAAATTACACGAAAAACATCATCCCTGTACGACCCTTTTTTTGCTGCTTCAATTCTGCTCTGTTTGCAACGTTATTATTGTATTTTAATGGGGTGATCACAGAGACATCTCTTTATCGTACGAAAAAGAAAATTGGGGTTGTCCTTGAGTTCAATTCATATGTAGTATTAGCGTTATATTAGTGGCAAAAATTATATTTTATTAAAATATACATGATTTAGCCACCAAAAAGAAATATATACATGATTTTGGATAAATTTAAATCGCTTCGTGTTATTGAGTAATGCAAAATTATGTTCATATTAGAAAAAAAATATATAATTTTTACCGCGCGTACAAAATCTCTACTATAATCAAATATAAAATTCACAAATTAAATTTGATAGAAATTATTTAAATTGCTTTGCACGAAGCTATATTATACTGCGTACGTGAAAAGATCCAAATTTCTCGCGAGAAGGGGTTGCGTTAAATCTTTTTTTGAGGTTGGAATGTCATAACAATTTACTACTTTCATACTGAAGTGAGTCCATATTTACATGTGATTTCAAGCCCTCTAAAACCTAACTTTTTTCGAAAAAGAAATAAAGATATTAATACATAGGTTGCAACTTATTTGCGTCTCTGAAGCCATAAAATGATTCCCACGGATGAATTCAAATCAAGTGGAGATGAAAAACTTTACGTTGTGCTTGTACTCATGAGGATCGATAACAAAACCCCACCTATTTGCTAAACTCTATAAGTGGGAATTCTTTTTGTATGAAATGAAAAAAATAAATTTAGGTTATATAATTATGGGCCAATGTTTAAGATTAATAGTTCGTTAGTGTTCATATGACTATTTTAAAAATTTACGCATTTTCCTTTTAATATTGATCATTTAAAAAAGATCTATCAATCTAAATTTTTAATTCTCATTTTTTTAACTATATATTTAATGTATAATTGTATGATTCAGATATATAGTTTTCACATTTTTAAAATAATAATTGTTTTCACTATAGAGTCATCCTTTGTATATAGGAAATTAGCTTAGTTTCATGTGTCTTACACAGTTATTAATTTTATAATCTATAATGTGTTTCTCTATTATATTTTAATTAGTAAAAATATATTAATATATATACAATAATAAATGATATTAATATTCAATAAAATATTAAATGTTATA
>PYAF01000241.1:711643-729380 GCA_007407185.1 Glycine tomentella
GATTTCCATATTTTAGAAAATATGTGGTTTTGATTCTTGTATTTTAGAAAATTTATATTTGGTTTAATATTTAATTTTGCCTATATTTTATTTCTTATTTTATAATTAATTAAATTATTTATTAATGGTACCTTAAATAAATATGTAAAATTTAGGGTTCAATTGAATTAAAAAGAAAAGAAATAAAATTTAGACAAAATTAAAAATTTAACTAAAATTATATATATTTTTAATATAAAAGAACTAAAATCTACGGAATTTTAATATAAAAAAATGAGAATTACGGAATCAACAAAATAATTAGATCAGAATTGCATTATATCAAATTTGTACGAAAGAATCTCATCCCAAAACGCTGCAGTTTGGGAAAGCCCATTATCAATAATAAATAATAAGGCCCTATAGTTCATGGTCACTGCACACTCACTCACTCACTCACTGCCTCTTTTTCTTTCTATTATTTTCTCCTCTCTCTCGAACAGAGTAACCTCTCCAATGTCCAATCCAATCCATCAAAGCATTTCATAATCAAGTCTTACCCTATAATGAACAAAGATCTATGCCACTACACCACCACCTCTTCTTAGAAGAAATTTAAATGGCACATCGTTACCCAAAACCTCTCTTAGACACCCTTTATTGCTTAGAAGACCATATTCATTGGGAGGAAGAACAAGAACAAGAACAAGTAGAAGATGATGAGTACAGTAGTAGCACAAACACAACAAACACAGACACCTCCTCTGTGGTCTTGTTAGAACACGACCTCTTCTGGGACCGCGAGGAGCTATCTTCTCTTCTCGCCAAAGAACACCAAAACCAACTCTCGAATACTCTCCAAAACAACCTCGTTTTAGCCTCATCTCGAGAAGAAGCAGTGGAGTGGATTCTGAAAGTGAATGCCCATTATTCCTTTTCTACCCTCACCGCGGTTCTCGCTGTTAACTACCTCGATAGGTTCCTCTTCAGCTTCAGATTCCAGAACGACAACAACAACAATCATTGGCTCACACAACTAGCCGCAGTGGCTTGTCTCTCTCTCGCTGCCAAGGTTGAAGAGACGCACGTGCCCCTCTTTGTAGACCTCCAAGTATGTCACTCTAAACTCTATTAATCATAAATTTGGGTTTGGTCATACTTATATACAACTATTGTGAACATGGTTTTAAATTGCTGCTGCGGTTAGTCAGAAAAACCTTTACATCGGCAACTGCAGAAAAATACGACTGATGCTGCTGCAATTGCGGTCGTAATGCGATTATGAAGTATCAAAATACCTTGACGATCTGGCCGCAATTTAAAACCTTGATTGTGACTATATTTTTAATCTATGTGGGATCTTTAACACAAATAAATAGATTTTGATCAATGGTTTTATGTGTTGTTTATGTGATATTTGTGAAGGTGGAGGAGAGTAAGTACTTGTTTGAAGCGAAAGCGGTTAAGGGAATGGAAATCTTGGTGCTTTCAGCACTTGGATGGCAGATGAACCCTGTAACACCTCTCTCGTTTCTTGATTACATCACTAGGAAACTTGGGTTAAAGGGTTATCTGTGTTTGGAGTTTCTTAGAAGGTGTGAAACCGTTCTTCTCTCTGTTTTCGCAGGTAACTACTTACCAGATCTTGTGTTTTCTTCCTTGGTTTTATTGCTCAATCACATTATTATTGTCGTTGTTGTTTGATCTTTTATCTAACATTGCAGATTCTAGATTTATGGGTTATCTACCTTCTGTGTTGGCAACTGCTACAGTGATGCGCGTGGTCAATATTGTGGCTTCTCGTCTAGGAGTGGAGTACCAAGATCAGCTCTTGGGTATTCTGGGAATCGACAAGGTTGTTGGCGTTTTCTTGAATCAATGTGTTCTAATTAAATCATGGAAAATGGGGCTGTTTAAACTTTTCATGGCTAAGTAGTCAAAGACATAAGAGCATCTCTAGTATTCAGCTTCTCAACTCATTTATTGTGGGCCCTAGTAACGTTTAAGATCTTCAATAATTCTCTTTAATGGTTTCATAGTTCTTAAGAATTGTTATACTTAAATAAACATCAAATTTATACGAGATAGAAATATTAAGAATGTATTTTATATAATTCTTATTTTTTATTTGATAAATCTTTCTTGATTTTATAATTTTTAACAAATAATAAAATGAGTGTAAGAAAAGCTGTACGTATTAAATGATGGATTTGGATTACTAATACTATTATGTAAAAATTATCACGTCAATTACTCTAATGATTAAAATAACACTTGATAATGATATTTAAACATTTTATTATTTTGAATATAACATTTTTTATTTTTTCTATTACATTATATTACCTATTATCATATTTATATTTCTCTCTCTCGTTATGAGTCTATTAACATTTGGGTGTCAAAGTTATTCTTAGTTAAACAATAGCATTAAACATTTACCATTAGAGATGTTGAATAAGAGAATTTATTGTTAGCTAAATGTGGAATTGATATGTTGCAGGAGAACGTGGAAGAATGCTACAAGCTGATGATGGAGGTTGTGTCAGGGTACGATGAGGAGGGAAAACGATCCAAGTTGAAGAAACGCAAGTTTGAGTCGATTATTCCTTGTAGTAGCCAAAACGGCGTAAAGAAAGGGTCGTTTAGCTGTGATAGTAGTTCCAATGAGTCTTGGGAGTTAGGTTCATCTTCTGTTTCATCCTCCAGCAAGAAGACTAGGACTCAAGATCAGCTTCTATTGAACCATTCAAACTCATCAGATTTTCTAAGCATTCCTCGCTAGTTATTAATTTCAACTTTCACTTCATCTGCCTCTTTCATCTTTTAATTAATTGTTTTTTTTTTTTGTCTTTTGTGGAAAGAAACATTATAGTCATATTCTATTCTCTATATATTTATAATAAATGATTAAATATGTTTTTGTCTCTTGTTAGTCAGTATCTTTTTATTTTTGATTTTTGTAAAATATTTTATTTATTTTTAATTCCTATAAATTTATATTTTTCAAATTTTGATCTTCATAAATATGTATAAATAAAAAAAATTAAAATCTTAAAAAAATTGAAATTAAAGTTTTTTAACTTACAAAGATTAAAAATTAATAAAAAAAACTTATTATAATTAAAATTAAAAAACACTAACTTATAAAAATTAAAATTAAAAAGTAAACTTCAAAAATCAAAAGTAAAAATCGTTAACTCATATCGACCAAAAACATATTTAAATATGTAATAAATAACCACGTATCTTTGGGACGGGTAAGTTCAATAGATCCAAAACCCAAGTAGTGTTGGAGTTAAAAACTTGCGTATTTCCACTCACAAGTCATTAAAATACCTTCCTCAAACCTGAGATGGATGGGAAGGGTTTTGGAGCACAGATTTTTGGTACTTGGTACATAAAAAAGAGAATACGAGTGTATATCAATGAACTGAAACCTGAGTTATTTAACTCTTCCAATTGCTTTAAAAACATTATAATGATATTCTTTATATATATTTGTTCTTTATTTTATTTTCTCTGTTGCAACTTACAAAGAGTATTTATTTTCTCTTCCAAACAAATACTCTCGGATACAATTCCAAAATGTACAGACCGTGCCAAAATAATAATTGAAAAGATAGATTCATATTAGTTTTCTCTTTTTTACTTTGGATTATTTTAATAACTTTTTTTATAGAAAAATTGCCTAGTTTTATTTTAAGTAATACCAAGAATAAATGTTAAATAAGAGTATAATTAAAACATTCATGCTATTCTAAAATTTTAAAAAGACATAAATATAAATAATTTCCTTTTTTAGAACACTAATAACATCTCTAATACTCTCAATTTAAGACACTCACTTTGAAAGTCTTATGTAATATTAAAACAATTTTAGTCCCCCATAATATCACATCATACATAAGCAATCCATGCATAAATTTGTTCCATTAGTAAAAAAAGTTAAACAACTCAAATATTTTATATTTCTTTGTTTCCCTTTTCTTTTTTCAAATTAGAATACTAATATGGGAGTGAAATATCATCTTTTTTATCCTTAAGAAACCTTGAATTTACAGATTTTAAGTTTAAGATACTCTTCATGCAACATAGACATGCTTCAATTAAAAAAAATGAATAAAAATTCCGATAAGCTACTAACATCAAAAAGATCTTCTAACTAAACAGAAACGATTGTATTGTCAGTAAAAGATTTTTTTTTTATACATTTTTAAAACTTAACTATTTTTTATTAAATAATAATAATTTATGTAGAAATATAAAAAAGATTCACCAGAAAGCATTTAATAAATCATATCAAAATGCATGACAATTATTTTTGTTAATAAAAAATAAGGAGGAAGGAAGGAGTTTTACTTAGTTAAACCCAACCATATTTAAATTATGATTAAATAAATTGAACAGGACTGTCGTCTCTAGATCACAAAGACAGTTTTCATCTTTTGTAAATAAATAGTTGTCATTTTAAAAGAAAAATATTAAGTACCTTTAACATATTAATCTAAAAATTAAAATAATAAATAATTTATGAAAAAATGATTTTCTATTATGATGAATATAAAATTTATTATTGAATATATTATTTTGAATAACTAAAAATATTGTCATATTATATATTAAATAATTCTTAATTGATCCCCTCTAGACATTCGTTTGCACAATCTTAAAAGTTAAGCTTGCAACAACTTATCTACTAATTGAAAATATCGTAATATTTTTGCTTTTGATTTTTTTACTCTTATCCCTAGATATTATTATTAAATTTACTAATAACAGCATAAAGATTATTTTTTTAAGTATCCCAAAACTTAAAACTGTCTCCATATTATATTAATTTATTTCATCTAGTGAAAGAACAAACTAATTAATAGAAAAGAGATTGTTAATTAAAAAAATCAAAATTAATGGAGAGAGTAAAACAAAAATTTAGTTAAATAAAATGTATTTGTAAAGGAATAGTACATTAAAGATGACCAATCAAACTTCTAGATAAAAATTAATCATTAGAGGAGTAAGTATTAGTTAATTCCATGAGTTTAGGCGGACCTAGAATTTAAAAATTGTGGAGATGCCTACTCACATGCATGTAATAATTATTTTACCAACACATTGTTTTGTTTTGTTTTTACTGCCCAACACATTGTTAGTATGAGTGAAAATTAAATTCAAATTCTTTTAAGTTAAATGTTGAATTCAAGTCTGGTAAAAATTGAAAAAATGTAATTAAAAAAAAGCTCATATTAAAAATAATTAATTAGATTTTTTTAGAAAAATTAATTATGAATAAAGTTAATAATACTTCGTACTAATTAAAATATAAAGGCACAAAGTTTTATTAAATTAGCTTTTTCATTACTACCAGCAAGCTTATTTTTTTCTTCTTAATTTGTGTACGGAACCTGAAAACTCAATAGGTAAAATAAATGAAGAAAAAAAAAAAAAAACAAAAAAGGAAGAAAGGTATTACAGCTGGATGGCTGATTGTATAGTTTGCTTTGTTACCAGAATTTATGAATTATGATGCATCACATGAACTCTTCCTACAAGGTCAACATTCCCATTAATAGTCGATCCATTTAAAAATGATTTCAAAATGTATCATTGGTCGACATGTTTCATACCTCTTTCAAAGACATATGAAAGCAATGCATACATATATACATTTTTCACGTTATTTTCTTTTTTGTCCACATTATATGTGTTTTTTTTGGAAGATAATTTCATTTGAATTAAAAATATTAATAATTAATAATATAATAAAAAAATTTCAGTTATCAGCAATATTTGTTTTCATATATAAATCTCAAATTTGAGATCTTATTCAGAAAGAATTAATAAATATCACTTGAATTAATTATCCACAGATTTTTAGATCATATTTTAATTATGCATTATTAAATAATTAAATAAATTAAACAAAATTACTTAAAATAAACACTTTTTAGTAATATGTCAAACACTTCAAATTATATCTAATTTAACTACTACAAGATTTCTTATCCTTTTAAGAGAAAACATCTACTGATAAATTATTTGTAAACATTGTGCAAATTTTTGATGTAGAACTTTCACGTATTCAAATATTCCTTTTGTCATTGTCACATAATTAGTTGGAGTGAAATTGAATTCAAATATTTTAATTAAGTGTTAGAATTTAAGTCTTATAGATATAAAAAATGAACATTATAAAACCATTTCCCTAGTGGATAAAAAAAGAATACTATTAAATAGTAAGACTTGAAATAAACTTTTGATAAGCTTATGAATTATGTGTTAGCTAAATTGACTTTAGTGCAATAAATTTATTTCTTAAATATTTTCATTTGACCAAAAAATGATTAATAAAGTAATTATATAAGGTATAAATTAACTTATTTAACATGTCGAACATACCCAAAAGATAAAAACAATTGACCACCAAGCCTCAATGTAAAAGGTAACCTCAGCAACATTCATTCTACTGGGTCATCATGTTATAAGTATAAATAATTCACCTTGAATCCGAGAATTTATTTAAACAACACTCATTTGTGATAACAAAAAGTAATATTTAAACATTTAATCACAATTTTTTAAATGGCAAAATATTAAAAGTACACATTGTAACATTGTTTTTTCACACTAAAAAAAACATAAAAAGGATGAAAGTTCTATACTATGTCTGACGGGAAAAAAATGTTATGCTCCAACGTGACAATTGAATATTTTTTTGACAACAGAATGGATTACTACCTAGGCTTAATTATAAATCAGATCCGAACAAGGAATTAAAATACAGAGGAATTAAGTAAAAGAAAATCCAGTAGGGAATTACAGGAAAAATTAGACACTTCAAAGGATCTCGTTAATGCTAAATAGTAAATAGAAATTGGGTTGCATAAATGTATTAGAAACATCCAAAAAAGGAAAAGGAAAAAGTAAAAAAAAAAAAAAAAAACCCTCCTCCACCCCGAAAAAGAATAAAACGATAGAAAGAGCAGAATGTTGAAATTGGGGATGAAGAAGAATTTTGATTTTCTAAAAAGTTTCAATAGTGCGCGTCTTATTTTGTATTAAAGAGTTTTTAATAAAGGTTTGAAAAACTCCTTTAAAATAAAAAGACTGGTTTTTTTTTTTTTAAGAAAAAAAGAAGAAATATTCCCAAACTTCCTACCAATTTTGCTTTAGCCTTTAATTGGGTGGAGTGTCTTCCTAACATGCTAGCTACAGTTTTAAGAGGTAGATACTGAAGGCTGCAATTGTACAATTTTCAACACAAAAAGTGTAAAAAAAAAGTTGAAAGACAATGGTAGACTCGTATGGAAATTGCATAAAGGAGAACACAAGTAATAGGTTGCTTGTTTTCTCTTTAATTTGTGGACACTATTGAATCCATAACCTTCACCCTTTTGACCCCTTTAGGATCAAAGTCATAATGATGTAAGACAATATTGGAAGCAGTACTAAGTGCGGCGACAACTATACACCCCTAAATACAAAAAGTCTCACGTTTTTTCCAGTCAAAGAGATATTCATCAACACCACCAGAGTGTTGGCATTTTTTTTTTTTTTTTTACGTTAGTGACTAATATAATTGCTGATTAATATATGTTCTTTAAGTCGGGGTTAGTATACTAACAGTTTGATTTTTATAGTAGTAATAGCTAGTAACATGTTTTCGATTATGCATGTGGCTGAAATAGGGCCAATCCTAGCTAGTAAATTGTCTGCCTTGCAATTAGTCATTAATTTTGGTGAGGAAAGTGGTCCTTGTGGAAAGGCAGACATCTCTCTATGGGTAGTTGCAATGTTCTCTTTAATTCAGTGTTTTTAAGCATTTCTCTCTATTTTTTATCTCTTTTTTTTTATGTTAAGGTCATAAGTCATTCATAGTACTCTCATTAGTATTTAGAGATACTTTTTGTGGGAGGTTCTAATGAACAAAGGAAAATCGCCTGGGTTAACTAACATTCAATTTATTTCCTAAAGATTCAGGAGGCTTAGGTGTCAAGCGCTTGAATTTATTTAACCTTAGTCTATTAGCAAAATGGAGATGATGTTGTTTGGTAGATACATATGTAACAGCCTTTCCAACCAATTTCTATGACCTATCCCTCAGTGTACATTGTTGTTTGGTATTTACTACTCGCGTGTACATTGTTTTCTTTCTTTGTTGGTTACTGTACTTTGATCTTCTTTCATGCCTTTCTTGAATCTTGCCACGAGTTAGAGGAGGCCCCACAGAAATTGGACCCAAGAGTCCAAGACTACTTCAAAATTCAAATGCCATGCTTCTACTGCCACTATTCAAAACCTCGGCATTTCACCGTACATATATAAATGCAATTAACTTACAAAGCATGTTTACCATAGGTCAAATATGATTGGATTTGGAGAAATTATTTATCATAAGAAGCTTCTCTTGAGTCTAATTGAAAAACCCAGATAAGAATTCACATAATCATTTAAATAATACTATAGTATATAAAGGACTTAGACATTGAATACCCAAAGAAATTATGTAGAGCCAGTAGAGGGAATGAAAGAGCAATAGTAGATGTATAAATTGGTTGGAACTTGGAATGGAAGTGGCCCCGTGCACCGGGATTTGAGATTGAAGTCTGATTGAGAAGAGAATTGAAGGGACGGGGCAGTTTGATTAATCGATTTGCCAGAAGATACACATTCCTTGCGTGATTGTTATTATAGTGGAGGACCCCCTCCCTGTCCTCTGCTTGCAGAGCCATTCATACAACTATTATACAGAAGATGCATTTTTTTTTTTTTCTGTGTTGGGATCAACATTGATAAAATTAAATTTGAATGAGATTGATTTTTAGCGTGTTTAGATACACATCCTTGATCTACATTGTTGCTATTTTCACATCAAAACTAAAGAGAAGTAGAAGCTCCACCATCCTGCTTTTGCAAGAGTGCTATATATGGTGTGTTATCAATTTTTTTTCAAACACACATCTTGTAAAATTTATTATTGTATGGATATAAATCCTAATCATTTAGGATTTAATGTATGATTTCAAAATGTTAGTAATTGGAATAAAAATGCATCTTTTATAATTTTATCCTAATCTTGACTTAAACAAATTAGAGGAGGAAGTCAAAAAATATGTTATTAATGGATTATATAATTTATCTGACAGCATGGCTGGAATGGTGTCTGCATTATTGGGTGTCAAATCACATACTTGTATGTAGTGAGAAACACTGGTGCTAGTGCTAGTCAGAAGGTGAAGACATTTCGTTCCCCGTGGACAGATTAACCTTCTACTCTTCTCCCATGAATTATGATAGTCTGATACATGCATTATGCATATAGAAATCTGGGAACAACTTAAGAGACATTTATCTGGGCAATCAATATTGAACTTGTACACGTGACCCACCCTCACTTCTGTTTTTATGTGTAAGATAAATATTTATTTTTTGAATATATAAACTATATTTAGAATTATAATTAATAATTGAAATCATATTATGAGATTATTTTTAATTATTATTAATTTTTTAAATTTGATTGAATTCAAGTAAAGATAAAAGAGTATTAATTGAAAGAGATAGACATTAAGCAAATCAAATATATTATTAAAGATAAATAAGTGGTAATTTGTGATGGTCGAAAGAACTTTTTTAACTACATATTCAAAGAATAAAAAATAAAGAATATTAAAAATATCTAAGTGAAAGAGTGAGAGTTTTATTTCTTAATTTGTATTTTAATTTAAAATATAGAAATATATTTATTTTAAGTACAACATGGCCCTTGTATTACTTTTTACGATTAGAAAAAAAATGATAACTAATATTTTTAACATACTGATTAAATAGTTAAATAAGTATAATTTTTATGAAAAGTATATTATTTTATGTTACTAATGAATTTTTATTGCGATTAATAACAAATATTTATTATTTTTTTAAATAATGTTCTTAAGATTCTCACTAAGAAGTGGACCATTTCACTCAAGCCGCGTCGTGTCACATTATCCAGAGCTATATTTAGATTAATTATGGAAACATAACAACATAATTTCTTGCGCATTTTTAATACATATTTTATCATGTTAAAATTTAGTAGAAATTAAAAAATAGTGCTTGAGACTTTTTTCTTTAACTGCTGCTTGAGACTAACCCAATTTTTGTATAGTAATTTTTAATAAATTCAAAAACATATTTGAAAGAGTACATTAAAGAATATAATATTACTATTTTCATCCCAAAATAATTATTATTTAATACAAAGAAAAAAAGTATTAAATAAATGCATCAAAGAGAATAATAATTTTACAAAATTAACCTTCTTTCATTATTAATTTATTTATATATTTTTTTGTTTATTATTAATATCACGAGGGATATAAATAAAAAAATTAATATTAATTAAAAAATCAAAATAATAATTATTTTGAGACAAATAACAGATAGAGTAACATTTATCTTAGGAGTATTGGTCAATGCAAGGTTAAGGAATCAGCCTAACCCTTTTGAACTTATGGTGTTGCTCGTACTAGATGCTAATTATAATTGTTTGGCAAGAGTTACATTTATGACAAAAACGCAACCGTTAATCTATTCTTTTGTTTACAGAATGTGTTACCATGGGTTTTAGTCTTTTAGTCCAAGATTATTAAAGGATCCCTCAATTTACTCCATTAATTACCGGTTAAATAATTTGAAATAATTGTTTGATAAGAGTACATTAAAGAATCCCTCAATTTCCTCCATTAATTACCGGATACTTACTTAAATAGGCACAGGGTTACAAAACCTTAGACAAATTACACGTTTTGGAGGCATAGGATTTGCCTTTGATGCTCTGTGAGCGAAAGGATTATTTAGCCACTCAAAGACGGTATAGTTTGACTACCTTTTTGTAAGTTGAGTCCATTTTAATATCCCTCAAAGGCAAATTAATAATAAAATTTGAAAAATGGGAAGTCCATATAATTTGCTATTCCTGCAGTGTTTTCATTGAAACATGGAACACTGATTGCACGTTTTAGGTAAACAAAACTAAACGAGGGAGTACTATATATACTATATAGTCCACGGAGGTTTATCTATTTTTGACATTGAAAATTTGATGCATAGTATGTGACTTTGGTGAATTGGGTTGGTGGAATGTGTATCTCATTTTGTCATAAAATCATAATGATTCTGGCTAAAAGAGGCAGCTAATGATTTCAGATGTGTGGACTATGAAATAAAATGCAAATTTGGACTAGTTGTTTTGTTGTTAGAAACAGAAAATTTGAATAGCAAAAAAGAAGCGGAAAATTTGGTAATGGACGATTATTTCATACAGCTTCAGCCCTTTAGCCAAAGAACAGTTGCGTTAGGCCCACAAGAGCCCAACGCTCAATGCCAGTTTAATGGAGGAGGAAAATTCAAAACCAGACAAGCATACCGAGGCACATGGAATGAAGCTAGGCACATGATTTTCTCAACCCCTCTTTGATATTTCCATCCCCCACTATTTTTCTTCTTGAATTTTCTATTCTACTCCTCTTTTTAGTTTTTACACCTCCCTCCCCCTCCTTTTCTTCCCATGTTGCCAATATAACTAAAACTAGTTTCAAATGTGTTAAAGATAGATAATGAAAATTAGTTTTTATCAAGAAACAATTTACGTTGTGTCTCTTGGCATGATTTTATAAAAAATACCCATACACAACAGAAGCTAGTTTTAGATAAGTATTTTGACAAGATCTTGTTAAGGAATCAAAAACACCTATCCCATTTTCCTATCAACTAATTATAAGATGCCACGTCAATTAAAAATAACATGTCATTTTTTTATCAGGTTTAACGGAATAGATAACATTGTGTACGTGTTGTTACTTGTTTGTCACTGTCTAATCTCATCGTCGTGGAGATTTACATCTTCAAGCTCTCAATTCCTCGCATAAATTTATGCTACAAGGCTCCAATCTCAACCATGCGAATTGCAGTTTCACATTGGCTCCAATTATATAGATGATGTTAACAATCCCAACATTCGAATTTCACAACGAATGTTCCAATTTTGAAGAAATTTCAATGCATATGTGTAACTATGACTTCCCCAGGTTCAGGTTTTACCCAACCTAGAGAGTGTTCGCTTCATAACTGTCACCATGCTAAGGAGTTGCACGTGTTTGTGCGATGTGGCACTCCAGCACCAAATGCAACGTCTTTGATAACACTGACCTTTTCCACCTGATGCCCTGCTCTACCCAGTGCTCCCTTGTCGACACCGCTGCCTGCAACAGACACATTAACAATGCTATCTATTCCGTTAAACCTAAATAAAAAATGATGTGACATATTTATTCATGTGACATCTTATAATTGGATGGGACAGAAAATGAGACAGGTGATTTTTGATCCCTTCTTAAAACACTCTGTTGAAACTAATTTTCGTCAAAGATATTTTTGTATAAAATAAATACAAAAAAAAAAGCGGAGAGTGAAAAGATTAAAAAAAGAAGAAGAAAGGGTATTAAAATCGTGGGCAGTAAGCTATCCTCTTTTGTAGGCCTGCGAATACCTTGGCCCATAACCTTGCATCTCAACAAATAGATTTTGGAACTATGTTACCAAAAACTTTGCCACTTTCAAGTTTCGGGAGCAATAAGCATAATGCAAGTCAATAATCATAGTGATGCATGTACTGGTGGCTTGATGGGGAACAACTGCCACATTGTAGAATAAAAAAACACTTGAATATTTTGTCTACAAAAAGTAAACAAATGACACTTACATTGAGTTATCTTCACAATTAGAGTATAATTAGTTTCGGATTCCATGCCTAATGGTGCTGGAGCTCCAAATAGTCTCCTTTAAAGCTCAACTTTTTTCTTAACGTTAATAAAGTTGACGTTTACTCTACTTAATACTTTTGTAGCTTTTAGGGGTTTAAAGTCTAGAAGACTGAAGACCCTCATATCAAGAGGGTGAAGGTGTTGATCTTCATTCTCTATTATGCTTAGTTTTTTTTTTTTTTTTGGTTCCGGATAAGAATAACATGCATGTGGCAATCAGCATAAAAAAGTGGATATATATATATATATATATATTGAACTAACATATTTAACTTAAAAATTAAGAACTAATGTATTAAGATTTATTTAAGGGATTAACCTCTCTCAACAAATATTTTTTTATACGCATAAGTTAGAAATCAAACCTATAATTACATGTTTAAGAAACAAGGTTATGGAACGAAAATACGAATTTGTCACTGCTTAATTATTTTATATGTTGCTATGATTTTCGTTTTAGTTTTTCATAAGAATTCTCTTTTAAAGGTAATATGTTTGAAGCATGATATAACATTAAATATAGATATTTATTCTGACAAGAATTTCAACTTGCCATGATTATCTTAATAACCATTATTCTTTGATTTCAAACAAATAACAATTTAATTAATTTCTTTTGACAAATGCTATCATGTGTATTAAGGAGAAAGTTTTTTATATTGAGGCGCAGACAAATATGCTCCCTTGTTATTTTTAAATATTTCTAATAAAATATTTTTCTTTTAATTTCTTAGGACACTAGTTAATAATAGTCTTTCATTCTTTTTATCTTTTAAATAATTAATGAAATATGTACATGTATTTATCAGGAAAATTTGTGATGTATCTTTTTGTACGAAATGGCATAGTTGTAAACATAATTCACAAGCTAATCAATTAGTACATCAGATTTTTTGTCATCATTATATACTTTTTTACCATCATTATATTGGTGTAGTATATATGTTAATTTTATTAATTATTAATCTATATTAAAAAGACTTATTAGTCACTTTTAATGTGATTTTCTCACTCAATCACATTTTTCTCATCCTCAAGAGATCTTTAAGAGATCAAACTCAATTTTAAGAGATCTTGTTTTGTTCATTTTTATTCTTAAAAACCATTTGTATATAGATAAAATAAATTATAGTATAAAATAATTTTATATTGTTCTTAAATCACAACTTACTAATATGATAAATTTATTAATTTATTTTATATTATTAAATGGATGATGATTAAACTGTTAATACTATCAATGCATGGTGATTATTTGGTTCATTAATTATCATCTTCAACAAATTACAATCCTGATATTTCCATCATTATTTCATTAGAATAATAAATCAATTGCTATTTTTTTGTTTGAAGATTTTAATTAGTCTATTGTTAGTTAGGTAAGGATGGCAATTCTACTTTGAAGTTTGATCTAATAGGTACCTACAAAGACACTGATAAATAAACAAGTACTACTACCCTTAACATTGCCATCTGTAGTTTCCTACGAGTTTTCTTGTCCATCAATAACTAACTAAACCCCCTAGTCCCTACCATATCCGCTCCTTATCTTAATGAATATGGAGGTTGTTTACCATATATTTATTTATATATTATATTAATAAGTAAATTACACTTACACCTTTTATGTATTGTTCAAATTTCATCTCATACTCCTCCTTTTTTTCACATTACTTTTACTTCCTTATGTTAAAGCCGTTAATTAACGTCAATTAAAATATGTAAGCAGATGAAATTGTTCTTATATTTTAATTGTAAAATCCAAATTATCCCCTCCCAATTAGTTTCAGAATTTAGGGTTCACATTTCATTCCTCTTCCTCATTCACAAGTACTGTTTATCTTCCTCTTGTTGGCGAGTTTTCTTTAGCGTCCACGGGGTGCAAGTTCCTTTTCCTCTCATGACGTTCACGTTCCATTCTTCTTCACCATTTTGTTATAGTATGTCAAAATTTCACATAACTTAGGAGCTAAGACTAAAGGCATTTTATAAACATTCTCATCCTTCATCAATGCAAATTTCCTATAAGAATAAAACTGTAACGATACAATGACTATAATGATACTAAGAGACTAGAGGTCGATTTTTTTTAAAAAAATATTGCAATGAGTGTATAAAATAATTCATATTTTACTAAAAGTTTTACATTGAAAATAATGAATCATATTAAATTAAAAATTAAATGCAAATCTTTCTAGCCACAACTTTATTAACACCGAAAGTAATGTATCAATTAAAAGTTTGCAAATTATTTGCCGCATGCCCCTTGCTTTAGAGCATCTCCAATGGGAGATACTTATTGGGTTTCTTAGCCTAAGCACCCGTTTCTTGAGAATTTCTCTGTGTTGGAGCATAGTGACATGGCGGAATCGATTTCTTCCGCGGACCACATATTCCTTATATAAGGAAGTGTTTCTTATCAATTAAAAAAACATTATTTTGGCGTAACAATCGTTATTCCTGTTATAAAAAATCACATGAACATCATATTTATGAATCAAAGGAGGAAGATGAACAGTTCCAATAAAAATCAAACCACAAAAACAGTATCAATACTGACCGTGAAGAAGAGAGGAGCGACGACAATGACATCATCAGCGGCAACATCTCTGCGCCGGCAACGGCCTTGGTGAGAGGTAGCTCCACGACGGCGATGCGCAAGGATGCTGGGCAAGCGTGAGAAAGCTTGTGTGGGTGGAGAAGAGAGAGAGAAAGAATGCTTGGACTGGAGAAGAGAGAAATAAAGAATGCTTGGACTGGAGAGAGGGACGCGTGAGAAAGAAGAAAAAGAAGAGAAAGAAGAGAGAAAGGTGTAGGTGGAAAACATAGAGGTGAGTGGAGAGACATGCGTGGAAGTGGAAGGGTTTGGAAGTTTGAGAAAAAAGAGAGAAATGTGTGGGTGGAACACGTGTGAGTGAAGAAGCTGGGTAGTGGAAGGGTCTGGAAGGATTGTTGGGCTTGGTTTGTTCTTTGAAAGGTTAACATTTTTAAAAAAATGCATACAAAGGAATTGGAAAATAAACTTGTGAGATAAAAAAGTTCCATTGAAAGCTAAAGTTAAAAAAGTTACGTTGTGGGGGTAATTTTTTAATTTATATTTCATTTTTCTTCAATTATTCATATTTTATTTGTATTTATAAAAATTAAAAAAATGTTAAATTTTATTAAAGAAAATATAAATATGTGGATTTTTTTGAGTTTCTTGTGGTTTCTTGTATTGGAGCAAAATATTGAATGAGTTCCTTAAGAGTGACATGACACTGTGAGGACCACAAAAAGTACTGCGGGGCCCACAAAAAATTGCTTAAGAAACTCAATTGGGATCTCCCATTGGAGATGCTCTTACATAGCTTCCACAAAGTGGGTCACCTTGATGATTACATTTTGGTCGGGAAACATGATTCAAACTCTTTCTTTCTTATTTCCCATTTCTCACTGGTTTTTACTCCAATATGGAAACAAAATTGAAAAATGTTAAACAAATCACTCAACACTGAGTGACCCCATCAAACACCCATGACATGAATTAAAAAAATATTATTTTATTATTAAACAATTTTAATAAAATAAAAAGTAAGCCAAATGAATTTTTTTAAATCAAATAAAAAAGAATAAAACAGGGAAAAGGAAAAAGAAGACCCAAATATTTTGGCACTTGCACAGAACCACCGCTTCTCCTTCACACCCTTGTGAAGGTGATTTTGTTATTTTCGTCGGAGTTGGTTGATCTGTGATCATTATTGTCGGTGTATTCGTTCCTTTGTCACTGCATTAGTGAAATCCAAAATCCGTTCCGCAATTGCTTCTGCTTTGAACATTGGAGGGACAACTTCCTCAATGCACCCCTCATGAAGGTTGCTTAATGTGACTGAGACGGTGGAGGTTGTTGGTGTGAAATTGTAATTCTCGCTGCACTCGCATTCATGTGACTGCAATGGTGAAACCAAACCTTTTTCCCTTAAAAATACGAGAATTTTATTTAGTCTTAAGAGAAGATGTTTATTCCAAGAATTCATAATTTCATAGTTTTCTTCATAATTTTGGGGTTTGAAACATTGACTCAAAAATTACCATGCCTTAGAGAGGCTTGGGGGGTGATTGATTGGGTAACAAACTCACACCACATAGTCCTTTGATTCCTTTATCAAGGGGCACTTCATTGTTGCTATATCTAAAGCATTAAACAAGTGTCATGCACTCATGCTTTATAATTTGGAATTTCCTTGTTCAATTTTTCATTGAGTTTCATAAAAGATGGAGAAACTAACTGATAATGGTGTTAATAGAACTCAAAAGTTATGTTAGGTTCACCAACATATCAAATGAAAGACCTCTATTTATATATGCTTTTTATATATATTGATTGATCTATGATGATTATATGCTTGTCATCTATGTGAACTTAATAATCTTATCAATTTGGACAAGAGAATGTTTTGATCTGTTCTGTAAGTTTGGTGGTGTTAGCAAGAATAAAGGTACACTGTCATTAGCTCAATTATTTGAAGACTAGTTACTTATTGATATGGTCAAACTCCCAACTTGCATAATTTTCTATGTTTCTTACTGAATTATATGTTTACTTATAAACTTGTATTGTAGCATCTTACCCTAACCGTCCAAGATAAATGAAGATAAACATTTGGCCACTTATGTATTCCATCAATTCATTTCTTGTTCACTTTTGTAAATCATATGAAGCAAATACTGTTGAAGTTATGTTGTCAATAAGTATTTCTGATGAGAAGGTTTCTGTAACACCCCGTGTATACCCGGCGTATTATCATTATAATTTTATCAGATTAGCGCTTTAAACAAGTTTAATTAAAATCTTTTTAAAATGTAGCGGAAGCATAAAACCAAAAACCATATTTCTTGAACACATTATGTATGGAAAGTCAACCCACAACAAACATCAATAAGACTATGCTTAACCAGATCATACAAAACAA
>PYAF01000241.1:733446-756312 GCA_007407185.1 Glycine tomentella
CTTCCAGCGTGGCTTCCCACGCTCCTGGCGTGGGTTTCCAGCCAAAAATGGCTTTCTGGAACACTTCCCACGCTCCAGGCGTGGCTTCCCACGCCCCAGGCGTGGGATTCCAGCCAAAAATCACTTTCTGGAGCACTTCCCACGCTCCAGGCGTGGATTCCCACGCTTCAGGCGTGGGCTACAGTAACTGCTACAGTAATTTTATTTTTTTTTAGCCAAGGTTATTATAATTACATATTTTCATTATATGGTGTGTCAAAATTTAAAACAATAGCAATAGTTAACATGTACATTAGACACTTATCAAATCATTTAGTATCATCATTTTTTTGTAGTTTCTAATGAAAGTTTGGATGTAAAATGAAATTCAATCGAATATAACTACTTAAGTTACTACAGTAACATTAACTTTGCGCATAACTAACCAATTTACATAGTTTGTGATTCCCTTGGTACAGGTAGAATTTACTTATCATAAAATCATTTATGATTTTCTCTAATGACATGGCACAAACTTTGCTCATACAAGTTGAGTCTTTCAGGCATGAGAACCTTATTGTCAAATTCAATGCATAGTAAACGTTACTTCAAGGGCTTCTTGTCAACAAAACTTTTGTGTCTGGGCTTCTTTTTTTCCCTCATGCAAACAATTTTCTAAGTTAGCACAATTCATATGTAGTGAAACAGTAAAAGTACATTAGAATATAAAAGGCAAACACAATATACTCAACCAACAATGAGTATGAAATTAATGAATCTTGGCTTTTGAAGTAAAAAAAAAAAAATCAATGATGTATATGTCATCTCATATCTCTTCTAATCTTGCACAAGTCTTTGACTTCGAATTCATAATCAACCATATCAATTCTACTTCATCTCACAACTCAATCAATTTATAAAATCATAAATTAAGTTCTTATGCTCATGGGTTGCAGTGTAAAACTCCTTTGCTACTGTTACTTTTGGTTCCTTCCTTATTCTAAATTTTAAATGTTATAGCAATATGTGACATTATTTTTGTAAATGGATTTCATTTGAAATTTATATTATTCTTTATCAGTGATCAAACGGAGATAAACCATTTATGTTTTGCTTGGAAAGATCATGACAACAAATTAGATAGTGTGTGTTCTTAGGATAACAATAAGTTATTATTTGTCACTCTTGACCATCAAATCTTGAATTACATCTCTACCACCAAAGCTAACCATTTGGTCTTAATAATAGAAATTTATTTGCGGCAAGACATAGATACAAAAAAAATTAAAACATAATAGATAAATTTAATGTTTTTGGTAATGGCAAATTAGGTAACACCATTGCTACTTCAATTCAAATAGAATAATTATCGCAATGCCTAAAAATTGAATGAGTAACAATATAAGATGCATCATGTGACATGATTAAGACAATGAAAATAAAATTATGCGTTATAATAGTCACAATTTATATATAAATTGTTGATCAAGTACAAAACATTATTAACTATCCTGGTTAACATAATAAACCCAATAACAGTACTAGTCTATAAATTAATATCATGACATCAATAATCATTCTTAACTCATTGTTTTTCATAGAATGTAAAACCATATTCTTAGAAATTAATTCATTGACTCTCATATTGCATGAACTTATCTGTACTAATATGTCGTCAACGCAATATTGTTTTTATATTCAATAGTAACACGGTAAAATTAAATTAAACATAAGTAAAAATAAAATTAAAATATTTTTCATTTAATGTAGAAAGTGCTATTATAAGAAAAATCTTATGAAACGTAAGATAAAAATATATTTTAGTGAGTAATATATTATTACATGTATATTTTTTTCTACATTTTTTTGTGTCTTGCTCTTCTCTCCAGCCAATTGTAGACCCTGCCGTGGACCTTTATCAATGCTATTTTCTTATCATGATATTAACTTTATATAATTTATTTTAAGCGTATGTTTAAATTGGTGATAAAAAAATTAATTTTAAATAAAATTAATTTTACATAATTGATTATTGTAGAATTGATTTTGGTAGAAGTAGAAATCATTTTTATTTGTTTCAATTCTACTATATATTTTTTGCAACATAATTAATTTTACTATAATTTTAAAAATAATCTAAACAATATAAAATTTAGTCAAAATTAAACTTATATCATGATCTATTATGATGATTTTAAAGATTTTCTAAATACACTTTAAAATTCTCACAATTGACTTCTCAAGTTTTTAATTTAATCATCTTCCAACTTTATAAGAAGAAAGGCCTATATATATATATATCATAAAAATCATTGTCCACATATAGTTACCGAGTTTGCAATAATACTCCATATAGGTACTTGATTTTATAAAATATCAGTAAGTGAGAGGTATTAATTCATAACCTTTTACATATAAAAGTGTTGCATAATTGTACAACACCATTCTACAGCAACAACTCTCCTTTGGTAAAAGCAAATCCTTTAAGCCTCCATTATTTCTCAGCATCCATTTGCATCTTCTCTTTCTTTTCACTTGCTTAGCCTAGTCAGCATTCTTTAAACCTTTGCTTCACTTTTTCAACCCATTTCTTAAGTTTCACTGATAGCAATCTCTCCAGTTCTTTACCTTCACGAATTCAACCACAAATTTGGATGACTCAGCTTGTGAACAACACCGATTTGGTACGTGCGAATCAATTCGCAGTTTCGAGTTGTGGTTAGTCTTTTTTAACTCCTAATTAATTAACCAGTCATATATTCTTCTTCTTTTTTTCTTAGTTTCAGACGAAATCACTGTTAGATGCTTTAGCCAATTTATATTGTCAACCGTACAGCATTTGCATGGTTCCGGAGGAACTTCGGAAGCAAAACGAGAGTGCTTACAGGCCAAAGGTGGTGTCCATCGGACCCCGATTCAAGGGCAAAAGGGAGCTACAACAAATGGAATAGGTCAAGTGGCGTTGAATGCTGTGCCTCCTTTCACGAACGAAAGGAGACGGAAAGAAAATCCTCGAAACCTGCATGCGCGAGATGTTGGAGTTAGACGCAACGGTTCGCGCATGCTACGGGGAAGAAATCAAACTCAACAGGTATGATCTGGCCACAATTATGGTGTACGATGGTTGTTTTCTGTTAGAGCTAGCCATTTCAAAAGAAAAAGACTGGAGCACGGTACGTGTTCGTGCAACAGTTTGTGTCTCAGTGAGTGATCTAAACACTAAAGTTAGAGAAATCGAAGCCGTCTTGAGCTACCTCACGTTCTTAGAAAATCAAATACCTTTTTTCATTCTGGATAAGTTGTTTCAAATATTTTTTCCCGGAAGCAATCTTAGCAGCAATATAGAAACCATGGTTATGCTCATGTGGCAACAACAATTGCCCAAGGGAATTTATCCTGCTCATGTTGTTGAACTTGTTCATTCCACCTTTCTATCGATTTATAGTATCCCAATCCAACATCCTTCTATTGGAAGGAGGATATTTTAAAAGGAAAAGATTTAGAGAAATTTGGAGGAAGAGAACTCTTTACTACTACTCAATTCTTACTCTCTTTTGACTTGATACAAATGGTAGAAACCTCACCTATTTATACTAGTAGCACCTCCTTAACCAATGGCTAGGATTGTGTCAACACAACTTTAATCTAATGGCTAGAAATCATTCTCTAGAATTCTCTAGCCTAGATATTTCTAAAGTAAATTTCTAGATGCTAGATATTTTTATGGTAGTTTCTAGGTGCAAGATATTTTTTAGGGAAATATCTAGAGTAGATAACTTTTAGAATTTGGGCTTTCTTCCTAGACTTTCTAGATTTTGGACCACTTAATAATTCTTAAAGAAATTGAGCCAAATTCAATTAAATCCAAAATTAAGTTTATTTATTCAACACCTTCTTCTGTTGTTTTAAATATCGATGGTTTTAGTATTAATAAACAAGTACATCTGAATCGATGTGCTGCCAGGTTCATAGCTGCTGCAGTTACAATCAGACTTCACCCTGGTTCTGATGTTTCAGTGCTTAGAATTCATGATTTTAGTGTACAATTCAGCTACAACAAGGGGGTGCTACTAATTCCGCTCGTGCGTATCACTCAAACAACGGAACCAAAGTGGCGAAGTTTCATTGCTTGGGAGAATCATAAAAACAAGTCCAGAAATGAAGAATTTGGAAACAGTACTGAACCAGATGATATAGAGTATGCAAACGTGTTCACTTTTCTGGCCTAGCTCTTCAATGATTTGATATGTTGCGCGAGCGATGTTCAAATTCTTAAGAACAACGGGATCATCAAAGATGAGTTGGGTATGAGTGATCACAAGGTGGTGGATTTTTTTTGGTTCCATCGCTAACGGAACTGATCGTGGCCATGTTGATTCGGGTTACAGCAACATCGTTGATGCCTTGAACACTTATTCAGCAACAAAATTTTTCACGCGATTTCCCATAATTGCGTGTCATGATTTGAGCCGAATAACTGAATGGACTTATGGCCTTCAAAAGTTTTTAAGGCGTGGTTACAACTTTGCAGCAGCGTTGATAACTCTTCTCACTGTTGTTCAGACTTGTTATGCAGTCCTCATCTATCTTTATCCACACGAGGATGGCAACAACAACCAGTTTAACATCACCCAGATTCATGCTAAAATAAATTAAGTTTTGTAGAACAACATTTGTTACCTGATGATTCTCCGGTGTTATTGAAATATTTATTGTGTGTTTGAATTAGTTTCATGGTGAGGAATAATTAATTATTTTCTTTGTGGTGGATGTAAAATTTTTTTTTACTTTTTTGGTGGATTTTTTTTGCATCAACTTGTTATTTTATATTACAC
Organism: Glycine tomentella; assembly: GCA_007407185.1. Lineage (NCBI taxonomy): Eukaryota > Viridiplantae > Streptophyta > Magnoliopsida > Fabales > Fabaceae > Glycine > Glycine tomentella. The sequence goes on from PYAF01000241.1 coordinate 738,261, forward strand.
TTTAATTTTTGGAGGCCATTACTCTTTTAACCATGTCATTAGGCTGACTCAAGTAATCTTGGAAGACAAATTTATTAATCTGACACTGGACGTGAACGCTGATCCAAAAGCACATAGTAGCCTCTTCAATTAATCTCCCAATGCAAGGGATCCAAGAGATGTCCCAGAACTTTGCAGTTTTACCATCCCCAACATTCCATGAAAGAGAACATTGCACTGCCTCCCAGCTTTTGCAAATGACCCTCCACAAATTAGAGCCTTTCCTCTCAGTATCAATAACAGGAACTTAGAAACAAGAAGAAGAGCTGACTGCATCACATAAGTTGGTAATGCTTGAATCACAGATTTAACTAAAGTAAGATGCCCGACAAAGAACAACTGGCGAGCTTTTCCATTAGAAAGCCTCTAATTGACTTTGCTCAAAACAAATTGAAATGAAGACTTGGATACTCTTGTGTAGAATTGGGATCCACAAATATTTCCCCAAGTCCTCACTATATACTCGAAACCAAGTTTCTGACTAATCAACTATCTTCTGTGCCAACCCATATTCTTAGAAAAATAAATCCGAGTTTTTTCAATTCTAACCTTCTGGCCTGAGCTTCTGCAGAAGATATTAAGAACATGAGAAATAACTTCAATTTGCTCCTCACTGGCCTCAGCAAATATAAGGAGATCATCAACAAACGTCGAATGGAACAACTTTGGTGCATTATGTTAATGTTAATATTGACCAAGAGAAATAAAAACATTCAATATACACATTCTTTTTTTTTACGTATTATATACATTCTATAATATTAATATTTTTAAGGCATAATATTTACAATTATTAGAAGGCCTACACCACAACATTCAAATGCTTGAATGTATATTGAATGATTGATAATTGATAATAATCAAAATGCTTAATATAATATAATATATCAAACACGAGATTCAAATACAATATTCGTCGAATTAAAATTTTATAGTATTATCATGTGATTTTTTCTTCTGAAAAGATAGAAAATGTGATAAATTAAGTTTTTTTCTTCTATTTTTTATTTGATGAGCTAACTCACTATTCATCAATCTGTGGTTGGTCAAGTCAGGTTGTCTATTTTCTGGCTCACCAAAAAGTGAGCCATATTGTGTTGTCTCACTTTTAAACACAACCAGCAGTGAATCAACACAAATAAACTAAGTTAACTCACTTTGATAACTCTAGATATTATTATATTTTCTATAGTATGAATTTGAACATTCGATGCTAAAATCAACATATATCGATCCCCTTTTATTTGTATTAATTTGTCATGATATGATTTTTTTCATACTATATTTCTTTTTCAAAAGAATTATATTATTATTAAAAATAATTTACTCAATAAATTTAAGACCATACCATAACTTTTTCCAATATTATGTTTATTGATGATGAAAAATTGTTTAAGTTTTGAAAACTTGGATCTCAAATTAACTAAAATAAAAGTTTACTTCTTGACGATTTGAAGCCACCATAAATTAACTATAGGGATGAAATCATAAGGAATTTACAATGCATGTCAAGGATTCAATTATTTTTTTCAACTTAGGGTCCAATTTAAAACTTCTTAATAATTCAAGGACCTTTTAATTAAATTAACCCTATTGCAATAAGAATTTCAGTACTTCACATATAAATTTCAGTACTTCTAGTATTCCTTTTACAAAAAAAAAAATATAATTAGTATTTTAATAATCTTACCTTACCATATCTAATGTGGGAACTTTTTCTCTTTATTGTATTGTAGAATAGTAGGTCAGATTTTTCTTTTCTACTGAACATTGTATTGATATTCTCTGGTCTTCTTTCACGTATTAAATACATCTCACAATAAATCCTTGTGAGGTGAGTTTCCTTCATTTGGACCCTATACTACACGATTCCTTCGTTTATTTTATACAATCTATGTTCTTAGTTGCCCTCGTAAACCATATGTTCTAGGTTCCCTCTGTGCATTTTTATCAACCAATTTGGGCCTAATGAGTTCATATTAAGAGGCGATAGATGACAACCTGAATAGAACAAATCCAAAGGCCAGGAACAACACTCGATTGGGCTTCGGCTACCTAAAGGCTGAAGCCCATACCTAAGTAATTGTGGTGCATCCCTCCTTGATAAATTAGAAAAATAATATTAAACTACCAATATTGGTGAATCGTTTTCCACCATTTTGATTAGAAACCAAATACTTGCCTTATTATTGGACAAGTATTTAAAGCCATCCAACGGCTGGAAAACATTTGACGGGGCTCACTCTAATGTTCTGGTGCTATAACTACTGGGTCGTGTAACAATTATGGGTCAATCTCCACAGAGTGAGCTACTGTTCTTTTTACTATGTCTCTGTTTTTTTTTTTTAAAAAATAATTTAAATGAAAAATTAAACTATATGTTTTATTTAAATATTATACGAGTTTTTTTTACAGAAAAAACTTAAATATTATTTTTGGTCACTTTAATGTGATTAATGTATAATATTTTACCCTTAATATCTTTTACTCAAACTTAATCTATTTAGTTATTATAATATAGTCCTTCAATTTTTTATTTTTTATTATTAAATCTTTTCATCATTTTATTATATTAGAACTCTTAAATTCTCATTTTTCTCAAATATTTTCTAATTAAATACTATTCAGCTAAAACCTCCCCCAAACAAAACATCATAAGTTATATATATATATATATATATATATATATATATATATATATTTCAAATGATAATATTTTTAAAAAAACACATATTTATACAAATAAAAGTTATATAAAAATGTATGAATATAAATTATTTGAATATATATATATATATAAATATTTATAGTTATTTGTTAATATGTTTTTGAATATTTATATGCATATTTATTAACATATATTTTTATAAATTAAAAAATAGTTGAAAAATAGATTAAATATCACGATAACATGAAGAATTATAAATAATAAACTTAAAAACCAAGTTATTACCTAGGATATATTGTAAAATATATTACTTATTGTAGTAGTATGATTCCTTTTTTTTATATATAATAATTTGCTCTATGATTATTTAATTTCGTGATATAACTGCAAGTAACATTAACTATTAAGATTGATATATTATCGAATTGATCCAATTTTATTCAATATATTATCAGATTTTAATAAGATCAACTTCAAATTCAAATAAACAACCCTATTAAATTTTGAAATCACATAAAGAAAAACTAATAAACTTGTTTCAATCCGTCCTAAAAACATCGTAGCTAGCATTTGGACCTATACTTTTAATATAGTACTATATCATTTTCAACGTGTGCCGAAACTATCACGAGGGATCGTGGAATCGGAATCCTCCTAGGATTCCTGGGTAGCATAAGCATAACACATGGTATAGTAGTACCCTTCTCTACTTTGTTATTGGTCCAACAATGTGTCGTTTCTTGCACATGCATGCTGACATGCGTACCAGACCTTGATTCTCTTTCCAAACCATGCAAGTTTTTCAATATTTTAAAATTTCTTGTTGCCGCAGTACGTATATTCGATCGTAACAAGATTCAGCTATTTTGGAACAAGTCACGGGTGGGCGTGATTGATGAGTACGGCTTAATAAGGCCAGTCATGATTAATCAAGTTGGCCAAATCGAATGCTAGATCTCTGATCTCCTGATAAGTTATAAAAGGTTCGATCGATATCATAAGCAGCAGTTAATTTCGTCCTTCCAACTTTTCTATTTTATGTTCATTCAATTTTATTTTATTTTATTTTTTTTTTGCATTTTAATGGGTGCTTTTTCCTATAGCAGGATATGCTTGTATTTTAGATTCTTCTCATTAAAAAATGTAAAAGTCAATTTAAGAAGAGAAGAAATTAAATACAAGCCATTTTAATAATAAAGTGACATTTCATTAGCAATTAAAAAATAAATAAACAAACCAAAAAGTTGTTGGTGTAAGTAATTCAATACTTGTGTTCTTTAACTAAGGATTGAAATTTGATCTTAGCACGGACTCACCTTATGCATGAAAAAATAGTTGGTGTCAAATTAAAGTCTTGGATACCTTTTGTTATACCAAAAAATAAATAAAAAACAAACAACATAATGTAATATAGATGACAAATATTCGTGCCCTTAAACATATACTAAGGAGTCCGAATATCATGTATGTGCATAATAGCACATTTGTTTTAAAAGATCGATCTCTTAAACTAGTGTTTGGTTCTTGATTAAATATAGTAGACTCCCAAAGAAAAAAGAGAACAATATAATTTAGTATGCGTTTGGATAGTTTCCAAATCATGCTAGACTATATAATAAGGTAGATCAACTTTGATTTTGAACAATTTTTCAATATTTGAATTGTTTTTAAAATCATAATAAAATTGATTATGATGTCAAACAATCATGATAGAACTCGAGCATGTCGTTACCAAAATCAATTCTACAATAATCAATTTCATTCAAAATTAATTTTGCTACTTTCAATCTAAACACACCCTTAAAAACATGTTCTACCTCTTAACATGGTTTCCTATTTTCCTAGGTAAATTCAAGAACAGCAGATAATTAAATAAACAAAAAAATTGGTACAGAAAAGGGAGGACGCAAGAGGGTAGGTACGGACAAGAAACAGGGACACAGCGAAAGACACAGAACACGTGACGAGAATCCATTGGTATCGCATGAAAACAAATGTTCTTTTGGAGTGGTGGGCGAGAAAGCTAGGTCAAGTATCTTGCAAGATTCTCAGCTCTCCGACTTTTGTAGAATTGTAGGTGTTTGTGTGACCCAAGCTAGTGCGTGTAGTCGATGCGACATCTGCCAAATCCACATGCATGCGTTGCTTTCAAGACCCACACTAGTCCCTCTTATTATAGCACTCTACATTTGGCCTCAAAATGAAGCTCAATTTTCCCACAAACACAGTTCCCACTGGTGTTGTGGCCCTTGCATTGCCCCATCTAGCAACTTCTAATATGGAAGTGTGTACTACATCAATCTTTTGTTCTTCAACCTGCACATCCTTTTCATCACTTCTTTTCCTCTCCCTTAAAATGTACTACCTCCCACACCTTCAATTTTATATTATTAGATTTATTGTGGTGATTTTTCTGGTGTTTAAAGGGTTTTGAATTTTTATGTCCCTTTTATTACTTAGGTTCTTTTCGGATAAATTTAAATTAAGAAAAAGATAATAAGATGACAAAATGTATTGAATTTCTCTCATGATTTAAAATCAATTTATGCTATTAACTTAGAAGTTTTCTCGTTTAATTTTTTAAAATCAATTTTAGTTTATTATAAAAAAAACTTAGAAGTTCCAAATGTATTGAATTTTTATGTCCCTTTTATTACTAAGGTTTTTTAAAATCAATTTTAGTTTATTATAAAAAAAACTCAATTCATTTTACTTTCATATTTTTTTTATCCTATAAATATTTATGCACAAGTTTATTGAAAGATGGTTAAGAAATTTATAATAAGTGTTTTCTATTGTCACATCAAATCTAGTTCATTAAGTAGTTTTAATCTTTTAATAATTTTAAATTTATAGTTAAATCCTAAGATCTTGTTTGCATTATTTATTGTATGAATTATGCATACAAATTTTTCTACAACATTATTTTTTATCTCTTAATTACATCAATTATTTTATCACGTGGTCTCTCTACTTGTCCTATCGTATTTTTTTTAATGAATTATTGTATATAATTTATGCAGAAGTAATACAATTTCTCTCGATTTGATTAGACTTTTTGGTCTCATGGTGGTACCATTACCATATATAATACTTTTCTCCCTTCACTGATGGCAACTTTAAAAGTTACTATTTCCTAACCAGCTCTAGGAAAGTGCATTCTTACTTTCTTAGGTTATTTTTTCATGCTTGAAAGCGAGGGGGGAGCTACTTTTGACTGCGCACGTTTTTTTGTTTCTTGTTCGATGCACTAAAGAGTTTCGAATTTTACTTCGTATTCATCCTACATAATTAGATGTCTTTTCTTAGGGAGTTAATTACTATTTAATAATTAAATAATTACTTTACATCTGATATATATCTAATAGTAGCTACATACCTGGCTGGCTTGTGAGTTGTAACCATGCACCTTTGCATCTTTGTTTGAAATCTATTGGTACTTTTCATTCATTTGAAATATATGCTATTTTTATTATATTCTCTTTTGCTTATCGGTCGTATATTCTTTTCCCCTTATATCACAAATATTTGTTGGGATATATATACCATATTTTCAACCTCAAGCTTGGTTTATAATTCTGAGCCTGATTCTTTTAAGCAAGGACGATGCTACCAAAAGTTCTCCCTGAAACCTGCCCAAATTCAGTATAGGTAGGGAGGACAATGAAACAATACTTAAATTTGCTGATTTCAGCCAAACCGGGTGAATGATATGCAATTCGCAATAGATTGAAGGAGGATATGTAGGTATTATAGCAATTAATTCTTAACATGCAATCCGCTTTTTCAATGTTTATTGTAATCTTCCTTACAAGGATATATGGTGTAATGCTTTTCAAGGAATTTAAAAAGTTAGATGTCAGGGTACTATTTTTTAAATAATTAAGTGTTAGTATGAGAATTGCAAAATGAGAAAAATTGATTTTTTTTTGACAAAACCACGGAAATTGTCAGTGTAATTTACATTTAATTCTTTACATGTGTATTTAGAATCTAAAATTAATTATTTTAGTAAACGTATTATGTTGCAAAATTTGTTTGGAATTACATTATTTTGTATATCATGTACTTTGGCTTTTTAATTTTTTTTTTTATCACATTTAGAAAACATTTCATATCAATGAATTGTTTCAACTCTGAAATTAAATCGTTTTAAACAAGCTTGATGGAATTGGAGACAAAAAAAAAAGTTTACTTTTTTATTTATCTTTTAGACTAAATTGTATTTTTAGTTCCATTAGTTTGGTTTGTGGGCAATTTTATTCCCGTTATTTTGTTTGATCGATTTTATTCACAGAATTGAAAAATAGGCAATTTTTGTCAAAATGCAGCAGGAGCAGCAGAAACACCAGATATAAACCGTAAGAAATTGTACAATGAGACATATATTACTTGAGAGCACAAAGCAAAATACCAAACAATATTAGTTGTAACTGACGTGTCATGGTCCTAGCTTATTGGCTATTCGGCTTACCCAAAAGCTAGGAAGTGGGCGTTTCCATGTACGTGTACTAGCTGTTCCTTTCCCTTTATTTCATTTTCTGTTATTTTTCTTTTGGGATGTTCCTGTGATTTTCTTAATAACCATTAAACATAACTGACAAATTAGTAAACTAGTAAGGATAACTTTGGGTAAGTTTCTCTATAATCATTTTGAAAAGAAGAAAATAAAAAAAAAATGAGATAAACTTTTTTATAAGTAAAAGATAAGTTCTTAATTAATTAATTTTTAGAACTTATTAATATAATTTTTCTAAAAGATGATGATATGATATTTATAAATTAATTAATAAAAAATTCATTTTAAGTCATGGAGAAGCTCATTTAATTTTTTTTCTTCTTATTTTCTTTTTCTAAAAGTGCTTCTAGAGAAGTTTACACTCAAATAAGTCTTAAAACTATATTTAGATAAAAGTCTTAAAACTATATTTAGATAAATTTTTAAACAAGTGCTTGTAAAGGAAAAAATAAAATAAATAAGTATTTTCCGTAAATCAAAACTAAGTTACATATAAGCTAATTAATTATAAAATTTTTCTTATTAAACTTCTCCAAATATTGATTTAAACTTATAAATGAACTTTAATTTATTTTATATCTTATTTTATGCTATTTATAGGTTTTTTTAAAAAAAAAAAACATTATTCAAACATAACCTGAATTGGTTTTGTTTATTATTATTCTTAGAATACTAATTAGAGAATTCAAGACGTTTTATTTGTTGATTCTTTAGCAAAACCGTTTGCAAATATAGCCAGTCTGGTTTCCCTTTTTCATTTCGTTTGGTCTTAACTAGTTAGGTAGCCGTTGGGTCCATGTATGCTTATATCTTATATAAAAGGCTTTGGAAGTTCATTGATCATCAATTGCAACTAATTACAATCCTATTTTTTCATCATTAGCATAACTAATCAACTCCTAAATAAAGATTTTGATTAGTCTAATCCCAGATGTTAGCATTAGCTGCGAGCTTTCTTGATGATTAATCATCAACCCACCCGGCCTCAGTCCATACCACCTCTTTAATTATCTTATGGAATATGGAAAATGTTTGTGACACATTTATATGGATTTCAAATTTTCCACATTCATCGTACAAGTTGTCGAATTAAATTGTTAATGTGCAGAAAATAAGAGGGGATTAATTATAAATAAATCGACAATACCTCTATATTGTACACAAAACTAATTGATAGTATTATATTGGATTATTGATAGTGAAAGTAGTGTGTCCATTAATTGAAAATTTGCAAATTGCTCGCCGCCAGGCCCTTGGTCTACGGAGCAACCACAAAGTGGGGCCACCTTGACCATTTTAATTTGGTCATAATTCAGATTCTATTTCTCTTCTGTTTCTTACGTCGGGCCCACTTTTCTCACTGTTATTCCCTCGACCATGCAAACAGAATTAACAATACAGTTCCACAGATTCATGAATCTGGGGATTAATTCAAAGATACCGTCGATTCCAAGAACTTATTTTACTAATATCAATATCGTCGGCAAAGCAAAATTATTGTTTTTAGGGTTGTTTTTATACTATCTTTATTTTTATATATAAAAACAAATATTCGATTTATCAAAATAATAAAAATAGTTAAATTGATTAGCTTTAATTAATAAAATCATAGATATAAATTTTATTCTAAAAAATATCCATTAAATTAAATAATTTAAGTGACGGTTACATTCAACGTCACCGCTCATTTTTTCAAGGATAACTTTTTTCACCAATAAATTCGAATATGACTCATCTCATTAATATTCTTTATAACAAATAAGAGTTCAGAAGAAATTAAAAATTAATGTATTCTAAATTGATCATATATTTCTTATATTTTGAAAAAAATGTTCTCATTTGTTTCTTAAAAATTTCGTGTAGCACCATCAAATTAAATTAAACATAACTAACCACTAAGCCGATCAGGTGATAGGCTTTAGGTCATTTGCATGAGGTTTTAATTCTAATTTTAATATATATTAACATCACTAAAAATATAAAACGTGTTAAAATATATTTTCATTTAATTGAGAAAATACCATTATAAGAAAAATCAAATGAAACAAAAAGAAAAATATACTTTAATAAGAAATAATTTATTTATAAATATATATAAAATATTAAGTTGGAAAAAAATGTTTTAATCAGCTTATGCATTGTGAACGTAAATCAAAAGCTGAAAAAAGACCGGAGAACGGAGGTAGTATAAACCATTAATTCTTCCCTCAACTATCAATCAATTTAATTGTATTCTGAATTACATGCTTTGGATATTTCAACTAACCAACAATAATTAGAGTAAATCGATGCTGAAAATTACAAGGAACTTGGGGGATCTACTAATTAAACAGCATGTTTTGATGTATACTTTTGTAAAATAAAAAAATAAAAGAGGGAAGTGTTGAAGACGCATGGATAACGCTCAAGTTGATACAACACATGCATGTAAGAAAACAAAAAAGGAAAAAAGTTGAAGGCTGTACGAAAGTAATTTTATATTTTAGCATAAACGATTTTTTTTTTCAACTAGTGTATGGTGCTTCACGAAGGAAATCATAAAGCAACACGAAATTTGGACATAAATGTGTGAGCTATTTTTAGTTTAATTTAAACAAAATTCAAAATGAAAAAGAGGTAGCTTTTCGGGGACAAGGGTTGTGACTTGTGAGCAACTTTTCACTTGAAATAATTAAGTAAATATTAGAATTACAAATTAGTGAAATTAATCAATAAAAGTGATAATTATAAAGAGATAACAGATAGAGAAAAAAGAGCTTGTAAAATTTAAAAATAAGATAAATGAGAACTTTAATTTTAACTTATATTCTGTACATTATTATTTTCATTTTGCATAATAATTAAGAGAAATAATTAATGTAATAAATTATAAAAAATTAAAGGTAAAATTAAACCATGGACCATTCTTTTATAAATATAACTTTGATATATTATTAGGAGTTTAATAATCATGCATTATATATTGAAAGTGTAAAATATTTTTATACTGTTAATATTATATTAAAAAGATAAAAGAATAATTATTTTAAAATAAGATTTTTCTCTTACGTTATAATTATAATGAAACCGAAGGAGTAGAGTACATCCGTTTAGCTTAGGGAAGGTAAACCTCAATTTCGTTACCGAGATTGGTTGCTTAATATATGATACTTGCTAGATTGGTTGCTTAAAATATGATACTTGCTAGATCCTTCTTCAATGGAATTTTATATTAAAAAAAAGGTAAACTAAAAAAATGAAGAAAAGTTCCAATTGTACATTTTGGCTCTAGCTACTTTTTATTTATTTAGAAAATAGATTTAATTATTAAACCACAGTACTACTATGGTAGGACCAAATTCAGACCATCGCAAAGCACGTGATCGCATCACGTAAATGTTAGAATGATGATCGCGCAATATGGAGTTTGACTCGTTGTGCCACTGATGTCTCTGTCTAGAAACGGCGATTCTTTAACCGGCACAAATAAATAAATAAATAATGCACGATTCCCTTAGAGAGGTGAATCTTTCAGATACACACAAAAATCAAATAATTCAAGCAATTAATAAATTACTTTTCCCTATTGTTACGGAGAATCACATGAAACGAAAGACACATAAAAAGCGTGTACGCGCGTGCGTGCGTGGTGGTTGACCGGGAGGGCCGGTGCGCGGCAGCAACATCCAAGGGAGGGCTGATGAACAAAATTCAATTCCAACACATAATATTTCAAGTCCGAAGTTGTCTATAAGAACTATATTCGACCCCCTTCGCTCATTGCAGCCTCAAGAATCCACAGAAACTCAAGCTAGGGCAGAGAGAAAGAGAGACAATGGGAGCTTGGGCTATCGCGGTGCATGGTGGCGCTGGTGTCGACCCCAATCTCCCACTTGAGCGCCAAGAAGAAGCGAAACAACTTCTCACGCGCTGTCTCAATCTTGGAATCTCTGCTCTAAATTCTAATCTTCCCGCCATAGATGTCGTCGAACTTGTGGTACATTTACCTCGTACACACACACACACACACACACACTTTTAATAATTGTGTCCCCAAATCTCTGCACCCTACTTGTTATCAGTAGTAGTAATGAAATACCATGTCAGAAAAGTTTATAGAACACACGCCTTTTTTTTTTTATTATTATTAAATGAGCTAAACTCTCTTTTGACACACTCCTTACACATTTTAATTTTGTCTTCAAAATTACAACAACAACAACAACAAAAATATAATACTACCCGTTACCATGCATGACTCGTTTCGTATGAATGTGTTTTTGTGAATCATCCGTGTTTCTTTCGTTAATAATAATAATTTAATTGTTCCCAGGAGATGGGGGTTGTTTAAAAATTAGTTTTTTATTTTTATTTTCTTGGATTTGAGAAGTATCTGTGACAGGTGAGGGAATTGGAAACGGATCCGCTGTTCAATTCGGGCCGTGGATCTGCCCTGACAGAAAAAGGAACGGTGGAGATGGAGGCTAGCATCATGGATGGTCCAAAACGACGATGCGGCGCCGTTTCGGGGCTTACCACCGTTAAGAACCCGATCTCGCTGGCTCGTTTGGTTATGGACAAATCCCCACATTCCTACCTCGCCTTCTCCGGCGCCGAAGAATTTGCTAGGCAACAGGTTTGTAATTGTAATTCCAACGTTTTTTTTTTTTTTTATTACTTTCTTCTAAGTAAATGGCCTAAACCAAAACAACTTTGATTTTGCATTTCTTCTTATTCGCCAACGAGGGTAATGCTACAATGGTTGGAATAAGTTCCTATTGAAGGATATCTTGATGACTAATGGTATTAAACAATTAAAAGTAATAGCATTGTTCTTATAATCATTTTTTCAAATTACTCCACAATTAAAAGTAGTTGTTTATTTCACCTCACAAGTCACAGCCTTCTTTTCTTTTTATCTCTCTTTTAGATTTTGAAAATAATTGTTAGAATAAATTTTTTAATAATAAAATCTTTTGTTAGAAAATAGAATTTAATTTTGATGTATTATTAATTATATTAAATATAATTGTTAATTTTTTTACAGGAATTGTTGAACTAACTATTAAAAAAATCACAAATCTATTGACAGTTTATGATTAAATGGTATCCTAAATTAGTAAAAATCTATTTATGTTGTATATTCAAGTTAAAATTTAAACGTTATAACATTTGGCATTGAAAGAGTGATTTTTCATAGGAAAAAGATCTGACATTTTTTTACTATTATTTTTTTGCATTTTGCCATCTGTAACTCCATAATAAATTAAAGAAGCCTGATCTAAGCGAATTCACATGAGTCATGACACTACCTATCTTTTCTTCTTTTTAACTTATAGTTGTGCCGACTACATTGGCCAACGTGTGCAAATCTATTATGAATTTAATAGTAGTATCATTTTACTATCTGGCAATTGAATTATAGCGGTTGGAATTTTTTTAACAGGGTGTGGAGGTTGTGGACAACGAGTACTTTATCACACCTGACAACGTTGGCATGCTAAAGCTGGCAAAGGAAGCAAACACAATCCTGGTACGTAATTACAGATCCTTTGTTCGAAACTGGAGTAATTAATTAATTAATGGATTTTGCCGAACACTGTCAATTAAAAAGTAAAATAAAAAATTATAAGTAAATCATAAGAGAATTCAAAAAAATTATGAGAAACATACTTTTGTATCTTTCAATAAAAAAATTACGTTTAACTTTTAATTAATTTAGAAATTAAGAGTAGATATAAGAAAATAATTTTATATTTTAGATTTGAATATAAATAAATTTAATTAATTTTTATTTAATGATATTATTTTAAAAATATTTTTAATTTAATTCTAATTTTATTTTTAACGATTCCTTTTTGTTTGTCTTAATTAATTAAGTCGACAATTACGTTAATTAACGTGCCACGTGTGTGATGATGATGATTCAGTTTGATTACCGAATCCCAACATCGGGGTACGAGACGTGCGGATCCGGTGTGGAGAGTCCACTGCAAATGAATGGGCTCCCAATAAGCGTGTACGCGCCCGAAACCGTTGGGTGCGTGGTGGTTGACCGGGAGGGCCGGTGCGCGGCAGCAACATCCACGGGAGGGCTGATGAACAAAATGACCGGTCGCATCGGTGACTCGCCGCTGATAGGCGCTGGGACCTACGCGTGCAACGTGTGCGGCGTATCGTGCACCGGTGAGGGCGAGGCCATCATACGTGGCACGCTGGCGCGTGAGGTGGCAGCGGTGATGGAATACAAAGGGTTGAAGCTTCAAGAAGCCGTGGATTTTGTGATCAAGCACCGTCTCGATGAAGGGATGGCTGGTCTCATTGCTGTGTCCAACGCTGGGGAAGTGGCTTATGGGTTCAATTGCAATGGCATGTTTAGGGGCTGTGCCACTGAAAATGGGTTCATGGAGGTGGGAATCTGGGAATAGCTTCTTAATTTGGTTCATGGTTGTTTCGATGCAACTATTGAATTTGTGTACCATGTTGGAGTGTAGTGTAGGGTCTTCCTGCTGGTGCTGGATTTAGTTCATTGTTATTATAGTCTTGTTTCTAAGAATTAGAAAAAAATGTGAAATAATAGTTGTAACTTTGTTGTCTTTTTCTGAAATAAAGACTCGTGGTAGACCCTCAACAAACCCGTGTAGCTTTTTACTATCACTTAATTATTTTCCTTCTCTTTTTCTTCAATTCTTATAATATTTGCAAGAATCTTAATGTGTACGTATTATTAATAATTAATAGCATCTTATTAATCAGTATTTTAGAATATTGGTTAAAGAGCTAAAAAGAAAAAATATTTATTATTAAAATTATAGGATAGCATAAAATGAATTATAGATAATATATTTTTATGCATCACAATAAAAATATTTTTTCTTTTAATTTTTAAATTAATAATCTAAAAACATTGATTAATATTTATCTTATTATTATTATTATTGAGACTTGTGAGTTGACTGTTGAGAGGTTCTTATGTGTTGTGTCCATCCTAACTACTGAAGGTTCTAGCTAGTAATGCATAGGCATGCCATTTATAATACGTGACCAGAAGCACCCTCTATGAATGGAGGCTTGAAATGGGTTGTTACTTGCCAGTAGTCTAATTGCTTGGCAACATTATCGTAAGAAATAAGGGTGGACCCACTGGTCTTGGAAGTGTTTATTTTTCGACCTTAGTTATGTGAATTTGGTTTAGCAGATTCGCTTTGCAAAAGTGCATATGGAAAATGATGCATTGAGTATTTGATGGCAATGCAAATTGATAGCAAAGAGAGAGAAAGAGACAAAAGATAAATTGGTAAAACAATATGATAAATGATACAACGTGATAAAAGAGAAAAATATATAAAAAATAAAAGATGTCAAATAAGTATTTATAAAAATATTTATAATTATGTAATTCTTAATAAATTTTAATTAATAATAAAAATGTGTTAAAAAAAACATATTACTACTAGCCTTCGATTATAAAGTAACACGAGTGTCTATATCATTCTTCTTATAAATTTCTCAAAGCGTATAAATAGGGTGCCAATAAAATAAAATACTGACTTGGTGGTGTTGTACCAAGAAAACCTAATAAATGTAATAGGTGTTGGGGTTAAGCTGACGATGACTGGACGTGTGGCCAAGTTGTGCGTCTAAAAAAGAACATGACAAATAGCCAAATACGACTAATATACTGCTGATATAAAAAGGGACTAATATACTATTAAGAAAAATGCTAGCTAGAGTACAATGATTAATTTTTTTTTGGAGTGATTGACCCTTTTGGTGATCTAGGAATATGGGTCTGTTTTAAAGTATATAACTATATGGATCTGTTTTTTTTTTTTTTTTTTATTGTTTATATATCAAAGAACAGGTGAATCATTAATTTTGGCTAACTGTTTTATTTTCATAAAGAGATGGAGAATGTGACATTCATGTAAGCAAATAATTTCATTTTGTATTTTTAATTGTACCAATTTCATTAATGAAGCTGCAATTATTGACACCATGATGGTCGATAAGCAACTAATGTTATGAATATGAAACAACAAAAACAAGTAGTTGGTCGAGTAGTACAAAGATACAGCAGATAAAATTTGCTAGTTCGTGCATGAACAGAACCTGGTATGCGAACTAGTGTTAAGAACAGCTAAATGCAGTTACTGGTTCCGATTTAGCTGACACATGACTGCGTCTTACGGAAGCAACAAAATGAAATTGTTGTATCATCTCGCCTAGAAATTCTTACTTAGAATCCATTTTATGTTGGAAAAGTTTAAAACCTTTTACTTCTTTCCAAATTAATTTTATTTACCACAATTAATTTTAAGAATCCAATTATTTTATCAAAACTATTTTAATGGAAACAAATATATATTTGGCAATCCAAAGATACACATGATTTTTTTAAAATTTAAAAGTTGAATTAAGCACATGTCTTTTCATTTTCTAAATATTTTCAAGATTAAGTAAAACCATTTTATAGTTTTTTTCCTCAAATTACTTTCTTTATAAATTTATTTAAATACAAAACAAGTTAATAAAATTTATTTAATATATGTTATGAACACAAAAGTTTATTTTTATGAAGTATCATCACATGACATTGTACTGCAACATGCAAGTCATACAGGTTCAGCGGAAGAATCCTAATGATCCTTATTAGAACCTCAATACGGATGGGAGTTCTATTGGTAACCCGGGCCACTCTGGGTTTTCTTTCGCTTCATCTTGCTGCCAATGCAGCAGGAACAACTTTTGTTAGATTGTAGCTGTTGGTTTTATTTTCGTACCACACACACATAAGAAAAGAAAAAAAGCAGGATAGTACAAGTTGAATGATACCGAATATTTTTTTTTCTTCCTTAATTTCACTCTAGAAGCACAAGAGAATTTCTCGTTTTAGCCAGAATAAATAGGCATGCTCTTTTTTTTTTTTTTTTTTTTGAAACGTAAGATTATGATATGTGTATATCATGAAGTGATGTCTAGCTAACCATCAGTAAATTCAATCAAAATTATTCTTCATACTTTTTTGGGTGAATTTCAACTATTATTTGCTTAAGTGTCTAATATTCCTGTAATAAACACCCCCACACACATACTCTAACTCACTCTTTTCAATGGGTTTGGCTGATTGACAAAATTGGTATAAAATTAGAAATAAATTATTTAAATATGGTTACTTTTAAATATTTTATTAAAGTGAGACTAATTTATATCACGGGCGTGTTCTTGAAGGAGACAGGAAAATTTTCGATTTTAAGCCAGATTTTATTTATTTAGATGTTTTAGCTGATGTCGTTAGTAACTTAGCATCGCTTTTCCTAGGGTTTTTAATAAATCTTCTAAGCTCTTGCCTCTCTCTTTCACAAAAAACAAAACAAAAACAAAACAAAAATCATATCATACTCGCTAAGTCAATTTGTGATATTCAACACTACGAGAATTTTATATATAAAAATCTAATTATATAATTTGTACTTTTATATTATTATTTTCATTTTGTATTATGTATTTTTATATTATATCATAGTTTTTATTTTTATTATATAAAAAATTAAACTTTTATTTAATGCATTATTAATATATAAATTTAGATTTAATTTTTATTTTAAAATATATCTTTTAAATTTTACAAAATAAGTGAGCATTGCACCCGTTCTACAAACCACCACTATTTTAACATTATAGTTTAAATTATTTTATAATTTTTAATATTTTATTAATTAAAATTTAAATAACAATACTTAAAAATGTCACTAATGTCAACAAATATTAGTTCAATTGGTAATCATCATACTCATATTTCACCAAAATAGATTCAAATCTCGTTGTTGATGTAAGAATCTTTTTAATGAATAATTCGTTCGTAACTTAATAAACATTTTTTGAGCTTGAGACATATCCTTATCCGGATGAGCCATCAATATTCAAATTTCAACTCATCTAAATTTTATACTACTAAAAAAATGTGCAATAATTTTTTTATTAGTAGTTTAAAACCTTAACTAAACGTAAACATTAATGACACTATTTCTGATATACAAAGGGGTATAATTGTATCAGCTTTAAAGATCGGAAAACTAAATAGAATATTTTAAAATAGAGAAATCAAATTACATTTTATAAATAAACAGAGAGAAAAATAATTTAACCTTTAAAAATAGTTTTAATAAACTAAATTTTTTCCAAATGATAATTTTTCATTATATAAATTTATTATGTGTACATATAATATGGAGTTTTTTTACAGCTTATATAATATGAAATTAAATTTTATGATAATTACTTTTTTATTTAGTAACAACTTCTTTTAAAAGTTTAATATTATGAAAACACATAAATTAATTATAATATATTTAATACATATAATATATTTGCAAGATCAAGTCTTCCATGGCCTCCTCCAAGGAAGCCCTAATAACAATCTTAAAGGTTGGGACAACAACAATTGTGCCATCATCACTCAGATGAAGACTAGAAACTGCTCTTGAGTGTGCAGCAATTGATCTGACCTCATCTCCAGAATAAGTTGAAATAGAAAAAAACACTCCCTGAGATGCCACCCCCAAAGAGAAATGTTCCATCAAGGGAAGCAATTAGAGGGGCACAGGGAAGTTGTGGAACGCAGTAGGACTAATCCAATTGTAAATGTTTTATTCTTTTACCATCTTGTTTCACATGACATTTCTCTTCTCGTTAAGTTTACCCTAGACACTTGCCTTGTTATTTTTTAACAGAGGTGTTGTTCCAGTCAAACTCTCTACTTTACAATGTCTTTGTTCTCGGGATTGTGGTTCCAAAATGTACACACGAAAGTTTTGTTGCTAAGCTAGAATCAGGTGCCCACACAT
>PYAF01000241.1:756412-790007 GCA_007407185.1 Glycine tomentella
ATATATATATATATATATATATATATATATATATATATATATATATATATATATATATATAAAGAAAAGCAAAATGGACAGTGGAAGCCATGTAGGTATCTCTAGTCTATTTGCCACTTTTCAAAATGTGTCAAATGGAATAGCCATTTTTGGGTGTGACGAAACAAAATAATTTCACTTTGGTGAAATATTTCAAAATAACCATTTCTTATTTTGCACCAATATATGAATTAACATATGTTCTTATTAAAATCCGGAAGTGTTGCATGCAAGGATGAAAGTGGTTTAGATGGGTTTCAAATTTTACACATCGGATGTTGAATCAACATGTTAAAAAGAGGGACTTGTAAAACAAAGGAAAGAACTCCGATACTCAATTAAGTACATCAATTATAGAGAGAAAAATATGATTGAGTGTAAGTGGAATATGTAAATCATTGTGTATATGAGTGAATTGATATGATTGAGTGAGTGAAAGGTTAGTTGAAACCTATATTTATAGTATGAGCGTGGGTCTTGAGTTATTGTAGATAATTAATATGTAGATAAAGGCTAATAGATAATTACAAGTTGTAGATAATTAAATTATAGATAATCTGTACCTTGTAGATAATCGGTAGCTTGTAAATAATTAGGTACTATTATTTGAAATGTGGTTGTAACATTATCAATACTATTTGAATAAATAAGCTTAAAGATAACCGGTTGAAAAGTATCATACTGACTATTGAGGGGAGTGTGTCAGGGCTCAAGAATGATGTGTAGGATTTACACGTGTACGAGTTCTGCATAAATGATCATGTGTATTTTTTATATTCTAGACAATAGAACATACTACAATATATAGTTTGGAAAACCATTATTTATTGATTACAATTTAAATGTGTTTCTTTTTGGTGAATGAGATAGTTACAATTTACACGTATTCCCATAAAGTTGCAAGCACACAATTAATGTAAAAATCTTAAAGAATTATTTTTAGGTAAAATACATGAAATATTTATGATGCTATTCTTTAGGCTTAATTATAATTCTTGCTTCCTAGGTAATGCAAATGTGTGATTTTAGTTCTCCCATGTTTAAATTATACTAATTAGATATTCATAGATATCATAAATATGTAATTTTAATATCTCATATTTAATTATACTAATTATGTCTCTTAAGTATCACAATTACACAATTTTAGTCCTCTCAATCAATTAAATCTATTGGCATGATATTGACTGTTGACATGTTTACTTGACATAGGATTTATACGATGACATGGTGGCTTATTTGACTTACTTATGTGATCTCTCATTTGGCATGTGCAATGTGCAATTTTAGTCTTTTCAAGATTTATAATTACGTTCTGGGTTTCATAATTATGAGATTTAAATTCTTGAAAATTGTCATTGTATAATTTTAGTCATTCAAATTCTAATTTGGTTGATGTTGTCACGTTCTAAACCA
The DNA here is from genome assembly GCA_007407185.1 of Glycine tomentella. NCBI lineage: Eukaryota > Viridiplantae > Streptophyta > Magnoliopsida > Fabales > Fabaceae > Glycine > Glycine tomentella. Next base: position 757,868 of record PYAF01000241.1, read on the forward strand.
ATTAATCAATCTATTTATTAGAATATAATTAATCAATATATTAACAATCAATATAATATATTAAATATTTATTACATTTACTAAATATTAATTACACTCATTAAATATAATAAGTATTTAATTTATTTAATATATAATAAATACTAAATATAAGAAATATTTATTACATAAAATATATAACTATATGAATAAATATATTTAATATTAAATATATTTACAGAAACTAAGTTTAGTTAATTTTAAATATAAGTAAATAATATATAAGTAATTTTAAAATATAATAAATATTTATTTGATTTAATGTATAAGTAAATTTATTAAATAAATTTAATTACAAATATTTCTCAAATTTAATATTTATTTAAATACTTATAAGAAGTATATTTTAAGAAATATATTTATAATAACCAAGGCTAAATAAATAAAAGAAAAAGAAAGAAAGAAAAGTTTAAATTTTTAAAAATTCTGTCGAAAAAAGTGTTACGACGGAAATTCTGGCACGAGTAGTGCCACAGGTACTGAAATTTGGCGCGATTAGCGCCAGATTGGGGCGAGTAGCGCCACAGGTACTGGAATTTGTCGCGATTAGCGCCAGATTGGTGCGGTTAGCGCCACAGATGCTGGAACTTGGCGTGAATAGCGCTAGAAGTGGCGCGGTTTGCGCGGGAACTTCGACAGAGCCACTATAAAAGGTCATTTTGCATTTTTGGGCTAAAATCTTCCCTTTCTTCTTCCTCTGGATGTGCTCCACCATTGATGGACCTTGAAAGCTTCATAATCCTTCATTCTTTGGCCAAAACCTTTAGCTCCCAACATGAAACTTGTAGGAAATCCTCCTCTGAGCTAGAATCTTTCATCTCTTTTCCCTAAAAACCTTCAAACGGAGAGAAATCCCTTTCTCTAGGGAATTTCACAAACCTTGAGTTTGCGGGGAAAAGAGACGATTCACGGACACCCAAGCTTGGAAAGGTTGTCCACTAGCCTTCCTTGTCATTCTAGAGGTAAGAAACTCGAATTTTACCGTTTGATTTATGAATTTGTCTTTGGGATGAATAGTGAACCTTTTGAGTTAGAGCTGGTATTAGGCTTGGATTCCTTAGAAAAGTATGCTCAGGAGGTTGTTCTGATGAATATTGAACTTTGAATCATAACTATTGATGAAGTTTGGTTTTGGCTCTGATATTTGTATGAGTAGGAAGAATGTTGGTTAAAAGGAGGGTATTATGACACGTATGAGACTAGATTCTTTTACAAAATATGTTCAGGAGATCATATAAATGGTGAAAACGTGTTGAAGCAACCATTTTGATGAAATTGATAATCATTGAAATATGGTCTGCTTAGGACATGGAATTGGTTTATGCAGAGTTTTAGAGTGACTCTAGTACCTTGGTTAGGCTGAGATAGATCCCTGCTGAGGGTCTGTGAATCGCCTATAAGGTGGTTAGCTCTGACCTAAGATAGAGGACAGAGAAATTTTAATGGAAAGGAATAACGTTTCCTTTCATTCTAACGGTTGAGGACCGTTATTGATTGATTATTTGTATGCCTTGTGTAGGGCGTGATACAGACATTGCTGGTGGTTGTGACCACGAAGTTGGGAGAGTCGGTGTAGTGCTGAGAGCAGGTAAGCTCATTATTCTTGGGAGTGTTTCCCCTTGATTGTGTTCCACCATACTCTAGAGGCAGTGATGATTATTGTATGAACTGATGCATGTATATTGAAATTCTGTGTTACTATTTTGATTGAAAACATGTACTTGATATACATGGATTGAGGCTATGTGTGTTGATTGATGAGATTTTCTCTGGCCAGTAGAACGGACTAAATATGGACTTCCCTTAGAGCCAGAGTTACGTGGAACAACTCTAAGTGGTCAATATATTTGTGTATGTGACAAAACCTGAGAGAATGCACCTGTTGCAGATGAGCTTCTCTCGGAAGTGCCATATATGTCTGCGTGCGTCCTGGAATAAGATACCTGTCGCAGATGATCTTTTTCCAGGCAATACGGTATAGATATATTTATATATGTGAGTGAATCCTTGGAGAATGTACTTGTTGCAGATGATATTTCTCAAGGAATATAATATATTTATCTTTGTATATGTTGCATCTAAGTTAAAATATACATGTGATATGTTGTGAACTGTTGAGGGCCGTGATGGCTAAATGATATTGATAAGTTTTATAAAAGTGTACTGATAAACCCTTGAGACATGTGCATATGTGTTGTTATGGCTTGAGAGCTGTGATGGCTAGTTGTAATACCAATTTTGATATTATATGCATAGAAATGAACCAGGGGGAGGAAATACCTCCAAGGGCCCTGAGTTTATTGAGATTGTTATCTCACCCCTGTTGAGGTTATGTTTTGCAGGTGATACTCAGGGAGCTGCTGAGAGATCCCAGGGCAAGAGGCCCGGGCAGAGATAGGTTCTGTGAGAACATTAGGCATAGGGTTGAGAGCATGTTAGCTCTACATTTTGATATATGCCTATTGTTTTGTACCCTGATAAGGATTTTGTATAGTTTTGAGATATACATTGTATATTATGAGAATTCACCATATATGATGTACAGTGGGTGTTGTTAATGATAGTTGATGACGTCATTTTGTTTATTGCTTCCGAATTAATTATCTGTGATAATCACTGCGCTTAATAACCATAAATCAATGTTAATGCACTAGATGCATACGGAGTGTTACAATATTCAATAATAAGAAATAATATTCAACAATGTGAGCACATTAAATTGAGTTTGGAAAACTAAAATCACATAATGATGAAATTTAAAGAATAAAATCATGTTATTATAAAACTCAAGAGACTAAAATTACATATGTAAAATCAAGAACTATAACAAAATGTCAAATTAATCATCTTGTAAATATGACATCATATTAACATTATCATTTAAGTACCATGTCATATGATATATCATTAGTCATCACGTCAACAAATTTTGATCAATTAAAGAATTAAAAATCACATAATTATAATATCCAATTAGAACAATTAAAATTTGATAGACTAAAATCACATATGTATATTACATGTGAACTCAATTGACTTAAACACAACCTAAATACCTAAATGGTTAAAATCACATATTTATAATGCGGGTGAAACCATAAATATAACTAAGCCTATTATTTTAATATTTTATTTTTGTAACTTATTTAAAATTGACATAAATTACTGAAGTTAATTTTAATCTTAATAATAAAGTATGACAAACATTTAATTTTTTTAAAGGAGACAAACATTTGAATGATAATACATAATATTGTCTATTTCATATGCTTGTTTCTTGTGCATAGAAAGTAATATGTTTGCTTCTTGTGTTATTCGCATAACAAGGATTGTAAATGGAACAAGTTAGGGTCATTTTTACGTCTAATAAGTCTATTTATTTTTTAGACATAAATGGCTTAAATATAAATTTAATTTTTTTAAGTTTGTGTTTTTTATTTCTATTATTATATTTTGTCATAATAAATTTATGTTTCTCCAATTTTACCTAAAGTTTGTAAATGTGGCTTTGATTGAATTATAAAGTAGTTGTATTTTTACACCCAAAATGTATATTGTCTCATAGCAATTTTTTTTAGTTAAATGGAATGTAAAGTAATTTTTCATTGTTGTTCAATTAATCATGGTTAATATGATATTTAAAATGATTATGATAAAAATCAACAAATATATATATATATATATATATATTAATAAAAAATTATTTTACATTATCCGTGTATAATATTTTTTTTTCTTAGGAAAACCTAAAACCTGTTACTAGTATCATGAGAAAAAAAGCACGCCTCTTCTTTATGCAATTAAAAAAGATAATTCAAGTGTAATTTAAAAAACATTGACGGCGTGTGGAAAGTGATTGAGCGACGGAAAGTTTAGTGTCGTATTTGGCCTTACAAGATATTGGAGGACATGTTTTTGTAAATAATATAACTTATAATTAAATTATACTAGCCGATTGGGAAAGCCTTCTTAAAAGTAAATTTTTAGTCCCATCAGCAGATATTTATTTTAAAACGCTATTTAAGCATATGCTTGAATTTCTAATTTGATTTTGTTTGTCTTCACAAAGACGCACCTTTTCATGCTGTACGATTCAATTTAAAAAATGGGGACCGAAGTTGGTGTACATGCACCTGTAAGTTTTAATTATCATTCAACAGTTTCCAGCCCATTACCAACTATCATTAGAATAAACATGATTTAAGCTTTTTTAAAAGGTAATAACATGATTTAAGCTTGAAACTTTATTTGTTAGATATTATATAACATAACTGATTGTAATTGTATCAAATCTTAGAATAAAGAGAATATTTCATTTCCTTGAGTTTTTAAGTGAAAAAGTTCCAACTAATTTTGTTATTATGTTATTAGTAAGAAGATTTTTAATTTTTAGTGAGGTTGTTATATTTTAATCACGTTTTATTTATTTATAAAATTTGAATTCGAGATCTGAGAATAAGTTCAGTTAGTGAAATTTCAATTTTTTTTTTAAAAAAGTATCCTCATAATTGAATATCATGAGACTAACTCAAAAAAATTAAAAAAGAATTGTGTCTAAAATAAATAAATAATGTGGGTCAGTAGCAAATTGACCCCTTTAGGGCAAGAAATTTGTACACACTACATACGAAATTGTTTACAAGTTCATTCCCTCTCACCAAAAACTTGAAATCGGACTCATTTTGATTTAGTGGTGATAGTAGTTCCCTTATCCCTAATTGGTGGCTGAGATGTATCACTCACAGATTGAAAAATGTTTGTCGGAGCATCATCTCCACCAAATGCTTCATGTTCTTTGTGGGAGCTACTCTACTTTCCTGTCAAAATCACCGGCCTTGACATTATTATTCGTCTTCTCTGTTTAGACATTCATCCAGGTTACTTCACAGGAAACACAAGTTTAAAAAAATATCAGAGTCACATATATGCCTTACCATAGAAGCCCAGACAAAGTTTTTTTTTTTCCCTTTCTTGTATGATAAAAATTAAGCTCAGTACCTTGTTGTTCATTAATGATTTGGAGAGGGTGTGATTATGATTTCAATATCGTCCTGATTATATACAAATTGGGTAATAATGAAGTTTTTAATTTTTTTGATGGTATCACATTTACTCTGAACATTTTTTTTTATTTAATGTAGTTATATATTTATGACTAGTATTTGAAATTGTTGGTTAAGATGAAACAATCACATGTTACTTTATCCACACCTCTGGTAGTTTTATACACAAACAAAAAACCTAAATATATATATTTCCAATTATAAATTTAATATGGTATAACATGACTGAAAATGCAATATCAAATTTCAAACACGACGGCAAAATACAAAAAATTATCCTTGTTTATATGGTCTGAGAGTTGCTGACTGGGCTCCATAACACCCTGTTTATCTTAGTTATGTGATGCAGAGCTTTTATACGGTCTAAGCCATGCTGAGCGGTGAGCTATGATTATTCGAACAAATTACTAGTATCCAAATTGCATTAATGCTGTCCCAAAATACCACGTCACTGTACGGTCCAGCCCAAAGTGGGCTCTTATGTCTCTCATCGTCATTTCCATTTTTATAAGAATCAACAAAGAAATGAAAGACATCTCGTCATAGAGTTGATAGAAAAAAGAAATATGTTCAGGCCTTGGGAAAATGTATTTTTTAAATTTTCAAATATTTTAAAAAAATAATTGTCTTTGAAATAAGTAAATCCAAAAACTCCTTAATGCTCTTAAAATGATATTTTAAGAGTCACGGGTAACATGGTTTGGTGTGGAGGGTTTTGTATGCTATTATATATATATATATATAGGTGGCTAAGAGTTTTTTTTAAGAGACTATGTATGAGTGACAAAATTTGTTTTTTAATATTTATTCATGATTTAAATTTAAAAATATTGATTAAATTGAAACAATTTTAAATCATCATTTGATCTATACACTCAATAGTGATAATAATGTCATTTGAATCTAAAGTCTTGTGCAAATTATCCAACTTCTTACCATTAAATGAACTCTAGTGTGTGGTAGGGGGTACCCTAAATTATTAGAGCCTGAGACATTCATTAGAGGTTGCAACTTGTAAATGGTGTAGGATATTGCACTAAATGATTTTTTTTTTTTTTACAATTTTAATACTTCCAAAGATATCCGAAAGATGAAGCTAGAAAGAAATTAACTCTATTCTTATATGTGTTCCGAATTAGCTTAATGAGCCATGCTTAATCGAAAACAGGGCTACTATAGATGAGAAAACCAAAGCCTTCTCTCATAGTGTAGCTTTCAAGAGGAGCCAAGCTTTCTTTGCCTATAGCCAAATATACAAAAATGCATTCTCAACAAGCCAAAACTTGCGTATGATTAATGTTACAATTAAATTGGAAATGATGGTGGCTGGTGGAATCGAGATAGGCACGTGCTAACCGAATGCCCAAGTGAACCTGAGACATGGTGGTAAGGTGAAGTTTATCTGGCTTCAGACCAAGTCCCTTTGCATCCACACACTTGACGTTAGGTAATGTGATTCCCATTTGAGCACGCCTCACCGTCTCTATAAACTTGCCTTCCCCTGATGCAAGTGCTACCTGTGTAACAATATTTTACATCCCCACACCTATTTCTTTAATCTCCTTCATCCATCAACATACCAAACTTGTCAAATCTTACTTTTTCATATATAGGAAAAAAGTATGAGAGCAAATTATCCTCTGTTTCAATTTTTATTTTATCCATAAGAATAAAAAAAACAAGTATCGGAATATTTACAAATATATGTTTCATATGCTATTTGTTACCTGTGTCCATTCTTATTTTTATATTTCATATTTTGACAACTCATTTCAATATTGAAAAGACCAGTAAATTGTTTTAATGTTTGAGTACAATTAAACGAACTGGTATGGAGTTTTTTTTTTTGGGTCCATCAACTGGTACGAATTATAAAAAAGTTCTGGCAAGTTGGAGCGATGGCCCATTTACTGAACTGTTGGTTGTCATGATAATTGGCGAATCATTTAAACGAACGGTCATAAATATTTCCTTTGGTATTTATAGTGTGAATATTCATTATACGTATTGTTAAAATGGAACTGTATTTCAGATTAAAATACTTCAAAATTATTTCTCCATAAATATGTGTGGTGAAACAGGCTAATGGCTAAAAATTTGAATAGAATGCTTCAAAATTAAATATTTTATAGAAATTAAAAAGGACCATCAATCCATTTTAAAGCATTGTATCTCTTATTGGCAAAAAAAAATTAATAAATTGTAATTTAAATAAAAAAATTACAAAAATGTAATAGTTTGCAAAGTATATATAAATATATAGCAATCAAATGCGCCAGTCCACGACGTGTTGAATCACGTCCACATAGGACGTGACCCAGCACCAATCATGTCCACATAGGATGTGACTCAGAAGGTGGCGACACATGTCATTTTGAGACACGTATTATTTTGCGACGCTATGCATAAAAATTTCGGAAGGTCGTAACTTTTGACTGGAACGTCCGATTGAGGCAAAACCGATAGTCACGCGCTCGAAATTGAGAGGAGAAGCCGCTAACAAATTCCCAAAGGGGACTTGGCCAAAAATTTTTTTCCAAAAGAGACCTCTAAGTGCTTCAAAATTTCGATTTAATCTTCGATAACCCAAAAAATTTCTTATTTTCTAATTTTTTTATTCAATTATTGAATTACATGCTATTTTTTATTTGTCTAATTACTTCTCTTATTTTTGAGAATTTTGACACAAGATCCACCTCCATCTAACATTCCTATATAACATCAAAGGAGTATGTATAACTTTATTAAATCCACAAAAGGAATGAGAATATGAGCAAAAATCTAGAGGATAAAAACACTAAAAATAGTGTGAATTTCATTTAAAAAGACGTAGGAAAATAAAGGTAATTTCTCTTTTTTTCTTCTTATTCTTAAAAAGTAGCAATTGAATAAATTACACGTCAACTAATTAAATCTAAGGAGTAGGAAAAACAGAAAAGATTAAAATGAGAAAGCCGAAAAGAGAGTTTAATTACCTGGATAACAAGGAGAGCGGGAAGGTTGAGATCGGATCGCAGGTCCATAATAAACCTCTCCATCTTATCCTTATAACCCTCAGCATCTTTTTTTCTCACCGTGTCACTTTCCCCTTGATACCAAAGCACCGCTCTGATTACGTCACCTCCGCCACCAATCGCGTGCACCGCGCGTTGCACCAACTGATTGTACAACCTCGTCCCTCGACTCCACTCTCCAATCTTGGTCGCACCCACGGCACAAGGGACAAGGCCCACGAGCCCACCAGCTCCACGGGCTTTGACAACCTCGTTCGCAAACGCCATGCCGGGCCCAACGCCACATGTCTTGGCCACATCGATGTCCGCATGCAGTGGCTCACGCGCCTCCTCCCACTCCAGGCCCGCGCTCAGCCTTAATACCCACGGGCTGGGCCTGCACTCCGCTGGGACAGCACCGTCCCATTTTCCCCCGAAAACGCCACCTCGTCCAGCCATGTTGCTCTGTCCTGCCAGAATAAATATGTCCTTAGAAACTGCCCCTAAACCTCCACGGGCAGCTACTACCAAAACGCACAAAAACCATGACAAGACCATAATTGAATTCATCTATTTCTTCACAATGCTACACTAATTTATCAACTTATAAAATCAAATCAAAAAATTCTTCTTCGGCACTCTTCTATATGCTTGATCTGGGAATTGATGAGTGTGGGATAAAAAGATCACTTCTAAGTTCTAATTAGGCTTCTCGCGTGCTTCATGTGGGGCCCACAGGTAACAAAGCAAGTAAGCAACCATGATGGTGGATCATAATGTAGGCATCGGAAAATTAATTGATGTCTCCGGAGAGTGAGTGATGAGTGCATCTAATGTCGCTCTAATTGAGGTGTTACTTTAATTAAATTTTAAATAAATCTATGTCTTGTTGGGATTTCATAGAATAAGTTTGTTTTTGCTTCTGTGTATACAATACAAATAGAAATAGGTACATTGTATTAGTCTATTAGATTAGATCTTGTGTTACTATTGTGGGTTCGTCTAACATCTAACAATCGAAGTGAATCTTCATGAGATTAGATGTAATATGTGAGAGTGATGTACGGTTTATTATAATATTAAAAATATGCAATTTAAATATATGAAAAATATGTTCAATTGACGTTTCTATTGATTTATTGTTTACTAAAATGATTTGTTGTAAGTATATTTGTTATAATATCACCAAAATAATCAAAACACTTTTGATAATATGGGCTTCACTAATTCACTGTTTTTATCTTGGGTTTATATCTTTATCACTATTTGATTTGGGCTAGGCCTGCTAACAACCCATCCACATTCTAGCCCTTTTGCTGGCAAATACATGCCCGTAGTCCGATTCCGACACTATGCTAATTGCAGCTGTTTTATCTTTCAATGAATTTGATTTTGTTCCCCCGTATTTGATGTTATTATTTGTTGAATCAGTATTTTTTTTTTTTATCAATATGAATCAAAGACAAGTATTGAACTGCACGAGTTGATCCTGATGACATTTTATGGACCCTAGGAAAAATAATAAATAAGAGACTCTTACATGTAAGTATTTGAAATTACAAATGTGTTTCATATAAAAAAATAGAGACATAATTTTATTAAAATTGACACAATTTAATATACTAAAGTTTAGTTTAAATTTCTTTATACTTTGAGTTTTTGTGTTTCTTATCTTGTTATTATAATAGTTTCATTACATGATGTGATGTTATAGTTATTTGAAATGATATCTTTAAATGAGTGTGTGAGAAAGTGTATTCTTAGCACTTTTTTACTTGAAAACTTGTTTAAAATGAATATAAAATTTCTAAAAAAACACATTCGAAATCTCTTATACTTTTTAATCACATGTCATATTTAGTTTGATTAAGAAGACATAAAATCATATAACAATTTCAACATATTTATAAAAGTAGCATAAATAATATAAAAATTTATTACATAATTATTATTATATTAGGGGCACGACGGCCAAGGGCCGGCATTAGACCTCCTTATTTTTATTTTTGTTGAATTTGTGTAAATATTAAATAATTGTGCTATTAAGATACCATTCTATTTTAGTACATTTCTACGTGCATTTTATTTTAGTAGTTGATTTCACTGTTAGCATGTCATACTAATAAATGTGCTCACATTAGACGAGACCTTTAGGCCCAATAACAAAGCAAGGCCCAGGATCCTCATACTATCCTCCCCCAAATTTATAAGCTTCACAAATCATATAAGATTCATACGAATCTTACATTTTTCAGTCGTTACACACTCTAAATATTGGAATAATCTCACCCAATTGTGACAATCAAAGACAATAACTCTTATAAATCTAACTAACATCATTATTGATGTATTTAAGATAATATATAGGGTGATTTAGTGGAAAAATAATATGAAGCCGATCAAAATGAATTAGTTTTTTTTTATCATAATATTGTATAAAATATCTATCAATTTTGTTAATGATTAATCATGAAAAATTACTGGTCATTTTTAGTAGGATCTTTTCTCTCAATCACATTTTTTTCATTATAAATTTGAATTCAATATCTTATTTAAGGAAACTGAAACCAAGACCATTTAGACTAATACTTGTTAATAAATTAATTTTATTTATTTACATTGAGAAAAGCTCAAAGAATAAAGATATGGCTAAACTTAGAGATGTTCAAATGCCAAGAAATGGATAGTAAGTGAAACTACCATACAAAATCCTATGGCCCTTTGATTTATATAGAAAACAAGATGGGTCTACTTCTTCCAAAGTCACTGAAAATAGATCAGATTCAAGCCAGATTGTAAAACAGATAGTGTCTGCCAAAACTCAATTATTAGATACATCAAGCAACCCTCAAACTGTAACTAAAAATGTTCCTGCTAGTTTTATCTCGCGTGACGCAAGAGGAGTAGAATCAAATACTCGCGCCACCAGGATGAAGTTGAAGACGATGGAGCTAAATGAATGCTTATGGAGAATGGATCAACTCAACAATAAGAAGAAAAAAAAAAAAAAACCAAAATTGTCATGGGTTGGCCTACGCGAGATTGACGAGGGCCTTAGATGGTTATTTTTGTCAAGATAAAAAAAAACAGCGGGCTTCATTGCTTTTTCTGGTGCATTTGATTGTTTTTATTTTTATTTTTATCTCAATTTTGGGATGCATATTCTGGCATGTGGGATCCACATTTTTAAAAAAAATATTTTATCTTACTTTCTCCTCTATTAAAAAGATATGTTTTCTTCTTTTATTTTTTTTTTCTCATTTTCAAACTTTTTTCTTTCATGTCAACTAAACAAAGGATATTTTTATTTTTTTTTCACTTTCAAACTTTTTTCTTTCATACCAATCAAACAAAGCCTAAGGAAAATTTTACCTTTTAAAATAGGTTGGAGTTGGACAAGTACTATTTACCGTACTTATGCTTACTACCACATTTTTTTTAACATATTTTTTAATGATGGAAATTTATTAAAAATATTATAGTTAAAATCGGACCGATCAATTTAATCAGTTGAACTGGAAATCAGTCAAATGAACAGTCTAGAAACTCTAAAAAAGCATAGCATTCCAGAATCGATGGGAAAAGGTCAAGAATCAAATAAAAAAGGGTATAAAATTGACCAAAATCGGTATAGAATCAATCTTTTTTTTTTAATCCAAAATATTTTTTTAAAGATTAATAAAAATACATTCTTAAATATTTCACACAAATATAAACTATTTCTCAACTATTACTACTAATTTTTATCTTATGAAACATATAATTTAGTCATTTATACTAATTTATAATTTTTTAGATCTTATTTTTTAAATAATTTTATATTATTTTATTGTTTAAAATATTATATAATATTAAAAAATATAAATTCAATTCAATTACGTTTGAACCATTAAACCCTGAATAATTATTTTTATTCGTCCAATTTTTAAAATATAATTAAAAGTCATAAAAACAAATATAATGATACTTTTTTATTTAACAAATCTCAATCACTATTTCCAATATCTTCTAAATTTTAACTATAACAAAAGAAGACTGTAAGAAAGTATACTGTTAAATACTTCTCTATATAAAAAAAACAAGAAAAATAAGATTCTTACTTTTCAAATTAAAAATTTGTTAAAAAATTAATTCAGTTAATTAAATAAAAATATGTAAATAGATGTAAATCTTTGATATTATATTTGATTGTAACAAATAAAAAAAAATTCTAATTTATACTGTAGATACGTCAGAATCACGTGATACGCACGATTTGTTTGAAGTCCGATAAAGGGAACGATCATAGGATTAGTTAGTTGGCGACAAAAATAGTACGGGCAAAGGAGTACGCACGCATCCAATCCAAGTTCTCTGTATGACCTATGATTTTTTTTATTTATTTTTGTTTTGAAAAATGAAATGGTTTGTGGCACGTGAGAAATTAAGCGCCAACAATTGTGAGGGAAAGTCACAGACAGCTGTTTAGCGTTGAAAAAAAAGGTACACTTCATATTTTATTTATTTATTTATTTTAATTTAAATACTTCAACACTTTAAGGTTATTATTATTTTTTCTCTTTTTTGGTGGATGACTACATTTTAAAGGTTACAAGTTGAGTTTCTTTTTCCTTTAAATACTTTTTTCTTGTAATTAATATTTTCATTTTCGTGTTTATAAAATGTATTTATTTTTGTTTTTTTATTCTTAAAGCGTTTTAAATAATATTTTTAACAATAAAAAATACTTTAAACAATGTAAAAATATTATTTAAAATATTTTAAGGATAAAAAATAAATCAAATATATTTTATAAAAAAACAACAAAAGAAAAATTTGTAAGGAGCAAAATGAAAATAAAATCACTAAATTACAAACCTTCTTTTTTTACGTCGTTTTTGCCCCCACAAAATATGCAGCACTCATAGTCAATGTCATAATTCGTGCTCACGCACATTATTGCCTACGCGCCAATTTCACCTCCTGGTAATTTTTCTTTTGCTACGTATAAATGGAACATTTCTTCAAAAATTACGGACAGGGTATTCCCTCATAATTTTGAGACGAAAAAGAAATAAAAAACACATTATAAAAATAGAATTTTAAGATAGTTTTTGTCCCAACATTTTTTAACCCTTTTCTCTTTAAATCGATAAATTAAACCAACAAATCTGAATTTTCATTTAAAAAAGTACAATTTTTTTTTTGTAAAATTAATTTTCTATGACTAATTTTATATATATAAAAAAGTCATTATATGTTAGTGTAATTTTTATGACTATGTTATTTTCTTATGACTGTTATTAGTGAAACTATCTAGTGACTTTTTTTAATGACTAATATCCATTGAGAATTATAAACTATATACTCTAGCCTTTTTCTTAAGAAAGCTAATACGAGTAAGTTTAAAAATAAGCTATATACACTAGGCTATTTCTTTTAGTTAACAAAATATATTTTTAAACCAAAATGATCAAATGAATTTCCTTTTTAATATTTTGAATTTGAACCTTAAAATGTTTTTCAAGAAAGAAAAAAGCTGGAACAAAGATAATCTAAAAAGATAATATTGAGAGAAAAAATAAAAATAGAACAGCCGGTTAAAAGAGAGTGAATCTTTACAAATATATAATTATAAAAGATTATATAATAATGAAAAAGATATTTTATAAGCTACCCTTCCTCAAACATGTTTTACTAGAAACTAAACGAATAAGAGGTGTTGTTTGATCATTCATTGGGATGCGGCGGAGGACCTCCGCAAAACAATGGTGGATGGGTTTCAGCAACCTTTAGTCAACTTTAAGTTTAGAGTTGGAATTAATAAAAAAAAAATATAGAAGGGAAGATTATAAATGGAATACTACATATTTTCACTTCAGACTAAGTTTTGTGTATCTAATAATTATATTTGATAAAATTAGTTGAATTAATAATTGAAAATCAAAAATTAGTTTACTAAATTATAATTATTCAATAAAATTAATTGTTAAAGTAGTTAAAAAATATAAAATGACTTAAAAATAATAAAATTGTGATGTATTTAAAATGGATAAGAAGTTGAATAAGAATAAAAGAAAATATAAAATGTCAGTAGCTAACATTTTTTAAAATATTATTTTAAAAAATGTTAGAAATTATAAAAAAAAACATAAAACATTCAAACAAGTATTTTAACAAGTTAAAAAAATGTGAGAGTATAATATGTTTGTATTTTTGTTTGGATCATATCTTGTGGGCTTGTAAAGCTAATAAGGTTTTTTTTATTCATGAATAAATTTTGTTTTGTTTTGCCATAAAAAACATATTTTTCCTTCGGTCACAGGAATATAATATATTATGTGAGAGTACTTTAAGTTTAATCATTATTTCCATTAAAATGTAAATAATTTTTTATTTTAATTAATAAAGTAACAAAATCTCACAAAACTCTAGGCTGATGTTTTTTTAAGAAAAAATATAAACGATGTCGTATTAAACATTTTTCGTTGATTTATTGTGAACTAAGTTTTTTTTCTTTTTTTCCACCAAATTTTCAATTCTTTGACTAGTTTTTTCTTGAAACAGATTTTGAGAATTATTTGAACAGGACACTTAATCAATTATTCAATTACATCGATTGATTTGATCTAATTTTCAAAGCACATATTTTAAGAGACATATGCTGACGACTCTCATATAAAATTAATTGTATCCTATTCATTCAATTATAAAACAATTTATATAAACTCTTATTAAATAAATATTTCATTAGATTGTTTACACAATGTATATATAGAATCTGTTTGGATATAATGTTAGAAGTGTTTTTAAGAATTTCTCTAATAAAGTAAATATTATATTTTTATTAAAAATATTCTCAAAAATACTTCTGTGTTATATTCAAAGAGGTCCATATTCTCATAATACCACATTACCCCTCATATCGAACGGCCAAATTTCAATGTACATGACTTTCCATTCAATATTATTTTTCGGTGACGAGACTTGTTGGCTTTGTTGCTTATGCAATTTGCACGTATAATGTATTATCATGGACAGTCCCTATCACGAAGCATCAGACTTGTTGCTTTTTACAGCTGTTATTGTTGTTGTTTTTTAATCGTGTGTATATGGTATATGATAAAAGAAGACCTACTATCTTATTTTGACCACTTTAAAAATTATGATTGAGAAATTAAAATTATTAAAATTAAATTTTTAATATTTTTAATATATTTCTCCATGATTTTCTTAAAAAGGATTATTAATTCTTTAATTGTTTCCCTTTTAATATTTTTTTTGTATTTTTGTTTTCTTATATATTCTATTTTTCTAATTTCTTTCCTTCAATTTTTTCTCAACGCTTTCATTAATGGAAAGGTTGTATACATTTAAGGAAACCTCTCTCACCCAGGCTAAATTAAGGCCAAAATAAGTGTGTATCTAGTTAGATAATTGATTTTGGATTGGAAATGATTTTAAATATATTTTTATATGTTTGGTTTCATTTTATGAAAGATTTTAAAATTGATTTTGAACTAAAATAACTTTGAATAATTTTTGAATTAAATCAAAAATATTATATTTAATTTTGTTCTTAACTTATTTTATAATAAAAACATTCAAATATAAATTATATCATTTTCAAATCAATTTTAATCGAATTAAATTCACAAAATTAATTTAGGAAGACTCACTAAAACATGTATTAAATCACTAGCAGCTTTGATTTCAAATTATCTGTCACTCCCGACGAGCCACATAACCCTAACAAAAATATTTTATAAAGAAAAAAAATATCTTTTACGGTAATTATTTAGAGCAAAAAATTACCAAAAATATTTCGTTATTGACCTAACAAAATCTAATGACTTTAATAAGGGAAAGAGCTTTTCATTATTTGTTTATGGATCGTGACAAAAGGTGTTATATAAAATTTTGTTTGAGAAAACTATTATATTTACTCCAACACGTACTTTCTCCGGTCTCACTTATTAAAAATAAATAAATTTCACACTTATTGATGAATTAATTTCATTAAATTATGTTAATTTCAATAACAAAAAGATTTTTTTTTCTTCTAAACTACCTTTTACTGAAATTGGATATCAAGCATGAAAAATCTTTAACCTTATTAAATAAAAAATATTTTAATTTCTTTTATTAAATAAGATAAAATTACTTAAATTTTACATATATTTGAGAAAAAATAAATAATTTTTGTTGTTCATAAATGACACCAGAGGAGTAATATATAACAAATTCAAAATGAAAAATTATTTAATGTTTATTTTAAAAAAACATTTAGTCTAATATATATATATATATATATATATATAATATTAATATTTTTATAACG
Organism: Glycine tomentella; assembly: GCA_007407185.1. Taxonomy (NCBI): domain Eukaryota; kingdom Viridiplantae; phylum Streptophyta; class Magnoliopsida; order Fabales; family Fabaceae; genus Glycine; species Glycine tomentella. The sequence goes on from PYAF01000241.1 coordinate 774,283, forward strand.
AAAAAAACCCGTAATATAAGGCTTACATGTCCCTAGATAAGTTTGACAAATCCACAAAATTTTAAAGGTTAATAAAGCAAGAACTGCAGAGTGAGGCCGTTAGGAGTGTGTGACTTTAGGGTTATGACAGGATATTAGTAGCGTTCATCCCCAGATTGTGCTACTTTTCAATTTTCCTTTTCTAAGACAGCTCATTGCTTACCTTTCTCCCTCTCTGTTACATATTTCTAGAAATGTTTTTTTTAGTAATTTGTTTTTAACATACTTTTTAATTAATTTTAGTACAATTTAAAAAAATTAAATAAAACGAAATTTTTAAATATTACGATTTTTTATTTAATCTCTCATTCTTAAAACTTGTTATTAATATGTAAAAATATATGAAAATAAAAAGTAATGTTTAATTAATATAATTAATAAAAATTTTAACAGAGGAACTGTATGAAAAATGAAAAGAATTATAAAATACTAATATTGTTTTTTTTTTACAATGAGAAATCAAATGAGAGACAGAATAATTTAGCTAATTTTAATAAGAAAAACAAGAATTTATATTCATTGAAAATAAAAATAATAGAATAAAAAAATTTAGTTAGAATTACCAATAATGTAAATTTTGTATATTATCATTCAGTTTTAAATTAATATGAATCTTAAGTTTATAATTTTGTATAACAATTATTATAAAAATTATACTTAAAATGATCGGTAATTAAAAATATTTAAACTACTACTAAAAAAATAATCATTAAATTATTGAGGGCTCCTTTATAGTTTATAGATCCATTCACTACTACGGAAAATGCTTCCTACTTTCTCGGCGGGTTCCTTCCTAGTTCAGTAGTTCTCAAACCTGAAAGGAGTCAAAGTATCATATCCTCAAGAAAAGTTGGTATTTACACTAGTACTTCTGTTTTTTTTTTTTTTTTTTTTTTTTTTTTTTTTTTTTTTTTTTGTTTTTTTTTTCCTTCTTCCTATTTTTATTTGTGAGTTTAAGAAGATAATATACAGATTAAAAGTATATGAATAATTTATGTATGTTAAAATTAATTTTAATCTCTCAAGATAATTTTATTATCATTATTATTTATGATAAATGTGTAAAATATTAATAAAAAAACTAAATAATTAAAGATAAAAATAAATAATATTTAATATTGCTTTTAATTTTTAAATGGTAAATAAATATAAATAAAATCTTTTGTCAAAGAAATATTTCCTTAAAGAATTACTTACTAATTAGATACTAATATAAATATGAATATTTTTCACAATTACTATGTACTTAGTTTGAAAAAAAATGATTATTATAACTATATTTTTTGAGATAATTATATTTGAGGAAGACCGACTCATCCCAAAGCATTGTACCTCAAGACTCAATGCTTGGAAAGTTATATATCATTCTCGATCGTTTTACTAAGATAGACTAATATTGATTAAGAGAATAATGAATTAACTATAGTAAAACAATTCAGTCATAATCTATAAATAAGGATGATTCATTCTTGTTATTTTAGATTCACAAAATCTAAAATTTTGTCACGACTTAAAAATATTTGATTTTAAGTCTGAAATCCAAATATAAAAGATAACTAAATTTGTATTTAAGAAATCTTCAATCTTGAATCCTATGTTGAAATCTATAATAGATTACTGATTCCATTAGGTTAATACACTTACTTATTAGACAAATTCAATCACCTACTACAAGAGTTTGCACTCGTGGGGGTAACAAACTTACATTCAAATTTCAAACCGTGTAACTTTGATAAAATACTTTGAATAAGGTAAACAGATCATGCATAAATACTTTGGATCAATTTGAGAAAGGTCATTATTATTTTATCTTCTATCTCTTAACTTCGATTTATACTGACCAAGACATTGAAGCTCTTGTACGTAATATCCCTGACTTAGACATTGAAATTTTTGTAGGTAAACACTCAACCATCAAGGAACACAGAACACCACCATAGAAAAATCAACTCATCTTATAAAACTACAAGGTACGATATCATTACCCTTAAGCTAACAAATAATTTTTTTTAAACCTCTGACATTTATTGCTTTCTTTCAAATTTGCAAATCTGATAAAAATTTATAAAATTAATTATTAAATAAGAATTGTTTGTTATGAGAAAATTGTTTTCTCTAATTAATAGTTATACATTCTTTTGTATTATTTAAAGGTATTTCCAGCCAATAATTAAAGACTAATATTTTCAAAATACAGATCTCATTGAAATAAATTCTATCTCTTTCAACAAACTTTTCTGTGTGCATATATAATTAGAAATTAAACACTAATCTGCATGTTTGAAAACTCAACTATTTAATTATATTGAGCTTTATTGGTTAGCAATATGCTCTTTTTGTGCGTGTGTGTGAATGTAGCAATATGCTCTTAAACACATACTCTTATTATTACCCGAAATTTATTAGATGTTACAATGATGAATAACACCCGTTTAACAAAAAGTGAGACTTACATAAGTTTTTTTGGTAGATAGACTTACATAAGTTAATCAGCCTAAATAAATTTGAGTTAATAATGATTAATCATTTCATATTTCCTTTTTAACATACAAAATATCAACCTTCATTCAGGGTTAATTTTAAACAATTAAAATTAATAAAAAAATCCAATACATCTCAAAGGTGAAAGTATAATAACTATTTCTTAACAATTTTCCAACTTTTAATAATGAAAATCAGTCTTAGGCATTAATATTAACGATTTCTTATTGTATTTTAACACAAAAGAAATCTAAACGCGGTCAATTAACTTAATGTTTAATTTTATATCTCATCTGTAACTATAAGTGGTTATCTTCCAGCCAAAACCGTCAAGTTTTAAAAGTAAAAATTTGATCTGATCACCGAAAAAAACTACCTAACTTCATTTATTTTAAAAAAACTAAACAATCATTAATAATTTTTTAGAACCTAAATTGGTATGTATTTATCTTTTAAAACTAAACATATATACTTTAAAAACAGAAACAATGACTGAGTAATCAAAATTATTTCCTGTTTACTGTATAACTTTAGGAAACTATTTAATCTAAATCAACTCGTATAATTTTTTATGCAATAAGTGAATAAACCAATCTAGATATTTACTCTGTTTCCGCATTTCTAGTTATTTTCTCTCGTCCGTTGCTTAGTACTACTAGTTAGTACTTAGTAGTACCATCATGGTTTTAGAATTCGTTAATTAGTTTATTTATTTATTTATCAAGGTACGGCTGGAAAATGGAGATTACCATTTTTGTCTCGGATTTAATTAAAGATAAAATTAGATTGAGCAACGGTTCAACGGTCATAGTCATTAAGGAGGAGATATTCCTGAATGAATGCGTGGATTCTCTTAGCTATTGGTGGCCTTTTTTCTAAGGCTTCAAATATGTTTTTTTTTTTTTTTTTCTTTTTCCGATAGGTAAGTTAATGTTTTTTTATTTTAAAATTTTATAAGTTCATTTTTTTAATTTTAATTTTTTAAGTTTGTATTTTTAAAATTTTAATCCTATAAGATATTTTCTTTATTTTTTTCTGTAAATTTATATTTTTAATTTTGATTCTTATAAATATAAACTGAACTAAAAATAAAAAAAAATAATTTTTTTAAGGACTAATAAAACTAAAAAAAATACAAACTAACAAAAGATTAAAAATGAAAAAAAAAACTTACAAAAGAATCAAAATTAGAAAAAGTCAACTTACTACTAAAATAAAAAAAAATTGAAAAATATTAATAATCAAAAACATATTCAAACATGTGATAATAATTTTAACTTAATGCTATCTAATCTAAACTAATTGAGTTTAAGTATAGCAAGCAGCGGAAGAGGATTAGTTAATTAGTTACTGCTTTATCGATAATAATAATAATAACTAACACAGTACCGATAACGTGACCGTACGTGTAACCGTGAAGAGCCTCCAACTCCCACGCGTGTTTGTTTGCCAGCTGTATGCTAGTAAGTAACTGCTTCGCCAACCGGTCACATCCACCGGTCCATCCGGTCATCCTTATCGCCTTTCACATTTTTTATTTCTCTCCCCCAAACCCCACCCCCCTTCTCATTCTCAGAGTCATAACCAAACCACAAAACAACACACCTCGCTCTCTTCTTCTTCTTCTTCTTCCTCCCTCTCTCACAATTTTATTTTTATTTTTTAATGATACTATTTTGTTATTGTTATTGATGCCATCGTCATCGGGAAGAAGCAGAGAAATGGATAGGGTGAAGGGTCCATGGAGTCCAGAAGAGGACGAGGCCCTGCGGAGGCTGGTTCAGGCCCACGGGCCTCGAAACTGGTCAGTGATAAGCAAGTCCATTCCGGGGCGATCCGGGAAATCGTGCCGCTTACGATGGTGCAACCAGCTCTCGCCGAAGGTGGCCCACCGCCCATTCTCGCCGGAGGAGGACGAGGCCATCGTCAGGGCCCACGCCAGGTTCGGCAACAAGTGGGCCACCATAGCTCGCTTGCTCAACGGCCGCACCGATAACGCCGTCAAAAACCACTGGAACTCCACTCTCAAGAGAAAATCCGCCGCCGTTAGTGACGACGACATCGTCACGCATCGTCAGCCTCTTAAAAGATCCTACAGCGTCGGCCCGGCCCACTTGGACCCTGCCAGCCCATCAGGCTCCGATTTGAGCGATCCGGGCCTGCCCGCTCTGTCAAACCCATCACCTTCGGCCCATTACAGGCCCAATCTCATAGAAACTGCTTCTTCTGCTCCGGATCCAGCCACGTCACTTAGTTTGTCTCTCCCTGGGTTTGCTGTACCTCAACCAGTGTCTCCTCCGCCGCCACTGTCACTGCCGGCGGAGACGGTGGAGGAGCGAGGGAAGCAAATGTTCAACGCGGAGTTCTTGAGAGTGATGCAAGAGATGATAAGAAAGGAAGTGAGGAGTTACATGTCAGCGATGGAAGAACAGAAGAATGGGTTCAGAATGCAAACCCAAGTGATTGGAACGCTGGTGAAGCGCATGGGAATTAGCAACATCGAGTGAAGAAAAAAAAAACGGTGTCGTTTCGAGATTCGAATCAAGCCAACTGGCACATGAATGATGATGAATCACAAGAGTAGGAGAAAAGTGAGAACCGAGAATGGCAAACGGTGGTTTATTTTATTTTTTTTCCCATTTTATTTTATTTGGTAGTTAATTTTAAATGTTAAGTTTAATTTCCCTTTACTTAAGGGTAAAAAATAGTAATAATTTTGGCACTGTACAGAACTTCAGAACAGAAGTGAAGGATGATAATCAATCAAATAGTGCTTTTTCCTGTTAAACAGTAGTAATATTTTCTATGAAAGTTGTCAAGGAATGGGTGTAAGTCGTAACTAATTGGATGTTGAGTGATATTAAAATAGTGTTAGGGAGGCAACTAAGATTGATTGAAGTTATATCATGTGAGTACCGTGAGTTCTTTTTTTTTTTTTTTTTTGGCTAAGAATGTGAGCTCTTTTTTTAGTGAGTAATTTATAAATATTTGCTCTGTTTGAAATATGGCGAGACACAGCTTACCTAAATTATCTTGACATGAAAAAGATGGTGTTAGGGAGGAAAATTAATGTGAATGAAAGTATGGTTAATGGTATTGAAGTAAATAGGAGGAGAATGGAATGGGGAAAGGGAAACCTTAAAAAAGAGTGAGGATGGGGCAGGGGAGAAGGACAGAAAGGACAGAACCGTTTTTGTTTGTGTTCGTCAAATTGAAGGAAGATCAGAGCGGTGGGATGTATGATTGACAGAAGTGGGGTCCAGTTGGAATATTTTGTTTTGCGGTGAGAACTTGTTGGGCAAGTGATTAAGTGATGCCAACGAAATTAGGACATGTGAAAAACACGGAACAATGACCATCAGGCATGCGTGCGTGCTTGAGTTTCAAGTCCAACTAATCGTCAAAATATCTCTAGGTTTTCGGTCATTTACCCCCACCAGACTAATCTATGGATTACTCACGGCTTTATTATAAATAAGGGATGTTTGTTTACTTGTTTTTTTTTTTTTATAAATATTTTAGTGAGTTATATTTTTAAAAAAATTGAAATTATATTTACTCAAATATTTCTAGAAAACAATTAGGTATATAAGTTTGTAAATTGTTATTTATTAATCACGTTTGCTTATTTTTTGGGGAAAGGTTATTTTAGCAAGACGAACTTTTAGTGTATTTCAAGAAAATTCAAGTTATAATTTGCTATTTTTAAACTAAGTGTTTTTTTAATAACTAGGTAGAAGATTGAGTTTTTTTTCTTATCTTAATTATGTTTGTTTGATTCTTTGTATCCGAATACATAAACGAGCTTTCAAGCTGGTTGTAGGAGCTTTATAAAAAATAATCATAAACCCTCAACTCTAAGTTTGCTATATACCAGTTGAGCTCGAGTGATATTTATCAGTTTGGTTGTAGTCGAGTCTGAGAAGGGTGTCCTCTTTAGCTAAGCTTTTAACTTAGTCACAAAGGGGATTGAATAGTTAGTGTCGAGTTAGAATAGTTAAAATTTTGAAACGACATTTTACCAACTTTATTTACATTCAGAAGCATTTATGCTTTCACGTGTTTTCAAAAAAGGTGTAATGATTACGTCCTTTGAATTTCGAAACGTTGTTGGAGTCGCGATTTCCCCAATCGTTGATTTGTGACCTTCAGGGAAAGATCTAATGGTTTAAATGTATGCGTTCTTTCGACCACTAGAAGCTTCCAAAAGACTATAAAAAGGCAATATAACTCTTCTTTCACTCTTTTGCATGTGTGTTTTCTTCAATCAACCATCATATTCTTCAATTATATCTTTTTCTTCATTCTCCCCCCTCTTTCCAAATATGCCCTTTTGAACCTCCTCCTTTTTTCATTATGTCTTACTCCAAGGAGGGTTCTTTGCACTTCGACTGAGGGCAAGATTTGGTCACTAGAAGTCCGCCCCATTGGTGAGAGTTCAAATGATGACCATTCTCACCATCCAGGTGGCTTTGATGTTGCCGATGACCAAGGGTCTAGCGTTGCGGTCAATGGCACCGTTGTTGTTGCTAACATCTTTGCCACCGTCCGTCCCAACATAGGGTTGGGCGAGGTCAAGTCGCCTTTGCCAATTCCGCCCACAAATGTCATTAACTTGAACTCGGAGGCTACTGTTGTGTATGTTGTAGACCCTCATCCATTTATCCTTTCTTCTTCGCTTCCACCGATAAAACCTAAGAAATCCAAAAAGAATCACCCTTCTATAACTCTTCCCGGTTACTCCTAGGTTTATAATGAAGTCGAAAGCTACTCTACTAGCATTTTGACTTACGAGTCGATTACCGGCTTTAGAGGAAGTCGAGTTCTGTCACATCGATGGTTCGAATATGATGATCATCAATTATTGTCTTAAGAGTCAACGCGTCTTCGTGCCTGCCTACCCGGGAGAGATGAACTTCATGTATATGTATTCCTCTTTTTTTTTAAACCTCCACCTCACCATAGCCTTCGACAAGTTTGAGATAGATGTGCTCTGAAAGTTGAATGTCGCCCCTACCCAGTGGCATTAGAATGCCTAGGCAGCTATACGTGCCTTTAGGGTTTTATGTGATGAGTTCTTTATTTCTCTGACTGCCTCGAAATTACTTCATCACTGCAATGTGAAGGACAATAATAAGGGTGGTTGGGTCTCCCTTACCAACATTTTCGGTAGGGCTGTCATCGGTCCCTGTACCACGTTCTACAAAATTTAAAGGGTCACTTCTTCTGAGTTCGTCCTTGGAACGAGTCTATGCCAAATTGCTTTACTCGATAAGGGGCAACTTGTTTCCCTTTTTATTGGACTTCTTCCCCCAGTAAGGATATCACAAAACTTGTGGTGTACATGTCTTCTTCTGACTAGGAGGATATGGTCGTACTTCATAAGTTCTCCAGGGCTTTTCATTGCAAGACCCTAGTGAACTTGCCTTTCTCCAAAACTTTGATTGTGGATTGGGATTGTGAGTATTTTCTTTGTTATTTTCCATTGCTTTCTTTATTGAATTCTGACACTATCTTTCTCTTTCAGGAATTATGGCCAAGTTTCATTGCCAATTTCTCAAAAAGGCGCAGGTCGAGAAAGGCTAAAGCTGAGAAAGAAGCGGCAGAGAAAGTTAAGGTTGATAAGGACAAGACGCATGCTGTGGTGGAAGAAGAATATGTACCTCCTCCTCCTTCCATCAATCCTGGTGCTACTAAGAGGACAAATGCTGGTCCTTCTCACCACAAGGCTTGATTAAAACGCTAAGGGTGGAGATGGTGTCGATTGTGACTCCTTCCCAAATCGACAATCATCTTATCTTCCTTTCTATAAAGGATAAAGTTATCTCTCTTTGGGGTAAGGACTGCAACCCCTATGCTCTCATTCAATCAATCCTCCATCCTCATCCAATCTGACTGTGATATGCTGAGAGAAGCTGATCCCTGCACCTCCATGGATTCAATCGCCTGCTTCCAAGCAAGGACCTGAGGGATTGCTGATTTTTGGGCCGGTGAGTTTGAGAAGGTTGATGCCAAGTCCAAGAAGGTTCAAACCAAACTCACCAAGGCTGAGCAAGCTTTGGTTGAGGCCACTAGGACGAATGCTACGCTAGTGCAATTGGCCGACGAATCTTGAAAGTCTCTTGAGAATACAAAGACTAAATTAAAAGAGGCAGAGACTCCGGAGGAGGCTTTGAAGTCCAAGATCGCTACAACTGAGTCTTCAACAAAAACACTCCAAGGAGAGATGGAGCGCCTCAATAAGGAGTTTAATTTCTTCAAGGTGAATGTGGAGAAGGCTAAAGAAAAGTTGAAGAGTGATCTTAGTGAAGCTGAGGCCGAGATCCTCAAAACTCATGAAACTGGTTTCTTCAAGGCTTATTGACAAGCAAAATACTTCTTCCAGGAAGCCAACCTCTCTCTCTTCGACATCAACAATGACGTAAATCGTGAAAGGGGAGATGGTTCTTGAAGCTGAAGTAGAGTGCACCATTGAATAGCCTATTCAGCTTTTAACTTAGTAGTTTTAATTTTCCTTTTTGTAATAGGCTTGGACCCGGTGCATGTCCTTTGTCTTAATTAAAGACAATATGAACACCCACAATAACCAAGAGGGGGGGTGAATTGGTTAAAACAGAGTCTTTAAAATTTCTTTAAAACACGCAGCGAATTTAGGATCTTTATCACAATTAAACCAAGAATGCTTCAATCAATCAAACCACTCAGTTCAAGAATACAATTGCTAAAAGCTTCACTTGTTGAGTAATAAGATTTTACCAAAAGAATCACAGATTAAAATGATAAGAAGAGATTAAAGAAAGTAATCAACACAAAGAGCTATACTCTCAACAAGAGAAACTACATCCATTTTCTTCCAACCAAACCTTGGCTAGAGTTTCATTACTAACGAAATCTGTTCTTTATAAGCTTACAAAAGATCACCCTTTATCAACCCTAGATAAAGAGCTGAAATACAAAACCCTATTAGACTTCTAATGATCAAGACATAGAAAATCATTCTCTACTCTTCCCTCATCTAGAGAATTCCATTATAGAAAAACTTTAAAGAACCTCTTTGTAATAGTTACAAACAACCAAAAATACAAAAAATGAATTTACAAGCAAAGCTAATGGAGAGAGACAACCTGATGATCCAATGATTATGAATGAATATGATTTACCAATCAGAGTTGAAAATGAAAAACAATTTCAGAACTTCTTCTCCAAATGCTTCTTGGAAATCTTGCTCAAGAAATCTTTCAATACACCATGAAGATTTGAATATGTGGGACAAGAACTTTAGAACTCAGAATATCCTTTCTCTCTTTTAAAAGGCTTATGAAAACTTTGAAAATTTCATAGAGTAATGTGTTGTTGGTTTTAGAAAACCCAACAGCTATTTGTAACAAACTGATCTAACTGAATGTAATCGATTAAATCATCAAAGTAATCGATTAAAACTTCATATATAATCAATTGAAAACAAATTTAATCGATTAAAATGTTCTTCAGTTTTTTGAAATGATATATGAACAAAGTAATCGATTATTTCGACCTGCAATCAATTACTACAAGGATACTTCTTTTAAAAAAAAAAACTAAGTAATCAATTACAAATAAGTGACAATTGATTATCACAGTCAAGTCATGTTCTATGTTTATACTGAGTAATGAATTACTTAATGCTGGTAATCGATTAAAATGTTCTTCAAGGCTCAAATAATAGATTACCAATACGTGGTAATCGATTAACACAATAAAAATAGTTTTTCCAAAACCTTGAAACCATGAGACCTTGTTTTTGATGCAATCAAGAAATCTTTAAGCCTTTTTCACAAACCATGTGCTTTTGTAAAATCATGAATGCAAACAAATGAATGATGTTTATGCAATGCTATGAATCATAGGATGTAACTCTCATACATCTAAATATTACAAATGTATTTAATTGAATGACATGTTAAAAGCTAAAAGACTCATCCGGCTTCAACATATATCTTGATCTTTCTTCATGCTCCCCCTGTGTCTAACATTAATGAATTAAAACTTTTTATTCTAAGTATCATATTACTCTTTCATTCTCTAACTCATAAATTAGGAATTACTCGGTAGAATAATTGTTTTTGAATGTAAGCGAATTTTTATTAGTCTATCAATTTTAGTCGAATAATTTGATCTATTTAGTTTAAGTGACTTATTCTAATCTTGTTTTTAGCTAAATAACTTATTTTCTTTGGTCTATTTTTAGCCAAATAACTTGGTCATCTTTTGTACCAATTAGGCAAATGGCAGTCTCTCTGATATATTTGCATGGTCACTCAACTTTGGCTTTTAAAAGTTTCATTTTGATAATTTATATCTATAAAGGTATGGATATTACAGTATGTAACCCTACCCATTTCTACATAATACATTTATTATATTTTATAATTAGAATTTATATGTTTTCAAAATATTTTTTTTAGTTCAGTTTAAAAATTCTGCTGTATATTTTTATAATTAGAAATTGAATTATCTTTAAATATTTTTCTATTAATTAAGTTGTATACATACAATTTTAATCAGTGATATTTGTTTTTTGTTTTTCATCATCAATGTTGTTATTGTAATGGTGTTCTTTTTTTTTTTTTTTGGGTGTACATTGTAATGGAATAGTTTATGAAATAAATACCTTAAGAAAAGATATATATTAAAGTTAATTAAATGCATGCATGTTGGGTAAGTACCCAGTAATATTTTTTTTTTTTTTTGCATGGCAGAAGAGTATTTAGATTAAAAGCAAGGCTTTGTCACGAGGAGTGCAAAGATCAAGCAGAATATTAATAAGTTGCTTACCAATAGCAACAACTAAAAAGAGATAGCAACCCTGCACGTAAGTAACCGGTAAATATTCCAACAAAATAAGTACCCAGTAAATAAAGATACACATATTAAAGATTTATTTACACAAGTATGAATTTGAATCTGGTTTTTTTTTTTTTTTTAGTACGAAAACAGATATTATAATATTTTATCTTGACCCTAAACATTGACATTATATTCGTACTAAGTAATAACGTGCAATTTACATAGATAGGAAGGCAGACTCTGGAATGCTATATTTTTCTCTAATTATAACTATAGAATATAATGAAATTAAACAAGAAAATTCAGAACATTTGTCTTTTTTATCACTTTTATGATATTTCATGTTCTCTTTAGAAGTCTCATTGCCCCAAAACAAAGGAAATCCCATCCCCTTTCAATTCCGCCTGTGTATAACAGCACGTGCATGTCTTCACCTTGATGGGGAGTAATCTTATTCTAAAAAAAAAGTTTAAAAAAAAATTTCAATAAAAGTACTGTCATTCATAGCATGTTCAAATGCATAATATAATAATATAAGAGTTGTTTTTAACTCGTTAATTTTACACAAGTCACCACTTAGATATAAGAGATAAGTAATGATGGGTATCGAGCGGGTAGATAAATAATATGTGATTGATGTAATTTAATTAATGATCTTAAATGCAAATTTTAAGTATATAATTGTGTTAAATATTTAAAAAAATTATAATTTTAAGAAATATGCTATGTAAAAAAAAAAAACATCTATACGATGAATAGGGATGAATTTTGGTGGTAAGGAAAAATGGCCATCCACTCATCATTGCATAGAAAAGCGAAGAACGAATGTAACCAGTAATTTTTGTTCAATTTTTTTGGTACATATGTTGTTTTTTTGGTGCATAATTTTTGTTAAATTTAATCATTCGTTGGAATGCTTGAAATGATATCTGCATATTAAAATTAGAAATGTGACATATGCAATATATTGGCTATTAATATTTGTGTTGCAGTTTTTTATTTTTCTATTGATGGCTAGCTATTGATTTTTTCATTGAAGAGTTAGACTTCTTACTATTCATTTGAAATAACGTACAATTCTCTTCTCTTTTTTTTTTTTTTTGTGAAATTTTGAATTATAACAACTTTCTTTGCGTTAGATGCACCGTGCACGCCAAGCATGACTCACTAGTGATTTAATTTTAGGTAATCTTATGACTTCCTTACTTTTTTCTTTTTCTTTCTATAATTTTTTAGAAGTGTGGAAGCTTACTGAGTTCTATCGATAGTTAATTAAGTGGGCCAAATTCTCTAGTTCATTAAGTCAGACCATTATTTTTAATTAATGTTTATCAAGATAAAGTATGTACACCTCTTAGCTTACACTCTGCTACATCCGCGTCATTTAGATGAATGAAGAAAAGAGGCTTTTGATTTGGTGCAAATAATTCTCTTTTTATTTAATTTAAAAGGAGTATTAAGGAAGGGGAAGTAAAACACATTCACTGTTATATACTCTTATAATAATAAATAAGGCTCAAGGTTTTGAAACATAAATAGGATAAGTTTGTTAACACATTTAGGTGAGACAGGTTAATTTGAGAAAGAAAAGACAGTCCACGCGTGATAAAATATTTAAAACATGGAAAATAATGCTGGAAGTACCAAATATTTTTCGTTAAAACTACACGAACAGTGTATTTCATCAAATTCCATTTTTTTTATTTGCTTTCTTTTTCAATCAATATCTGTTTTAAAAAAAAGGTTAACTGTCCGATATTACTGTTCGTGCTATTCGTGCAGCGAAGTTTCGTATCAAATAGCAGCTCTCTTCAAAAATATGTGATCATTCCACTTTAATAACATATTTGCATCCAAAGAAATCGATTTTATTATAAATAATGTTATAGTTTTAAGATTAGATAATAAACCCTTACCTAATACCTTGGTTGCGTGGTTTGTTTTATCTATTATCTATCAACATATCAATGTATTAAAGTTGAGTTGTTAATTTTCAAGTAGAAGAACAGTACGCATGTCTTGTGTAATTAGAACACTTTGCGATTTATTTCCTTTTGGGATGATATATGTAACTAGATGCCTGGTAATTCTTTTGGTTCTTCAGATGTAAATAGGCAAGAAAAAACACACCCACCAACATATATATATATATATATATATATATATATATATATACACTTATATACTCTTATCAATATATTTTGCTTGTAAAAGAAAACCCGTATCTGTTATTATTATTTTTACAACTTTTGTTCGAACAAAATTACAATCATCATGACAAGAACATTCTTGTACTCTTATGCTGTTTGTTCTCTACAGTAATAAGCCTAATTTCTTCTCTCTCATTCTCGTATCTTAACAAACTTCTAAAAAATCTACTATATATAGATATCCATGACCTGCAAATGCAAAAGAACAGAAGAACTTAACCAGCAAGCAATCATTCTTTATAATTTTTCTAATTTCATGTGATAAAAACAAATTTTACACATCTTTGGTATATCTATCAATATCATACAGAAGTATATGTTTTTCAGCTATCTTAATACATTACAAACTACAAACAATCAGCGATCCTACGGTCAAAACATAGTGATCGATACAATCTCCCTGTCAGAGTCCCCAGTTATCTGCATAAGCATAACTCACTATTCAGATCATTACTTCTAAAACATAAGACATTAATAGCCTTTCCTATGTTTAATTAACCTCAATAAATGGTATATATGGACATTCCAAGAGGCATATAAACTTCAATACATAAGAAATTCACATGCATGATGATGTACCTTTTGTTCCTTCTATTCCAATATGCATTGCAGATGGTAGAATTTTTGTTTTTGTTGAACTTGGGTATGATCTCTAGCTGAAAGAAAGACATCAACTAAGATTCATTTAAGAAATTGATATTTTTCAACAAATGCTCTATTACATCAGAAATTGAATGTTTAACAACGTATTTAAGAAAGATAGTTATCTGTCAACCATATAACACCTCAATTTTTTTTGTTTTGGTTTAATCCGTCTTTACTAAAGATCAAGGAGTACACTTGTTGTATTCCGGCTAATAAGGGAAAGGTTTAGTGGTGATGCCATATACAAAAAGAAAGAGACTAAGAGAATGACAAAGGTAAATAGAGCTTTTGCACATTTTCTTTAATCCATAGCTAGGCTTTTTAAGAGCACATGTGAGGTACACACAAAATACATGTAGGATCGTCATTAAGACCTGGACTTAGCAATGAAAAAGGCATTTAGGCCATACCGAGTCAAATCTCATCTTAGTCTGATCATAAGATATCCCACGAGAAGAGAAGATGTTCCTGAATAGGTGGTAGATTTTTAAGCATAAGCACTAAAGTGGAAGACGATGAAGAAGCCTTGAAGAAATCGTGTTATTGTCTGAAATTAATGAAGACGTAGCTAGCATTTTAAGATATTAGTTTATGACCAATTCCTCCTTGACTAGGACCAGATAAAGCTCGAGCCATGTGGAAGTGGTTGATGGGCACGGAAACAGGTGAACGCTGAAACGCTCGCGGTTGAGGCTTTGAGGCTTCCGCAAGCAATGATGATGTGAAGAAAATCAAGACAAGAATGAAGATAATGAGGGAGAGTGTATGGTGCTGGGTGAACCATGTCAAACTGGGAAGATGCTTCATCTCCGTTTTGTTCTCTTGATTTGGTGATCTTAGTGGCTGTTTGGAAAAGATTAAAAAACTTGGATCTATATATGATTCTCTTTCCACATTCGATGTTTAAAATAGACAGAAGCTATGAGTACTACTAGCTAGCTTCTGATTAACGTGAATCGATTTTGTGTAAACAGGAAAGCAACATGCTGTTAACTACTATTTGTTTGTTCTATTTGCTTCTGACACTTACTCTAATGTGTTTAAAATTGATTATCAACTGCTGAAGTAATTTTAAGTAATTTTTTAGTTAAATCAGAAAATTTATATTTAAATTTATTTTAAAATTAATTTTAATCAAAATCATTTAAACATAAATATTAAAAATTAATTTTATTAATGCTTATCTAAACACACGACACATTTATATATTGGAGAAATTTGAAAAGGAAAGATGGGGCAGCTAAAAATAACATAATCTGATTAATTTAAAGTTTTCATAATATCTTTTTAAATAACTCTTTATTTTTTTTATTTCTTTCTATTACGTTATTTATTTTGTCTTACAATTTTTATATCTTTTTTGTTGTAGAAAATATTGTGATAATTTCAAATAAAACCAACATCATTTACCTTATTCTTATCATTTGTTAACATTTTGCTCTTTCGGTCCTTTAAAGTTGTAGTAGTGTTTTATTTTTTTATTAATTTTTTAATTATTTATTTTATAAAAAATGTAAAAGAAAG
>PYAF01000241.1:791830-810868 GCA_007407185.1 Glycine tomentella
ATGCAATCTTAAAAATATTCTATCCTTTTTTTTAATGCAATATTAAAAAATATCCTATCTTATTTTTGAATGCAATCTTAAACATTTACAATATCATATCTTTTTTTATTGTCAAATTATTTTTTTAATTTTTAATATATATATATATATAAATAATAAAATTTATATTATTATTACGGGTTCACGGATCGGGTCATCGAATCAACGGATCTGTAAATCTAAACCCGTGACCCAACCCGTACATGAACGGTTTTGATCGGTTTGGTTCGGTTTTGACCCAAATATATAAATGACCCAACTCAAACTGTTCGGATCGGTTCAGATTCACGGGTGACCCGTACCCGCAAACACCCCTAAGGAATATCATATCGGATTATTTTTTCTATATTAGCTGGTATGGGGTTTTACACATTTTATTTGTGAGTATACATGAAGATCTGGATGGCGAAGCACTTGTTTCATAAATTTAATAACGTCACCAACTACTCTTTGATTCACACAAGTCGCAAGAACGAGTTATTCACGTTTTCAGAAGCCGAAGTAACACAGAATATTTTTTTGAGAAAATTAAGTCACACACAATATATTAATTACATAACCTATGCCTATTTTATTAACCAGCTTGTCTGTATTCGATCACCACTTCTTTTATAAAACCAAAAATCATTATTAATTAGTAACACTCCATGATAAGGAACATTGTTACACAAGCCTCACGAGATTGCATGACTTCAACTTGAAATAGTTGACAATTATTTATTGTCGACAACAACAATTTTTAAGGCCCCCAAAGAAACACATTGCGTTGACGTACCATTAAGCTTTTGTCTTTTAGTAAACTAGAAAACAACGGGTTATAACAACCCAGTTTATCAATCTCAAGCTTCACAAGGGCTCATAAATTAAACATGATTATAAATTGCATCTTAATTTTCGTACACGATATGGGCTTATGTGGAGTCAATGGCTTCTTCATTTAAGGTACTCTCTCCATTCCATTGTAATTATCTTTTAAATTGTTTTACATAATAAATAGATGAAAAAAAATAATTTTATGAAACTAACTTTATCATCATTAATTTAATTTTAGTTTTTGTTACTTATTTCATTAATATAAAACAAAAATTAATTTTAGTTTTTGTTACTTATATCATTAATATAAAACAAAGATACAGAGCTTATTGAATTAAAAAAAAAAAAAAGGAAATAGGACTTGCCCTATATATGCTCAAGAAAATAGAAATTTTGGGATATAATCTATTCAAACGTTTGACATTAGATTGTACCAGCAAAAAAATTCGGGTGTATTGTACTGCCCCCGTGTGATCTTTTGTAATATCTTGCCTAGTGGTTTGTTAGGTTGTGCAAGAAGTTTGGGTTGATTTGGACTTTCAGAGTCAAATGGCAATTAATTTCTTTTGCACGTGATCTATGGATGCAAGTGCTACTTCTGAATTATGTAAATGACTTTTGTGTGCGATGAAGGGTATCCATGAAATCGAAGGACAATATTTGGACACGTTCTTTTGTTCTTTTTTTGAAGTTCCATTCTAATTATTTATACTCATTTTAATACAAATCCTAACTATATAGAAGAGCGAGATAAAAGTATAATTTTAATCGGTGTATAGTATCAAAAACACCTTAAAATGTAACTTAAGTTTGTTAGTTATAAATAATTGCGCGTATGGGTCACCAAAACCCTAAAGCTACTGAAACCTAAAGAAAGTATACGTTAAAAGAAGTTAACCTTTAAATAAATCTTAATATATTAGGAGATTAGTTTTTAGTTTTGGGTAATTAATGGTTAAAAAAACAAAACTGTAACTCAGTTAAGCAAGTATTAGGTGCATGATTGCCCGTAATTAA
Source organism: Glycine tomentella (assembly GCA_007407185.1). Lineage (NCBI taxonomy): Eukaryota > Viridiplantae > Streptophyta > Magnoliopsida > Fabales > Fabaceae > Glycine > Glycine tomentella. The sequence goes on from PYAF01000241.1 coordinate 793,700, forward strand.
CAAGGGTACAATCAACAATATGATCTAAGAATAACAATTGGCGCAGTATATATTCATTTCAATTGCACATTGATAACACAATATGTATTAATAAAACAATTCGAAGACCTTTTCGGATTTTCGAAATCGCATTTCTAAAGAATAGGAGAAGATAAAAAAGCTTGGGGGGTAGGCACGGTTGTGTTCCCTGATTATGCAACAATTTTGTAGGTGAAGATTGTATGCATATTTTGAATTACATAAAAACGCAGGGGAGTTGTTATTCAAGTTTTGCGGCACTGGAAAGGTCGAAGGTCAAATTAAGCAGGGAAAATAGATTTCGTTGATTTCGTGGTCTTTCAATTCATTGTCCTTAATGGCTTAATTTCTATCTGTATGTTACCAAAATTGAGCTAGCTATGTACCAACACACACGACGCCAGGATCATTCCTCCATAAAAGTCGTGTATTGATAACATTTCTCATGTGAACATTCCTCCAAGTTGTAACAAAACTAAACTACAAAGCAAGCTAAAATAGGATATTGTTGAAGTGTAAAGGAAGGTGATCAATGCATATGTACATTAAGGACACATGTGAGAAGAAGAGTGAGATTTTGACTAAGAAATTAAAATCAGAGATAGATTTTTTCTTCCTCTGGCTGGTGATTCATGGTATCATAAAGTACTTTTCTCTAGATTAGAAAAGTACATAGCTTTTGCTGGCTTTTGTTTTAATTACTTTACTAATGCATATATATAACACTAATGTTTCCGGATAGAAAAAACATTAATCATTTAATACACGCGCAACAGATAATAGGGTGTCTGCCATTTTTTTTATTAGTTATGATCTATATGGCTGTACAAAAATAATATATCTATACCTAAAACCCATACGCTTTCCTTAGACAACATCTTAAAAAAATGATAGGGAGTGAGACTAGATTTAATTTATTTTTCTTATGTAAGTTTGAGAGATAGGTGTAGTAATTATAAATTAAATTTCTACAACCATGTTTGTTGTGAACCGTATTTTGATTAGATCCATAAAGATTTAACTAAATAGATTCACTCGTGTTTCAAAATTTAAGAAATATGATTATGATTGTCTCCTCTTAAATACAGAGGCTCTATATTTCTACTTTCCTTATATCTGTAAAAGACATCTTTTTTATTATTAAAGATTTTACTTTCCTAATTTTATGAAAGGGTTCTAGTTTTCATTTTAATTTCTCAACTATTTACATATGATATTGAGGTTTAATTCTTGGAGAAAGAATGGGTCTAACAAATTAAAATATTGGTTTGTTTTACACACATAAGTATCATCTACAAGAAACAATCATGCTCAATTTAGATATAAAAAATTACTATAAACACCAAAGGTTGATCAGTTATTGAATTTTTAACATGATTACATATATTCAAAACTTGAATTCAAAACCATTGCTATATGGATTGATCCACACACCCTTGACGGTAAATCAAAACATTGGTAACAACAATATCTTAGAGGAAACTACTTAAGTCTCTCACATTAAGTTAGGACCCTTGAGCAACGAGTATTGTGATTGTGATCCGATAAATTTGCAAGCCTTGCTGCATCTTTTAGTGTTAAGCACACATATATCCGCGTGATTTTCATAGGATGGCCCAATAGCGACACCTCAGGTTCCCCAAGCACCGCCGTGAACTCAAAGGAGGTGACAGCTCAACCAAACGTGTATGTGCCTTTTCCTATGGTACCAAATTTCAAATCCACCTTCTCACTGGTTTTCAACCATGGTGACATGAAAAAAGGGAATACAAGCATTAAAAAATTACAAAAAAAAATGTTGAGCATGCACCGCGTAACAGATTGTACATACAAGCATAGAATCATAAAAACCGTGTGAAACAATGGATTCAACGTGGACATGCTAAAGCCTGTTCTTATGCTAGTAGACTATATTTCACTAACCTTCCTTTTAGCATGTGTTTGAAAATTAGGTAAAAAACAACTTTTGAGACAAAAGTACTTTTACAAAAGAATCATATCATTATTTTTGTTTTCATTTTGTTTTTATGTATTGGATCTATATTAAAATACTTGTCATAGCAATTTCAATTGCAAATCGGACATCTTCGTTCTGAAAATTTAACAATTTGAGTAGTAGCATCAGTGTATCAGTAATGTGTAAAGTCAAATTTTAACAATATTGGAAGAATTCAAAGCAACCAATTCTTTCTCTGCAGGTGGAGCCTTACGGCAAGCCGTAATTAACCCCACACAAATAAATTTTCAAATAGCATTACACGAAATACATAAGAAGTTGGCCAAAGTCAAATCATATTGCAGCTTTTAAGGACCCCACTTGGAAATAGCTTCACCGTCTCTGCCAGAAAATTTCTGTATATAAACTATGTAGCATCTCATAGTTTAGGGCACAACTCAACACAAGAGCAAAAACTTCATACACTGTTACATTTCTTGGCTCAAAGAGAAGGAAATTAAACACTCAAAAAAATAGTACTTGTTTGGAAAAACTAAGATGCATATGAAGAAGAGTGGTCTTTGGATTGTGATAATTATCACAGTGCTTGTGGTGTCATCGCAATTTTGTTCTGTGCATGGAAGAGTTCTTCGATCAGAGGTGTTAAAGACACCGGTAGGTGACGGTTGTGAGGATTTCAAAGGAGAAGATTCTTCTCTTGGAATGGCAACATTTGCTGTTGCTTCTAACAACTCCAGCACTCGTCAATTTGCACGAAGCTTGGCGTATAAACTAGCTTCTGGACCTAGCAAAAAAGGCCCTGGACATTAGTCTTAGTTGCTGGTTACTATGGCTTAATAATTTCTTCCACTTTTTTTTTCTTATTTTCTTCCATTTTTGGTTTTGAAATTGTTCTTTTCTTTCTAGGTCTTTGACTCAGATGTTGAGCCTCTATCTCTCTACGTTTTTTATGTTTTGTTTCTGTTTTCACTTCCTCCGCATACATTTATCTTGTGTCATATATATGTAGAAGCTGATTGTAAAAACAACGTGTTACACTTTTCTTAATATTAGTAAGAGTAATGATATATCAACTCTCAGTTATAGTAAAAACATCTTATTTATATGTAACTTTTAACTTTGTAACTTTTAACTTTTTTCTTTCTTTTTTGTTGCATTATATCTTATATTACCTTTATACTTTTCTCTCTGTGTGGATGAGCAGTACCTGGTTGTCTATCGATCAATTTTGTTCCACTATTAATGTTGAAGTCTTTATTATATGTATATCATGAAGGCTATGCAAATTGCACGATATGCAAAGCAAGCGAGTGTTCTTTATGATCTCCAACTCAACTCATAATAGGTGGTGCAGGTTGTAAGCTTGAAAATATTAAAAAAATATTAGATGAATACAATATATATTCCTCTAGTATCCTTTAATGTTTGGAAATATTTATAGTAACCCCCTGTATATTACCCTGACACTCGTGATAAGGGAGATGTTGAATATATTTAATATATATATATATATTAAATATTAATATGTTGACATATAAAATCTAATAGATTATTGTATAGTTATAGGGACCCATATGAACTAGAGTCCAATAGTTTGCTATATTACCAATTTTTCTTAAACTTGAAATAATACTGTTGAGCATTTCAAATATGATGTTTTTCGGTGTAATACTTTAAGTACCTAACACTAAACTCTTATCTCTCAAACCCCTCCTTACCTCTAACAGGAGATTGGTGTGAGCATTGAATTAACAATGAGAAATATTATTTGTACATCGAAATCAAATAAATCTAAGGAAATGTCAATATAATTTGTTATTTTATAATATATAATATCTAAAAATCAATAAGTTGTTAGTATCAGTGATAATAAACTCCATCTCGCTAAATAAAGTTTTGAATTCGAATCTTATGAATAAAAAAAATGTGATTAAAAGAAAAGAACTTCACTAGAGAGTCATTAATCAAGGTTCTTGACCGATATTAATCATTAGAAAAATCGATAGATATCAAATACCAATAACATAATAACATATATATATATATATATATATATATAACATCTAAAGTTATATGTACCCGGTTAAAAAAATTATATGTATCGAAGATGATTTATGATTGATTAATAGTAGTATAAATATTTCTACACTAATAATAATGTATTTATACATACTAATAGTGTATATATGCCTTTTAAACTGTTTTTTTGTTTTGTCCCTTTAATCTCAGCCCATAAGATTGATGTTAACAAAATGATTAAAATGATGCCACGTGCATATATTGAAATGGGCAGTTTACTCAATTTTAAAATAAGTTTAATGATAGCTTTGATGGTTAAGTTGCTGCTCATATCATAATTTTAATTTATAGTTTTTAATCTATAAAATATTATAATATTTATTTTAATAAATTGTAAAAAAGAAATAGAAACAAAATGAAAATATAAAAAAATCCAGAGTTTGGATGAAAATTGAGTAGTCAAATTCTTTTTGGTTAGTATCTTTACTAAGCAATCTCAAACCTGGTTAAACCCAACGGAATCAAAGTCAAAGATAAAATCACAAAGCCATGTATTGAGAATGACATTCCCCTGCGGCCATGCTTGAAAATGAAACTGTTGACCCCACGTAACCACTTTCTTGTAGCACGAAAGGAAGTCTATATAACATTATGTACTCTGTTGAAAAAAGCAATATTTATTTTATATAAAAATAAACAATCAATCGTATTTTGTTTATAAGTGAAGCTTGTGTTGACATATTGTTCATGAGTAGTTTTAAAAACTAAACCGAATTAATTAGCTGATTTCAGAGCGTGTTTGGTTATGCGTTCTCCATCCTCAAACGTGCATCTCTACTGGTCAAACGTGAAAAATGGTTAATCAACATGTTTGGATATACTAGTAAACATGATTGTATCTCACAAAATCGATTTTGTGGTGAAACTACTATGGGTAGCTTCTGCTTCAAGGGATAATCAATTTTTAACTTTGACTTTGATTTTTTCTGATTTTGTCCTTCATTTTTCTCATGCTGCGTGTGTTTTTGAGTTGTGTGTGGGTTTCATTTTTTCTCTGCTTACAGAAAACTGCAGTTGACACTCTGCACACAAAAATTATACATTATCAATGAGAAACAGCTTACATTTATACAAATCACATAACAAAGTTCATTACCCCATTTGTTCATACCCTTCCCATTTAATAATCACGAACAAAGAATCAAAAAGAGCCTAACAGTTTTTGCTTGCATTAGTTACAAGCCACCCCATGACTTACTTGTTTGGCATATGAAAATCTGATGGAGCACTCCCCTTCGTATTATGGTTTCTTCATTCTTATTATGGTTTCTTCATTTGAGATGGATGATGTTGGAGATTCAATACAGAATCAAATGATACCTACACTTCAAGAAAACAAACTAATATTGTTATTGTATGTTAGATTAAGTTGTTTTGTAATATGAATTATTTCTCTTATTTGTATCTTTTTTTGTTATATACTTTGCATTTGATTTTTACGCTAATTTATTTTATAAGTTTTTATTTGTAAAGAAAAATCAAGCTATTTAATTTTAAATTATATATGCATACATATATAAAGAATTACAATAAAAATAAAAAAAAGTATACATGGATTCTAAAATCCATTTTGGTAATTATACACTCAAAATCAAATTTAATTTCAAGTTTCCAAACAACTTTGTGTCATAAAATCAATTTTCTAATATATGTTATTTAAACAAAAATTACGTTACTATAAACTTAAGTTTACTTAAAATTAAATCTGTAAAATCACGTTTATTCAAAATCAATTTTACAATCGCTTATCCTGAAAATTGGTGAGTCACAAATATGGATAACTTATAAAAATTGATGAAGAAAAAATCATTCAGGAAACGGTAAAAATTATATATGAACGCGTACTAGCTAGTTAATTTAAATAGTTTTAAGAAAGCATTTTTTTTATTTGTTTTTAATATTTGTTAAATTAAGTAAAGGCTCATTTAAGATGTATATATAAATTACTATTAACTATTTATCATAATACGATACTTTTACTTTTATTTAACTCAATATGATCCTTTTATGTTAATTTAAAATTATACTATAATTTATATTAACCGTTAAAATTTGATTTATTTCTGTTTTAGATCAATTTATTAAATTAAGCACAACTTATTGAAAACATTATAATAGAAGGAGAGAATCCCATTAAAATTGATAAGTCAGATTTTTTTTATAAAGATTAATTATTGATAAAATTGGTGAATACATTCTATTAATAACATTGATAAATAGAAAGAAAAAAAAATTATTGATTCCATCCTCCATGATCGATCGAATAGTTTGGATCCCACCTTATTTTAGGTGACAAGTACATATATGATTGTTAATACACTCTCCCTGTTCGAGACATAAACTCCAATATTAGAGCTCTTGCATTGGTTTTAGTATCTAATTAAGTGACATTTACAAGAATCTACTCTTCTACTCCTTAGCGCTCAGGAGCAAGAAGACTTATGCTCACTTGTACAGAAAAAAAATAAAAGGTGATCAACTATTCAACTTACTAGATTAATTATTCAATTATGTGTAATGAAATTGTGATTTTGTTGTGCATAAGTACAAATACAACAATGGCAAATAGAAATATGATTCTATTGTATACTGTACAACAGAATCATACTCAAGGTTATCAAACTCGAGAGTTTACATTGAGTTTCATATACTTGATTCGTAGACTTGTAAGAGTTTACTTCATATAAAAATAAAAATATCTATAAATAACATACCAATGAAATGTTTAAAGAAAAATAGTAAACCATAAATTCCACAAAACTTAAATAACCAAGTCAAGTAATGCATCACTACTAGATAATAATTGTGGAAGTGATAGTAGTGGTAAAACATTTCCATTGAGGGTTTGATGTTGAAGAACAATGGTTTGATGTTATTAGAGTCGAAAGTTCTTTGATTCATAAACAACACACTAAATGGAGGTTGTTGAACCTTAAACACAGAAACAACTCAAAACGACATGTGATTTGGTCTAATTTTTTAACTTGCTAACTCATCAATAACTCGAGAGTCTATCGAGTTTGCACAAACTCAACCGAATCTACCCAGATTATACTAAAAAAAGAGTTTACACATGAGTCAACTCGCAAAAGATAAGTGAACTCGTAAACTCGTAAGAGTTAGTCAATTAACTCGAGAGTTTGATAATCATGATCATACTTTTGTTGTGCATATTTATTTAGGAAAAGAATGTACAATGGAAGTATGGTTATGCTATACAACATTTTTTTATAGATAGAAATAACTTATGTATTAAATCAAATTTCATAGAAATGTCTACTACATATTAATATACACATCCATAAAATAATTGAATATATATTCAATGTTTAAAGTTATTTCAATCCTTAGAAATGTGTATTACATATTGAGATCCTCTAGCTAATTGAAATTGTATTGAATTGACAACTTGCATTCATTTGACATACAAAGAAATTATTAATTCCAACAATATTTCTTTTGAGCCAAATAATTGAACATAGAGAAAGCATCATGTTTGAAGATCCCGAATCAAATCTTGACGAACAAGAGACCAAGACTCCTCACGCTGGCCTAACAAAGCTGCAATTGTCTTGTAATCACAATTTTCATTCAATGTGATATCAACAATGTTCATATTGTTGCAATTCATCGAAAAATTCATCCATCTAATGATCCATTTTTTTCTTCTTATTGTCACAGCCACATTAAGAGTTCTCGAATTATCAACCATCGTGTTTATTTCATCAACGTGCTCCCACATTGAATGTTCACATTTGGTAGATTTCACATACTTTAGTGCATCCTTTATTTTTATCTTCGTTGGAGGGGGACACATCAAAGTGGTATTTGAAAATGCAAGTTCACAGAATTTTTAGTCTTTAAGGTGATTTTATTGCACACGTCTAGTTATAAAAGTCTCTTAAATATTGCATCAACATCATGTGTCAGAGTTAGTCCCTCCAAGAATCACTCATGTTGTTTGAATTACAAATGGATACATCTTCCAATGTACATAATTGAACTTCAAGGGAATGGTGCTATATATATTGATAAATTCAACAAGTTCACAAGCACATGGTAGACCATGGGTAACTCTAAGTGTGCAGCCAAAAGAAAAATTATTATTACCTACAATGTCAACCCATTTCAACTCATGGAAAATTACGTCTTGTGCTTCTTTTGATACAAAGCCACGTAACTTCTTATACATCGGGTATTAAACTTGTGTTCAACCACATTTATATTTTTCTTAAACAAACCTTAATCGTCGTATGTTGCAAGACAAATATGATATTCATTGCATCCCAACAACTACCCAAATCTATCATGCTATCACGAAACAACTTTTTCAATCTCGATTGTGTGCCTTCAACCCTATTATGTAACAAAAAGAAATGTAAAAAATAATTTTAATTTAACAAAATGAAATGTCAAATAATTTATGTACCTATTTGTTGTTATGTTTTCAAGATGCATGACTCAACCCACCCATGCTTGTAAAAGGCGTCAACCATGCTTCTCCTTAAAAGGCGTCAACCATGTGTTATGGACCTAGTCAACAAGTACTTTATAACGTGCGCACTGGTTTGTAAATATTTTCAAGCATTCCTTATACGATTCTTCATTCGGAGATTGAATCAATAGTTCCCAAGCACCCATGATATTTTGGCACTATTCAGCCTTATCTACGAGGATTTTGCATTTTGCGATGACATTCTTTATAATGTGTAATAGACGTAACAAGGTGGTTGAAGAAGGAAACACAATCTCCAATGCATTCATGAAAGCAAGATTCCAATCATTGACAATAACCTGAGACAACATGTTATCTTTCACAAACAATACTTTTACCAAAATTAAAGCCCATTCAAAATTATTTATTCTCTCAGAACTTAAATAAGCAAAGGCGATAGCTAAAGTCATTTTTGTTGAAGTGATACCAACAATTTCCAACAGCGGAAGATGATACTTTTGTCTTTTAAGTTGTATCGCAAATCAACACTGATGGAAATGAATTCAGGAGTTTGATAGAATTTGGATGTTCCCATAATATAACTTTAACAGTATCTCCATTGACCTACACAATCAATATGAAAAAATTGGTTATTTAAAAAAAAAATTGTTGTTACATAATTTGCATTCCAACGGAATCACGGTAAAAAGTTTTGTTACTTGGTGGAATCGTGATTCCATTTTGTTAAAATTTGTGTGATTCCATTTTGTTAAAATCTGTGTGATTCCATTGCTACATAATTTGCATCCCAACGGAATCATTGTAACAAGTTTGATGCATAAATTGTTGTGTTACGTAAGGAGCGAATTTGCGACACAACATAATTGTGATTCCGTTGTGCAATAAAAAATATAACACAATGGAATCAGGAATCTTGATTCCATTGTGATACCAAAACTCAAGGGAAAAAAAACTAAAATCATGATTTCATTATGTTTACAAACACAGAAACAAACAAACAAAAAAAAAACCTTCAACAACGGAGACATGTGTGGGTGAAGAAAGGGAAAGAGGAAAGGAATGAATGAATGAATAAAGGGAAAAAAGCAAAGGGTCAAAGGAATGAAGGGAAGGAGGGAAAAATGGTGGGGAGGGGAAGGGTGGTTTCAAATATTGCAAAATGCATTTTGGTCTTTTCTCTTAACTGATAGGGGCTAGGGATGGCAAACGGGCCGGCCCGCAAAAAAACGGGGCGGGCCGGCCCAGCCCGCGAAAAATGCGGGACGGGCTGACCCAGCCCGCTTTTGCAAAGTGGGTTACAAATGCTAGCCCGTCCCGCTTTAATGCGGGCCAGCGGACTAGCGGGCCAACCCGCATCAAAAATTAAAAAAAAATAGAAAAGTCAATTTAAAAAATAAAATACAAAAAAATTATAAAAAAAATATAAATATGATAATTAAAAAAAACACAAAGTTAAATAAAAATAAATAATTTAAAATTAATGCTAAATAAATTATGTCATGTGATAATTCACAAAATTACACCATTTGTAAATGAAATTTACGGTTATAAACTGTCCAAAAGTGTAATATGCGAGTAATGAAAGACTAATTGAAAGTATAATTATCATAACCATTTTAATATTAAAACTTAGAAGTTAATTATGAGAGTGCAAAAGAGTATAAATTTAAAGAATATACCTATTTCAAAATATGTTAAATATATTTATTTAATTTTAATATTTAATATTTAAATAATATAGGCCCAGCGGGCTGGCCCGCCCCGCCCCGCATTTGGCCCGCAATTTTGCGGGGTGGGCCAGCCCGACCCGCTTTTGATTTGCGGGTTGATATTATCAACCCAGCCTGCATTTTTTTGCGGGCTACGCGGGCCGGCCCGGCGGGCCAAGCCCGTTTTGCCATCCCTAATAGGGGCCAAGAACAATTTTGTAGGGACCAATAGTAGTTCCCTAGTTATAACTAAGTTGGACCATGTTAAGAATATATTATAAACGAATCACAAAGGCCATCTTGGGCAAGCTAAGAATTAATTAGTATTACAGGGGATTTGAATCTTGCACTCCTATATGTTATACTACACCCCCCATTTCTATTTCAAAATACTAAACTACCTTCCTATTTGTGCGAACTACTCCCGCAATGACACCTCATTCACTCGTGACGACAACTTTTTCTCCCACGTCTTCACTTTCTTCACGACACCATCGAACGCCCTCCCCCCTCCTCTTCTTTTGCATGTTGCCATTGAATGTAAGAATGCAATCCGAAACATGGTGTTTTGTCTTCCATAATGACAATTCTTGAATGTTTTTTTTTATTTCCAACCATTATTTTAAAGACACAATTCCAGAAGCTATATAATATCCTTATGGAATGACAATTTTAGAACATAGATTGAGCTCCATAATAGGTTTTGCAGAATACATAAAATATTTTTTATTTTCAACCATTATTTTTTACTGTTATGAAACAGACATTCTAGAAGTTATTTTTTACTGTTATGAACATTTATTCTAAAATTTATTTTTTATTGTTATGGAACACATATTTCAGAAATTATTTTTTACTGTTATGAAACACATTTTTCAAAAGGCAAAAATTACTTTTTACTACTATGGAACATCTATTCCAGAAAATGGAAGCTAATTTTTACTATTATAAACCTATTTTGGAAACATATAATATGAAAAGGGTAATTTACGAATTTTAAAATTTTGGCATATGCAAGATTCAATTGTATTATTTATTGACCGTGTAAAAATGTTTACACAGTCATTCATTCATAATTTATTATGCATGATAAATTAATTAATTTTTAAAATAATTATCTTAAAATAATTTAAATGATAATTTATGATTAAATAAAACAGGAATATCAATGCATTTTCTTTTGATTGAGATAAGTTGACTTGTAGAGACAAAAAATTTAATTTTCTTTCCTCTCATTTCTTCTCAATTCAAATTTAAATTTTTTCTTTCCTCTCCCATTTTCTTTCCTTCAATCCAAATGGAGGGGTAGTTCCAACCTGACCATAGCACTCAATTGTGTTACTTACATATAACAAACCACACGTTGGCGTCTACACTACCAAGTTCAGACGGTGACACTGGTTCTCGTCCAATTGATAATATTTCAGCAATTCAACCAGAAAATCAAGATCAATATAAATGACAATATTTGAAGATACCTGTTTTTCTCTACAATAAAGACTCTTCTAACTTCCAAATCGCTCCGATCATGATGATAACAATCACAATTCATAGTTGCTTACATTTCTACTCAATCTACAGGCTCCAAATGCGATCACAAGCAAATACTATGTCTACAAGCAAATTTCAACTTGGGTCACCTACTAGTCCAAATTTGCCCTGACACTTTACATTTAGGAGTTATGATCCTCTCGTCTTTATATTTTTTACTTTTTTTTTTTTTTTTTTCTATTCTCCACCCAGACTGTCACCAAAACTCCATAAAAACAAATTCAAAAAGTGGGATGCCTTCACCAATATCAACCACTCTATGGTCTATGCGACCTTCCTTAATCACACAAAAATACCCTAATGATATATTAATCAAAGTGTTGTGAATATGGGCTAACAATGCCCTGTCACTTTGATCATCTTCAACATGGAAAGTAAAATCTCTCAACAGGAGAAGGATTATGATCCAACCATGCGTATATGATTGGAGACTTACAAGGTATAAGAAAATAAGAAGACAACTTGTGTAGACATGTATATATAAAATGGAATAATTTTCAACTTCTTAAACCACAATTAATGTAGTCAGACATGCATATGTCAGTTCAAGATTGCTACATAAGTAAGAAGTTGCAGATCACAACTTACAGAAACAACAAAACAAAATTAAATGGGATGTTAATCAGCCAGAATCGAAGGGAGAAATAGTTGCTATAGTTGCAATTAAATAACACAAATGATTAACACAATAAACTCTAAGGTGCTTGCAGAACAAAAGAAGCAAATAGATTGGAATCTTAGCACATGGTTTGATTCGAACAAACGGCAAATAAATCAGAACATTTCAAATAGCAGCTAATCAGTAAGTTCATCGGCCCATGGAAGTAAATATTATCACGGATACACTCACAACATCACCTGAAAGTAGAAAGCATAAACACGAATATTTAATAAGAAGACACTCTTCTTTACACTGTCAGCCGATCCTGAATTGCCATATCATTGAATTCTATGATGATTATTTTAAAAGTCATATTTAGGGTGGTATCTAATTGGTTGACCGTTGACAATATGACAGTGTATCAAAATTAAACTCTTTGATTACCACTCAGGAAATCCAGCCAAGTGAACTTCTAACCTTCAAGGAAACAGTCTTAAAAAAAAAAAATGAACAGGTTCAGAATAATGATTCAATCAATCTACATTTTCCTCCTAACACTTGAGGTATCTAAATTCTAAAAGGCTACCACCAACGAAGCAGAATAAAACTCAATTGGCACATAAGAGAGAAACCAACATCACTATGTAACTATTACTAACCCAACATCACTATGCAACTATTACTAACCTGATATAAATATAGTTTCAATCGCGCACAAAATCTGAGAAGCTCAATTTATAACACTCAACACGCAAACACTACATAATGAGAATGAAATTGATGGATTAGTATTATTACCACAATTGGATGCAACAAAAACCTACACGCACACAAGAGAAAGTAACTCTACATCATCACAGAATACAAAATTAGTCGGAGACGGAGGCGGCGACGCCCTCTACGGCGGCGGGACTCGGCGGAGCTCTGGCCTTAACGGTGTCGAGCATGCGCTTGCTGATCTCCTTGGAGTAGACCTGGAGGGTCTCAATGCCGTCGGAAGAGGCGGCGGAGGCGGCGGCGGAGAAGGCCTCGTCCTAGATCTGGCGGGCGGCGGCGGGGGCTTCGTCGGAGGAGAGAGTGCCGTAGCGCTTGGAGAGGACGGAGGGGGAGGAGAGGGTCTCGATCAAGCGGTTGACGATGGCGTCGCGGGTGCACTGAGTGGGGGGCCATATGCTGAAGGAGACGGCGGCGGAGGGGTCGGGCTGCGGCGGAGTGGAGGATTGCTCGAGCGTGGTTTCCGTATCGGACATTGTTACGAGGAAGGAGATTTGTGTATTGTGTTGTGTTGTGGAATAGTGGTTTTTAAAGTGTGGAAAATAAAAAAGAAAGAGAAGGATGTTTGGACCAACACGTGACCGGTGGGATGGGTTGCCTTCGAAGGAAGAAAATCTATTGGTGGGACGCTTTACCTTTTTATCATTTAAAATCATATTTTCTTTTTCTCTGTTTTTTTTTCTTTCTTAATTCAATCAATTGATATACTTTTTTTTTTCTTTTTGGACATTCCCTGTCTAATTTTTGAACGAGGAAAAGGATTTAATCTGGCTTAATTATACAATTGCTCTTTAATTATTATTAAAAGTTTAATAGAATCTCTCAAATATTAAAAGTTTAATTAAATTCTTTAATTGTTTAGAACATAATAATTATGTTCTTCGGACTTAAAATTAGTTTGATAGAAAGAAATTAGGTAATTAGAAAATTAGTTTGATAATTGATGTAAAATTATTATTTTACACTGGGTTTATTTATAATTAATGTAAAAATGTATATGTATATCGATCACATATTTTGATAAATATATCAATTTTACAATGACAAAGTTTTATGTTTTATATTAATTGTATTGATAATTGATATAAAAATTATTTACTTTTATCAATCAAATCAACATAGTTGACGAAAAATATATGATTATAGTATTTTTAATAATTAGAGAATTTGAATGAATTTTTTAATATTTGAAATTCAATTGAATTTTTAATTATAATTAAATAATTAATTATATAATTAATCCCTAATCTTTCATAGAAGTACCATTACTTGAATGCTAAGGACTTATAATAAGACCTATATCCATGACCTTGACGACGGTTTGAACATCAGAATATATGATATTTTTTAAGTTGTGATTGACACAAATAAGACAACAACAAACAGTGAAACAACACAACTTTAAACGAGGGCATAGGTTAGGGTGATGAAGTAAATTTACTTGGTGTATAATTAAAGTAAACATTAATATTAATAATACCTTTAATTTAAATTAATTAGGATTAATATAAATAAATTTAATATCAATAATAATTTTAATTTAAATTAATTGAGATTTATATAAATAAATTTAATAATAAATTGAAAATATACAAAAAAAGAAAAGAGAAAGAAGAGAAAAAAATGGGACATAAAATAAAAAAACTAAAAAATAAATTGAAAGAAAAGAAAGAGAGAAATTAAAAAAAAAACAACTAAAATATAGAGATATTAATAAATTTAATCCTTCATTAAACTTATTTTGTGTATAATGAAAAAATAAAGATATTTAGATTTATCTCTTTCTTTGCATGTTATTATGATGCATACCTTATCACTATCTTTCTTCTACTCTCCCGCTACTTTACCACTGGCCCCGTTTGCCGCCATCTGAGACAATTTTTAGCAAGGGTGCACCCTCCGCACCACAGTCTCGACAAATCTAGAAACTAAGCTACTTGTTGACGATTTCTTAAATTGTGACAATACAAATCACAGATGCGACTTGAAAGCCAAATGCGTGACTGAACACATAGTCCCCCTCGAAGAAGCAGCAATGCATCTCTCTCCTTAGCTTGTGTCGTTCCAATGGACCAACTCCGTCAAATCCAGGGACAAATTCACGTCTTCGGTATCTACCACGACACCGACATCCTCTTCGGACTCATGTACTTATGCTCCCTCTCTCCCTCCAAGAACCTTGGCCACGTGAGCGCACTTGTCCACCACGTTGCCGCCCCATCACCCATTTTGTGGAACATTCTCATCTGAGGCTACGCGGCTAGCAGTTCCCCCCTCTAAGCGTTCTGGGTGTTTCATAAAATGCGAGAACGCGATGCCATGCCCAACAAAGAACAAACTCACCTTCCCTTTCCTTATCAAATCTTGTGTTAAGGCTTGTGTACTTTTGGAAGGGAAACAGGTGCACGCATACACTATTAAGTGTGGTTTGGACTCTGATGTTTACAATGGAAACAACTTGATTAACTTTTACGGGTGTTGTAAGAAGATTTGGGATGCAAGGAAGGTGTTTGACTAAATGCCTGAGAGAACAATTATTTCTTGAAACTTGGTAATGACCGCTTATGTTGAGAGTCTTATGATTGTTTTTTTAGACTATGGTGCCGAGGGTGCACCATTGTCTAAAATTGTCTTCGGTGGCAGTGAACGGTAGGTGACTAGTGGGAGTAGTTGGAGAAAAGAAGAGAAATAATGGTTAAGTGTGAAAGATGCACTATAATATTATGGAATGAAAATAATTTAAAAATTGTTATTTATTTTTGTATAATTGTATTATACACAAGAAAATTAACTTCTCTATCATAACCTAGGCCTCAAATGAGATGATAAATTCTTTAACTTTTGGTAGGTAAGTAATACAGAAGGAAAAAAAAAAAAGGAATAAAAAGTGAAAATATAAAGAAAAAAAAGAAGGAAGTGTGTTTGACATAAGCGAAATATGTGAAAATAAAAAATAAAAAAAATATGAACACTTTTTTTTTCTTATGATAATAATAGTGGCATATCATGTTTAATGCCGTGACTTTTTATTTTATTTTATATTTTTATTAAATCAAACATCCTTATTTTCACTGTAAAAAAATCATTCTTACTTTCTCTCTGTTGTCATTTATCCTTACCTTGTTTCTTTCTCACTAACTCATTATAAAGGAAACCTATTGGTCTAAACATAGGAAATAAAGGGAAAATAGGAAATGGTGTTGTGTGTTTTACGTAAAGAAATGATGAGTGTTTGGCTGAGTAAAATTAAGGGAAGAGAGTAATAAAATAAAAAAAGTTTTACACCTTTTTTTTATATATAAAATCGCATAAAATTGAATAGAAAAATGTTTCATCTTAAAAATAATTTTATTATTGTAGTTGATAATATATTGTCACAAAGATTAGTCAGAATTTTACGTGCTTATTGAAGACAGTTTTACAGTCAAAAACTCATAATTAATTTTCAAAAATAATAATTAAATATCAAAATACAACAATTGATTTTTAAATCTAACAATAGATTGTCAACAGTCTAAAATTGATTTTTTTTAATATTTCTCTATTTCTTATGGTTTGTGCAGCCGCGGTCTATTAACCATCAATCATTGGAACAGTTGCTTGTAGCAAAGCATGTTGCAATAAAAAATTGCTCATCTTCTTGTCCCTTTGTGGTCACCTTTGTCTCCTCTAATTTAGACTTGCAAATTCGATGTACATGTCCCAACTAACCACACTTGTGGCATTTAGCGTCTAGCCTCCACTAACACTTGTTATTGTTGAATATGGCTCAGCTTTCGCAGTCAGATGACAACCTTTCTTGTTGACGGGGTCAGCAGAAAGCCAGCAGCGCCCCCAGGCCCGTAGAGGCTAGGTACTGTTGTGGGCCTCTGATTATTTGTAATATTTTACTTTTTATTAGTAGTTTGGGCTAGGGCCCATGAATAGCTACTGTTAGGGTTTCTTTTAATCCTATTTATATTCCCCTTGTAAACCGAGTGACTTGTAACGAGTGGCGGTGAGGTGATTATAGTACAGACAAGCT
>PYAF01000241.1:821010-848969 GCA_007407185.1 Glycine tomentella
GTAAATATGAATTTTGAGAAAATATTATTTAAATGAAAGTTATTAAATATTGTAATAATTGATAAAAAAAAAGATATATTATATAATTTGATCACTCTTATATGATATATTTTTTATTTACAAATTTATGATAACACTCTTATTTGCATTTATATTTCTTATTTATTTGTGAAATTCTCACATAATTTATATATTTTTAATAAGTCAATAAGTCATCATCTAGATTTTAGTACTTTAACTTTTCAAATATATTATTAAAACTAAATTTACACATTTTAATACTTAAATATACGAATAACTAATAGTTATGTATGTCTTTTCTGAAAAATATTTTATTCCGTGAAGTAAACAGTAGAAAAGAAAGGAAGAATCCAAGGTCATTGAACTGATTGAAGAACGGGGAGAATATTCTAAATTTATAGTTTTGCGCGCGTCATAATTATTTGCATTTTTCTTGATTTATTTTTTTCTCAGGTAGAAACTCTCTCCTTTCGTTTATTTTCTCTTGACTTGAACAAATACACATTTGTCTTTAGTGAAATATACAAGAAAAAAAATATAATTACCTCTACAATCACATCTTACCTTATTAACAAAATCCATCTTAGCTTCTAAGCTCATAAGTGTGGTTTATTTTTTGGTGTACTAATGTCTTTAGTGTGCTTCAGTACATGATGAGAGTGTTCCAGGAAAGGACGAAAAGTAAAAGGATTAAAGTAAAAGTATGAATGCCTCTTAATACAAAGAATAATGCATGTTTGAAACACATTTTGTAGAGTCGCATCACTTTACATTTGAGATAAAAAAAAAAGAATTCAATTATCATCAATATGCCAAAAAAATGAGATAAAATGAGTTGTAACCAAATAAAGCGATGTGTATATGTTTAATACCTATCTACCAATTAGCATTATTCTAATAGAAATCTCATCTTTATCTGCCCTCAGGCTCTTACTCTTCTACAGGTTTTTTTTTTTTTCTTCTTCAAAATACACTCCTGTCCAACAATTTCCATGTCTGGGCTTCTTTCCCGTTTTTTTCCTCTTCTGATGCCGCTATGTATTTTTTTTTTCTTGTGACGGTTCACACTTTGTTTTTTTCTTTAATGGTTCAGATATACCACATCAACCTTTGAAGTCAACCTTAACAGCCAGAAGCTCTCATATGAAAGGGCAGTGCTTCCTGCACCTTCAATTTTTCTTCTTGCATCCTTTTAAGCTTCCGGAACACCTGTTCTTGAATTTAGTCTTTCTAGAATGTAAATTTTTACATTCTGGTTTAGGTGCAAGAATCAATTTGAGAAGTGGAAGAAGTAATTGCCATATGATAGCCTAACGAAAACCCAATAATTAACCCAAGAGCTCTAAGTAACCAGACCTACCTATAGGCCCAAAAAATGGCCGAAACTCCATACAAAGGGTTTAACTTCCTACACCAGTCAAATTCCTTATACACCTAGCAATGAATAGGATAATTCCAAAAATACCCATGTTAAAATGATTAAGTAAAGGGACCGGTTTCAAATTTTTCTTATACACCCCGCAATTTATTCTTTGTCTTCTCCGCTCTCGCTTCTCCGATCCGTTGCCGCTGCGTGCGCTTCGTCTTCTCCATTAGAATCCGCCATTGACTTCCATTGACGAAGGAGGAAGCTAACACCTTGCCGCCATTGTCAAATCCGTGAGTTCTGGCTTTTATTTTTTAAAATTTCTACTATCGTTTACGTTGATTAGATATATGGATTAGGTTTGATGGTTACGGATTCCCAATCCGTTAGAAGAAATCACTGAATCCGTAAGAAGCCATGAATCCGTAAGCACAAATCAATCCCCATACGGATTCACAATCCGTAAGGTCCATACGGATTCACAATCCGTAAGGTCCATACGGATTGGCAATCCGTAAGCTCCGTAAAGAGGATTGGCAACAGTGAAGAGCATACGGATCACCAATTCGTGAAGTACATACGGATCAGCAATCCATAAGGTCCATACGGATTGCCAATCTGTATGGCTCATACGGATTGGCAATCCGTATGGACCTTACAGATTGTTGATCCGTATGTATTTTTTGACATTTTTTAAATTAAAAAAAATATTTGCTGGAAATGATGTGGATTAAGTTGCCTGTATGGATCCTGTGAGCCCTGAAATGTGTTTGATTTTGAGCATTGATGTGTATTATAAACTCATGTATTGATTTACTTATGTACCTATTATACTCATATACTTATGTGTTGATTTAGTTGAGCATTGATGTGTTTTATTAGCTGATGTTGATTGGATACCCTTGTTTGTATGGTCCATATATAAGGCTAGTATCGAACCCAATATGATGACTAGTGTACGGGTGAAAATTAGTAGTTTATTGTGTAAAAGTCAAAGAATGGAAAACCATGTCGTAGCACATGCACACAATAATCACACAATCAGTAAGCACAAATAATAAACCATAGGAGAATGTACCTCAAAATTAGAGGAAACAGTTAGGGTTGGTGACAGTTGACTACTTTTGGAGACATCAAGGTCAGTGATATTGCCTGGAGGTTTTGAAGTTGTCCTGTAACTAAACAAATTATTTGTGCTAGAGATATTATGAATAACAAAGTAGACTAAGCATGCACACGCACACAAAGATAAATAAGAAGTGTAGGCTTCAGGTGCCTTACACATATTGAGTCTATGGAATCCATACCATTTGAAATCTATAACAGTATCACAATCCATCAGTTTATTTTACTGAAAATCTTTGTTTGGAATTGAGCTTTTTCTTATTGTTATAGCTAATTAGAGGTACTTCAGATTTGAAGTTGGATAGGTTCGATTCTTGGAGCACATCTGACTGTGGTTGTATATATGTTATTTTCATTTTTAAGAGTATGAATTTATTTGAAGTTGTAATTAACAAATTGGTTTGAATGAATGTCAGATAATGGTTAAAATGAGAGGACTAGGGCGGCCATTGGCCAGAGAGGGTAGAGAATCCGTTCAAGAAGAACCACCAGCATGGCGAAGGCCGACGGCATCCGCACGAAGACAACGGCGAAGGATTAGTGTTGTTGACGATGTGGCTGCTGAGGAAGCCGTCGATGTTGGTGATATTGTTGCACCTGATGAGGGACGATTTGATGATGCTGAGGTCGAGGCAAGCATTGATGCTGAGGTTGAGGCAACCATTGATACTGAGGTCGAGGGATTTCCTGGTGGCCCACATGACACTATTGCATTGGTTTGGTGACATTATTGTCTTACATGTTTTTCATTCTTCTATTCAGGGTGTGTGCCACACGATTGCCCAGAGATTGCAACAAATGATAGATCTTCGAATGGTTACCGCTGGCACTGACGCATTCGACATAGTAGACCAGTGTATCACATTAGCTCGCGGTGTGTGTCACGATAGGATTGTGTATGTCAGGTCTAGACGTCCCAGGAGTTGATTGTGTATACAGAATGACGTACTTTGACTTTTTCATCTTTGTATGGCATAGGCCAATATATGAACAGATTTGTTAACATTTTGGCTTAATGACATTAATATTTTAATTGTTTAAACATCATGTGTGGATAAAATGAACACAATTTTCATTTCGCAATAGCTGAACAAATCAAATTACCATACAAGAATTACGCAATAGCTGAAATGACATTAGTAATACCTGAACAAAATGATTTCCATATAATCATTAACAAAGTACCTGTATATTCATCATGCATCCACTCATTGTTGTCCATCTTAATAAACAAACAAATTCAAAACAAATAATCATTAACAAAGTACCTGTATATTCATTTCACACTTAACTGTTATTTTAATTCATATTCAATACATCACTTAAAAGGACAAATACATCAATTATTAATATCTTTAACAAAAACAACACAAAGATTTAAAAAAAACAAAAATAAAAACAAACATAAAAACAAAAAAAATCGCCAATCCGTATGAGCCTTACGGATTGCCAATCCGTAAGAGCCTTACGGATTGTCAATTCGTAAGAGCCTTATGGATTGCCAATGAGCCTTACAGATTGCCAATCCGTATGAGCCTTACGGATTGCCAATGAGCCTTACGGATTGTCAATCCGTACGAGTGTTTCCAGCTACAGTAACAACACCAGAACTTACCTTCGATGACGATTCCGACCAACGAAACCTCCACGACTGCTAACAATGACCTCCACACCAAACCAACAAGACAACAACCACCAAGAATCCAAGCTAGAACCAAGAATAGGAGCGAGAAGGAAGAAGACGCATTCAGCTGGTGTATGTGAAAATAAACAAAGTAAAATGGACAAGGGCAATATTGGCATTTTGAAAAAAGTGTTGGGTGTATTAGAATTCTGGCTGGTGTGAGAAGTTAATCCCCCATACAAATTGCTACCAGCATCCCATTATATTACGAAAAGTTCAATCCGAATTTTTGAATATGAGCTTGGGCTTTTTAGGATTGAGCTGAATGTAATGGGATGCTGGTAGAAACTTATGGAGGTACAAAAAGCACAGTAGAAGCAACATCATCTACAAGGGGCGAGAATGTTTTGGGCTTCTGCTAGCAAGCTCATTGATCAGTTATATTCTATCATAGACATTTGTTCATACTTCATACCACAGACAAACCCATAGCAAATGGCTATGTTAAAGTAACCAATCGAACACCTGTTTATTGCTGAAAAGTGAAAAGTATATTTCTGAATATCAGAGCTTGGAAATCTTAAAATGGAACTACTACAATGAAAACGTATAGTAGTTCCCAGTACATAGAAATTGTAAATCCTTCAAGCAACTCTTACAAAGACAACTCGTAATTGTTTAAACAAAACCTAATTCTCGACTAATGGGATTTATCTCATTTTCATGAAAGTTCGGTCACAAAGTCAGTGAATTTCATGGAAAGCACCTCTCAAAACTCAATCAGCATCATCAAGTGCAAATGAAAGTCTGAATTGTTAGAAAAAATAGAGAATAACACATAACAGAACAAGGAAACAAGGAGAAAAAAAAAACTAATCGAAAGTTTTGTTGTGCCGTAGAAATCACTGTCCTGAAAGCAAAATTTGGCTAGACCTCGATGCAATCCAGATTGTTAATTGTTTTCCAAGGTTAACACAACTAGTCTATGAACACGTGTACTCGTGGCCTTAGGCTATGGAAATCACAGAACAATTGTCCCACTTTTTTTAATTTTTCAAAAACAGAAAAAGGAAGAAAAACATAACAGCATAGAAAGATAGTTCTACCCCTCTTTTTCTCAGTCGTGTGATCTTATTTAAATAGAATAATGGGCTAAAAACTGTTCCCCTCATTTTCTATAACAGCTCCATTACTTCCTTAAAATTAGTCTCAACACTAAAAGCCTTTTAATGCGTTCAACAAATGCTAATAAAGAGGATGTTTCAAAAAACTGATTTGATCAACTAATAAAAAGCATTTAAAGAAAATAATTTTAAAATTATAATGATGTGGAACAACAAAAGACAGCAGCAAAAAGTGCTTCTGTTTTCCATTTTTCAATAATCCCCCACAAATGGTAAAATAGGAAGAAAAGAAAAAAAAATTGGACAAAGAAGGATTAACACTTAAGTACCAATATTATAATGATTGAATTGATACATAGTAAAATAAGGCAACAATTGTGTCTAGGCAGTGAATTACTCTTGAACTACCATGACTTCAATTGAGACCCCCACAACACATGTATTGCCTTAAAATATGTGATATCCGCGATAATCATAACAAGCGCTTTAATGACCATGCGCACACCTTGGGTACTCATGAGTGCTCTAGAAAGACTGTCCAAGTCTTCCATAGAAGGTGACCCACCTTCACACTCACGTGGGTGAATCCATCAAGTGCGTCTCAAAAGCACCACCATAATCGGCTATGGATTCATTAAGAGCACAAAAATGCTCAGCCTCATAATATAACAAGTGGTGAGTCCATCAAGTCCATCTCATAAGGACCACCCAACAATTAAGGCTATGAACTCATTAAAAGATCAACCTATCCACAATTCACTACCACATATCATAGAGATGAGAAGTGTAGTGCTATAGAATGTTCATATGGCTTCGTTTCACCACGGATGGTATCCACCATAGTTTTCTCAACACAAAGGCTTAAGCCCCATCTCCCTTGACGATTGAAGGACTAATTCCTTGTTAGACCTTTAGTAAGAGGATCCGCCATGTTCCTCTCAGATCTTACAAACTCTAAAAAGATCCCACCATTTTTCAACAATTCTCTAGTTGAACTGTGTCTAATGCGTATGTGTCTCCTATTTCCATTATACACACTATTCATGGCAATTCCAATAGCTGCCTGAGAATCACAATGAAGAGAAATCGGTATAGACCGTTTTTCCCATAATGGCACATCTGTCAACAAGTTCCTTAACCATTCTGCTTCTTGTCCTGCTAAATCAAGAGCAATGAATTCTGATTCCATAGTGGAACGTGCTATACAAGTCTTCTTAGAGACTTCCAAGATATAGCACATACGGTCAAAGTAAAAACATACCCACTTGTAGAACTGACCTCATTATTATCCATAACCCAGTTTGCGTCACAAAATCCCTCTAACTCAGCAAGAAATTTACAAAAATGCAAACACCAATCCCTAGTACCCTTAAGGTACTTAAGTAAACGACGAAGTGCAGTCCAATGTTCATTTCCTGGGTTGTGAGTATATCTACTTAGTCTACTCACAGCATATGCTATGTCAGGTCTAGTACAATTCATGAGGAACAGTACACTACCTATGATTTTAACATATTCAGCTTGTGAAACACTAGAACCTTTGTTTTTCTTAAGATGTATGATAGGATCATAGGGAGTTTTTACAGGCAATTCATCATAACAATTAAATTTTTCAGTATCTTTTCAATATATGTGACTGACACAAGGAGAAACCATTATCAAATCTTCTCATTTTAACACCAAGAATCACATCAGCTTCTCCTATATCTTTCATATCAAAATGAGAGGATAAAAATAATTTTGTCTCATTCACCTCAGTTAAGTTTGTCCCAAAAATCAACATGTCATCAACATATAGACATATTGTCACACATTCTAGTCCAATCAATTTAGAGTAAACACAAGTATCAGAAGAATTCACAACATAACTATCACTTACTAAAGTTTGATCAAATTTCTCATACCATTGTTTAGAAGCTTGTTTAAGGCCATACAATGATTTTCTCAATTTACACACTTTGTTCTCTTGACCTTGAACCACAAACCCCTCAGCTTGTTACACATAAATTTCTTCTCTCAAATCACCATTGAGAAAAACCATTTTTACATCCATTTGATGTATTACAAGTCCATGAATAGAAGCCAAGGCAACTAGAGAACGAATTGTGGCAATCTTAGTAACAGGAGAAAATGTATCAAAAAAGTCAATGTCTTTCTTTTGTGTATAACCCACAACTACCAGTCTAGCCTTAAATCTATCAATAGTTCCACCAGTCCTTAATTTCTTTCTAAAGATCCATTTACACCTAATTGTTTTACTTCCCTTAGGCAAATTAACCAAATCCCAGGTATGATTAGACATGATAGAATCTAATTCCCTATTAATTACCTCTTTCCAAAAGTTAGCATCAATAGAAGTTACTGCCTCAATATAAGTTTTAGGATCTTCCTCAATCAGGAAAGCTAATACAAATACACCATTTATTTTATCAATATCATTGTTTTCAACCAAGAATGTAGTAACAAAATCTGGTCCAAAACTACTTTCTATTCTTTGTCTTTTACTCCTAGGTTCATTAACATGTTCATTTAAAGTAGAGGAAGAAGCAGGCAAAGATAAAGTAACTGAAGTAGTATTAGAAGAACC
This sequence comes from Glycine tomentella, assembly GCA_007407185.1. Taxonomy (NCBI): domain Eukaryota; kingdom Viridiplantae; phylum Streptophyta; class Magnoliopsida; order Fabales; family Fabaceae; genus Glycine; species Glycine tomentella. Next base: position 828,858 of record PYAF01000241.1, read on the forward strand.
AACCACATCATTAACATATTTCTTTAATGGAAATTCTTGCTCAAAAAATTCTGCGTTTCTATATTCACAAATAGAATTATAATTCAAACACAAGAATCTATAGGCAGCTCTATTTTGAGCATATCCAATAAATACACAATCAAAAATTTTGTTCCTATGTTTGTCCTCTTGTAATCTGTTAGACCCACCTTAGCTAGACACCCCCACACTTTCAACAAATATAAGTTAGGTCCAAATCCCTTCCATAATTCATAAGGAGTCTTATCTAGTTGTTTGTGAGGAACTCTATTTAATATATAACAAGTAGACAATACAGCTTCCCCCACATTTGGTTAGACATACCGGAACTTAATAGCATAGCATTCATCATTTCTTTTAATGTTCTATTTTGATATTTGGTTAGACAATTGTTGCCTTATTTCACTATGTATCAATTCAATCATTATGATATTGGTACTTAAGTGTTAATCCTTCTTTGTCCAATTTTTTTTTCTTTTCTTCCTGTTTTACCATTTGTGGAGGATTGTTGAACAATGGAAAACAAAAACACTTTTTGCTGCAACCTTTTGTTGTCCCACATTAGTATAGTTTTAAAATTATTTTTTTTAATGCTCTTTATTAGCATTTGTTGAACACATTAAAAGGCTTTTTAGTGTTGAAACTAATTTTAAGGGATTAATGGAGCTGTTATAGAAAATGAGGGGAACAGTTTTTAGCCCATTATTCTATTTAAATAAGGTCACACACGGCTGAGAAAAAAAGGGGCAAAACTATCTTTCTATGCTGTTATGTTTTTCTTCCTTTTTCTGTTTTTGAAAAATTAAAAAAAGTTGGACAATTGTTCTATGATTTCCATAGCCTAAGGCCACGAGTGTACGTGTTCATAGGCTAGTTGTGTTAACCTTGGGAAGCAATTGGCAATCTGGATTGCATCAAGATCTAGCCAAATTTTGCTTTCAAGACAGTGATTTCCACGGCACAACAAACTTTCGATTAGTTTTTTTTTTCTCCTTGTTCTGTTCTGTGTTATCCTCTATTTTTCTAACATGAATCTCTCTAGTGGTAAGAAACCCTTTTCTGCCAATAGTAAGAATAGCAAAGTCACAATAACCTAAGAATCTGTTCCTCTAAATTTGAAAAAAGAACGAGGTATCTTGGGAGATGGTGTTGTTGCCACGCATTTGAACTGTACCAAAACACCCAATGCAACAGGAATCAGCACAATTCTCCAATGTGACAAGTAGAATGAAATTAATCATGTTGAAAAAAAAGTTACTCAAAATGGAACAGATTAAATCCTTTCAATAATATATGTTAGAAACTAGGGGGAAAAAAGGTGTAAAACATTATTACCTTATGCTGCTGGTATTTCTCTCTTCACAGCTTGCAAACGGCCTTCTCTACTATTGAGGTACAAGGCATGTATGTTTAGAACACATTCCTTCAAGTCAGCGGGTTTATATCTATGTAGCTCCGAATTCTGAAAAAACAAATAAATTAGCAATTGCCTCCACATTGGATATCAAATACACAACAACTACAAAAACAAATCATTCATTACCCAAGGATGTGTCTTTGTGCTGAACATAAATCTTGCTAGGAACACAGTAGATGCTGCCACCAAAGATGGTAAGAACTTCTCACAATTATAATCCAACAAAGTGAGCTCAGCAAGGTAGCAGAGAAACTCAAACTAGAGATCTCCAGAAGTCTGCACAATTAGACAAGAATATTACATATTTCGCATGCAAAAAATAAAAATGTGTGTGATTTTGTATTCATAGAAATCGAAAACTATATTAAAAAATTTATAACAACTCTCGAACTCTGCTCAACCTAACTGTGTACATTAGAAGGATATGATTTTCTAATTCTATTGAATTGAGCAACTAGGAAAAATTCTTTTCTTGGCAATTTCATCTAATATAGAGGACATTGCTGTTAATAAAATCACTATCAAGCTTATGAATAACGCGCAGGTGTAACTAATGGGTCAAAACAAATGTGAACTTACACCAACACCCTCTTGACCACTCTAGAGAATCTCCTGCAAACAAGGGCATAGCATACAGAGTGTCAGAGTGAGCCATTGCCAAGAAAAAAACCAATTAAAACAAGCAAAATCAATGCAACATGGACGTAGAAATCAACAAAGAAACACACCTTAAGAATGTCTTCACTATAGGAACGACCAACTCATACTTCAATGACTTCAATATATCGGCTTCCATGTTCACAACCTTCATTACCCAAAAAAAAACATTAAAAAATCAGCAAAATCTAAAGCCAAATCATGCAGTAACATCAACAACAAATAAAAACACAAGAATCACCTCCTCCTTGGAGTATATGTAATCCGTAATGTAACAAAATTTCTCAACCTTAGGTGCCTTAATCTCTTCGTATTTCCTATTTGCAAAAAAAGATTAGCAAAATATATACACATACATATATAAGAGAAATACACTATGCAGTATGCAATAACAATAAATTGTTGTTCAATCACAAACCAACATGTATGATTAATTGTTGACTTTTACAATGATTATCTTAAAAATCATACTAATAGTTATTTCTGATTGGTTGAAAACGTTACATTGACAATACATGTCATTAAACTCATTATAAAATGTTCCAATGTATAATTCCATGTTGTTCAAAAATTAATTTTAGGTCCAGAATTAATTGAATTGAATTGAAGTAACTTTAATAGGTTTTGCTTTATATAAAAAAAATTGTAATGAATTTTACTGCAAAGTTGTTTGTAGAATACAAACATCCAAATATAAACCACTTTTGCTTTTTTTACACCTAATAAAAAACAAACACACTTGAAGCATTTGGAAACTCAAGCAGCAATAAGCATCGCAGCAACCCCATGCAATTGCAACCTCTCTATTGACACTGCATTCAACGAAAGAAACCTATCGATGTAAGCGACAGAAAGGTAAAGCGTGTCCGATACAAGCTAGTACTGCTCCGCAACTTCCACCAACCAATCCACCAGAACACCGCGCATGTTAGCATTAAGCTCCCTCTGAACATTCTGAACATAATCCGGCAACGGTGGCTTACTAGGATCCACCTGAGTCACACAACATAAACCAAACACACATACATGATTCGTTGGTCTGAGTGATATTGGACTCAATTTTTTTAAGCAAGATCTCGGATTCAAATATTGTGAATGAAAAAATATGATTGATCTGTCAGTTCCCCACTATATTAATCATGACAAAACCTGTCCAGTGATATTCCATACCAATAAACGACAGTTTTTAACTGTTAGAAAAACCCATAGTTTTAAATTATTTCACAATAACAATTGCAGCCGCAATGGAAAGGTATTTAAATTCACTGTGACCGCATTAGCTGCAATTGCCCGCAACATAAAATTCTTTTTACTGACCACAACCGCAACCACAATTTAAAATCATGGAAAAACCTAGTACTAGTACCGGTACCTCCATCCCATGAAGGTATTCATAAATGTCGGAATCGTCGGGCACACACAATTGCGGGTCGCTTGGCTTCTCCGGCGTGGCTACGAGTTCTTCGAGTTTTCGCCTTTTCTGGAAGAGTGTTTTTCTGACGTGGCAACGGCGTTGGTGAGTCTCTCAAAGCCACGCGCTTCCTGTTAGCGGGGCGAAGAAGTTCGCATATTGCAGCTGCAGCTTTCTTATTCGCTTCGCGTTGGGGGCGCGTGTTGTTCTCTGCGTCGGCCATTGCAGCTTCGAATTAGGAGAGTGTTGAGAAAGAGAAAAAAAAGGAGGGTATAAGAAAATAGAAGATGAAGGTTTTTTTGTGGTTCTCATGTTTTAATTGTTGCAGTGGGTCTTCTTCCCGCTTCTTTTGTGGAATTTTGGAATTTTCAAAAAATAAATTTTGCTAGCTCTGAATGTTTTTTGCCTATCTTGGGCTTAAATGTTCATGTTCCCTCTATTTTTTAGCTACTGTATTTTCAATTTCATATATCAAAAATTATTTTCGAGAATGTGAAGCATATCCTTATGTATTGGTGTAAGTTGTGAAATCACAAAATGCCAACCAAAAATCTTTAACGGTTTGTTTGGATGAAGTACTGGGAAAAGTAATTTAAACAAGAATTTAAAATTTTTTAAGATAAAATTTTATGTTTAGATATTTTATTTGAAAAATTTTAAAATTTAAGAAATTTTAATCAGGAATTCAGTTAACTAAGATTAAGAGATTTTAATTTTTCAACTAAAAAGAGAATTTGAAATTCTTCTGAAATTTTAAAATACTCAATCCAAATATATTGTAAATGAAAATAATATCAGAGCATAATATCTAGAATGTGATTCTTGAAATTCAATACTTGAATATCCGATTCTCAAACTTATCCATAAACACTTCTAAGAGAAAAATATAAAAAAAGATTAAATAAATTTATCTGTAAAATAAAATTAGGCATTAGTTAAATAAATATTAACTTTTATTCATTTTATCCGGAAGCATTGAATAAATCTTACATATGTGAATTAATCCACACACATCTGTATTGAATATTCATTTGTTGGAAATTAAAATTGAGATTCCCTTTATAAACTAAGATTACTCATTATTGGAATAATATGAAATGCTTACGTAAGACAGTCAAACTAAGAATAACATCAATGATTTTTTAACATGAAAATCTTACTCAACGTGACTAAGAGCATCTCCAATGGGAGATGCTTAATAGGCTTCTAAGGATAATAAATTGTTTCTTAGAAGAAATTATACATTGAAGAGTATTTAGGTAGCATGAGAGTTCCTTCACAAAAAATTTGGGTTTCTTATATAAGAAACTCTTTCTAGAGTTTCTTATATAAGAAACTCTTTCTAGAGTTTCTTATTTTTTCAAACATCTTCAATTAAGAAGATTTTTTGAAGTTTCTTGTAATTTTTTGCATTTGAGCAAAATTTGGTTAGAGTTCTTATGAATGACATGACAATGTAGAGACCGCAAAAAGATGAGTAAATGACTTTAAGAAACCCATATAAACACTCCCCAGATGCTCTAAGAGAAAATTACGTGATATGATCTCTGTTATTAAAAGTAGGATTACATTGTTTTGATATTAGAGAATTTCTCAGTTATGTCACCCAAACAAATATGATTTACAATATAAAGTATCTTTTTCAAACGATGTTTGTGCTCTAACGTATGTCTTTACTTCTTTTAAACAATTTTTATTGTCTAGGGTATATTAAAAGCCAGCTCCAATGAACTTTTGATTACTAAAATAAGAGAATTTGATTTTAATTCTTTAAGAAAATGTTTTGATTTTAGTTCTTTAAAGACATTTAGTCTCTACTGTATGATAAAAATGAGGCAACCACCAGTAGACATAACATACCGTCTTGTGGATTTTTTTCTCCTATTGTTTCCAGCAGTCTATCTACAATTCCTGTATTTTATAGGTATTTAAGGGGTTTTGAATTCCCTCCCCTCTTGTAGTGGCCACTATAGATTCCCTGGTGCAATTTCAGACCAGGATTGTGGCCACTATGGACAAATCTTTACTCTGCAACATAACAAGCTTTGAATAGGGGCAGCATCCATTCCACCAGTTCAGCAACCTATTAACCTAGAATCATTGTTAGTATCGCACGATACACGATTCGTATCGTGCGATTCGATCCGATACATGTTGAAAACGATATGAACCGAACCATTGAATCGTTTTGAAGTTGAATCGCAACAATGAATCGTGAATCGCTTTCAAGTTTCCGATTCAAATTTTAAAAAAAGAAAACCAACAGTCGCGGAGTTGGAAGATGAAAAATGTAATCCAAAGAGTCGCGGAGTTGGAAGATAAAATCGAAAAGAAAAGAAAGAAAAAAGAAATCGAGAAGAAAGGCAACGCAGTGACTCACAGAGAGAGAAGTTGCAGAGAAGAAGCTACACGCAGTGACGCAGTCGCAGTCAAGCAATCGCGGTCGAACGTGCTGACTTGGATCTCCGGTGATGGAATAAGGTGCCCAAAAGCCACGAGCAGTCACGGTCAAAGCTTGGCTCAAGAGTTGAAGAGAAGCTTTGAAGAAGAAGAGTATTGAAGAAGAAGAAAAGTACGTTCGTTTAAGCTATATTTTAAATTAAAATATTATAAAAGTATAAAAGTTTAAGCTTTATCAGAGTTGCAGACTTGCAATACGTTCGGTCACTTCGGTGCTTCCTACTTTATCAAAAGCCTTTTAAATTTTTTAATGTTTAAGCTGTATTCACTTATTCAATATATTCTCTAATATTGTATTATGTTTCCACTATATTCAGTTTAAGCTATTATTTTTATTTTATATTAAATTAAAATGTAAACTGCAAACTATTTTTATAAGAAAATACTCCTATTTATTTATGAAACTGATTTTAGATTTGGTTACTTATATATTTTTGTATTTGGATTTTTTAATTTGAATTTATATAGTATTATATATTTTTAAGTTATTTTTAATTTATTTTTAAATTTTACGATTTGATACGATTCACGATTCACAATAAAAAAAAACAGCTGAACGATTCACTATATGAATTGCGATTCGACAACCTTGTCTAGAATACACAGTTATATTCTATCACCAACATTTGAATGAAGTCATGGACAAACTCAAATTAAGGATTTATAGACACCACACAAACAAACTCATCAAATGGCTAGTAACCAATCCAGTACTACTACCTTAGCGTGCTATATACATAGGGTCATAGACTACACAGACAAACTCAATTATATTCTATCAGACATTTGTTTAAACCACGGATAAAAATGGTTGGGTTAAAGTAACTAATCCAACACTAGTTTACTGCTGAAAAATTGATTTCTGAACATCAGAGTTTGGACATCTTAGAATGGAGCAACTACAATGAAAACGTATGGCACTTCCCTATACATTGAAATTGTAAATCCTTCAAGGAACTCTTACAAAGAACTTCTAATTGTCAAAAAAGAACCTTATTCTCAACTAATGGGATTTATCTCATTTTCACACAAGCTCGATCACAAAGTCAGTGAGGCCAGCATTGTATATTGTCGCTGCATTTCATGGCAAGCACCTCTCTCTATAAGCATCAACAAGTGCAACAGAAAGTCTGGAATTCTCATCTCTAGTGTTAGGAAACACTTTTCTGCCAATAGTTGAAAACCAAAGCCGTACCAAGAATAGCCAATTTACAATTGCCTAAGAATCTGCCCCTCAAATTCAAAAAATGAAAGAGGTATCTCAGGAGGAGATGCTGTTGTCGCCACACATTTGAACTTTATCAAAAAATGGAATCAGTGTTTCTCCAATGTGATCATGATATTAATAATTCAAGTTGGAAAAAAAAAGTTATTCAAGATGAGAAAGATTACATCCTTTCAATAATCAGGTATGAAGCAAGGAAAAAAATAGTGTAAAATATTACCTTATGCTGTTTGTATTTCTCTCTCGCAGCTTGCAAAGAGGCCCCTCTCCTACTGAGGTACAAGTCATGTAAGTTGAGAACACATTCCTTCAAGTCAGCAGGTTTATATCTAGTGAGTTGATGTAGCTCCAAATTCTGAAAAAACAAATAAATTAGCAATTGCCTCCGCATTGGATATCAAATACACAACTACAAAAACAAACCATTCATTACCCAAGGATGTGTCTTTGTACTAAACATAAATCTCACTAGGAATACAACTGATGCGGCCACCAAAGACGGCAAAAACTTTAAGCAATTATAATCCAACAAACTGAGCTCAGCAAGGTAGCAGCTAAGGAACTCAAACTGGAGATCAGAAGTCTGCACAACAGAACAAGAATATTAGAGAGAAAATCTGAGGATATGGTTTTCTAGTTCTATTGGATCAAGCAACTGGCAAAAACTCTTTTCATGGCAATTTCACCTAATATAGAGAAAACTAATGCTAAAAATATCACTTTTAAGCTTACAAATAACAGTTAACAAATGGGTCAAAACAAATGTCAGCTTACATCAACACCCTCTTGAGCAACTCTGGAAAATCTCCTGCAAACAAGAAGGCCAAAGCATACAGAGTGAGCCCAAACACCAAGACAAAATAACTAAAACAAGCAAAATTAATGCAACATGGACATAGATTCAACAAAACGCACACGCAGACGCATGCACACGCGTACACACATGCACAAACAAACACACACACACACACAAACACAGGCACAAGCACACCTCAAGAATGTCTTCACACACACACATGCGAGCACACACACACACACATGCACACCTCAAGAATGTCTTCACTGTCGGGCAACCCAATTCAAACTTCAAAGCCTTCAATACATCAGTCTCCATGTTCACAACCTTCATTACCATAAAATCAGTTACAAAAATCAGCAAAATCCAAATCCAAAGCATGCAGTAACACCACCAACAACAAACAAAACACAAGAATCACCTCTTCCCTAGAGTATGTGTTATCCGTAATATAACAAAAATCCTCCACATAAGGCGGCTTAATCTCTTCGTATTTCCTATTTCCAAAAACAAGATTACTTGAAATAATTCACACATTACACATATAAAATAAAAACTTGCACCCCAGGTTTCATGTATTTGGAAACTCACGAAGCAATGAGCATTGAAGCGACCCCAAGCAGTTGCAACTTCTGCCTCGACAAAGCATTCAACGACAAAAACCTATCTATATAAGCAACACATAAATAAAGCGTGTCCGAAACAAGTTTGTATTCTTCCGCAACTTCCACCAACCAATCGACAAGAACACCGCGCATGTTAGCATTCACATCCATCTGAACTTTCTGAACATAATCCGGCAACGGTCTCTTACTAGGATCCACCTGAGTCACACAAAACACACTTCATTCCCAAAAGGAGATACGATTTAATAGTAAACAAGGAAGAAAGAGAGGAGTAGATCGTGAGTTCAAATTCCCGCTAACAAAAACTAATAAACTAACAACTAATATTTTTCGATTAAAAAAAAAAAAAAACCTAATATGCGAGATAGGAATTAAAATTAAAAACCAAAAGAAAGGGGAAAAGAAACCCTAGTTAGTACCTCCATCCCGCGAAGGTATTCGTATATATCCGAAACGTAGGGCCCACAGAGTTGCGGGTCGTGTCTTTCCTTTACCTTCTCCGGCGTGGCAACCTGCGCGGCCGGTTGCTCGAGTTTAACCTTTTTCTGTTTCTGATTTTCTTTTTCCGAAACGGCGACGCAGTTTGATGAAACGTTAGTGAGGTCGCCCAAAACGACGCGTTTCTTCTTGGCGGCGTTGCCGTGAAGTTTGCATATTGCAGCTGCGGCTCTCTTCTTGGCCTCGCGTTGGGGACGCGCGCTGTTGTTCTCCGAAGTTGCCATTTGGAAACTATTCGAATTGGAAGAGAGTGCAATAGAAAGCAAGAGGGGGAATGAGGTGTTTAAGAAGAAGAACGGAAAATTAAAAAATATTAATGCTGTGTTTGTGGTTTGAAATTTTAGCGGTGGATCTTGTTCCCGCTTCCGGTGAAACTCATTTTATTGGAAATCTTTGCGCGATTGCTTGCGACATTTTGCACGCGCTGGATTTAATGCGTTTGGTTTGCCTATTTGCTTTTGGGTTTCTCGGATTCCGTTTTTGTTTTCATTTTGTATTTTCCTTTTTAATAAGTAATTTATATTTTTCTTTCTTTTTTTTTTTTTTTTTAATTTTCAGGTGCGAAATTGGGTGTTTCGTTCCCTCTCTTTGTGTGTGCACTACCGCTTTTCAAGTTTCACCAGGCGGGGGCTGTTTGGGGGGAATATATTTTCAGTGCGGTTAAAGATTTTAACCAAATTTCAAATCGTGATGATGATAAGTTGCAGACTAGTCTATACATAGTAATAAAAGAATGTTGATTTTGGTGACGTGTCAACCTCCCAACGCATCTCAGCTTCGTTTTATGATTATTGGTGATTGTTGAGTTTAAGCATAATAATAATATATTTTACCTCTTTTTTTAATCTCAATTTCTATTTTTTGATGATTTGATATTTTCTTTTGTTTAGATAAAATAAGATTATGGGTAGTAAATTCTTTATCAGTTGTTCATATTAAAGATGATTTTAGATTCTCCTCTGCTTTTATAAGATTAGTCTCTATTTAACAGAATCCTTATTAGCCTTAATTTGAATTTAATTTTTATTAGAATAAGTTTAGATAAGATCCTATCAGTTATGTTAGAATTCAGTTAGGATTTTTTAATTTTAAAAGCATTAGGATTTCTCATTGATAAGAATTTTCTTTGAATATCAATTTTTTACCCACAATCCAAATAACTTTTCCAGCATTACTTCCTAAATGTAAAATTTGTACCCCAAAAGATATGTTTATAGAGATGGCATCTCTCTGTGTTGCGAAAGTAAAAAAGAAGAACAAAAAAATTCTATCCGTGAATTCTGAGGTTTAACTTAAAGTTTGACCAACCATGGTGTTTTTCCTTTACCAAGAAATGAAAGATGCCATGACAATTAAAATTGTTGCCTTTTAACAAATAATAATAATAAAAGTTTCATGTTCCTTTCTATGTCAATATAATATTCCTTTCTATCTCGTAATTTTCTAATTGTATAGTATAACTGTAATTTATTCATTTTTTAACACTGAAATTGACTCTTTTTTTCAGGTTTTTGTTTAGAAGGTGATTGAGCTGCATGACAAGTACCTGGCATATGTGAATGATTGTTTCCAAAATCATACACCTTTTCACAAGGTTATGATCATAAAATAACTTGAAATTGTTACTTTGAATTAATGTTATCTAAAAAGTTTTTATCCTACAGGCTCTTAAGGAGGCTTTTGAGATCTTTTGCAACAAGGGTGTCGCTGGAAGCTCAAGTGCAGAACTGCTTGCCACTTTTTGTGACAATATTCTTAAGAAAGGAGGAAGTGAAAAATTGAGTGATTAAGCAATTGAAGAAACTCTTGAAAAGGCAATACATCAGTCCATGTGTACCATAGACTTCTATAAACATGATGCCTGTGGTTTTGAGATTGAGGGTTCTTCTGTTTCATTTGCAGGTTGTCAAGTTGCTTGCGTATATTAGCGACAAAGATTTGTTTGCTGAATTTTATAGGTAAAACAGCTTACAATAGAAAAATGATCAGTTTGGAAATGTTTCTTAAGTTGTGTGCTATTACTTCTGAATTGTTTTTGAGAACCAAACTTGATGTTGTCCCAAAGCTTTTTATTTCTTTTTCTTTCATGTAACAGAAAAGTGGATGATTATTTTTTGTGAAAAACTCTACATAAAAATATAGTTAAAATGGAAAGTAATAGTGGGGTATATGAAAAATGAAGAAAGTGGATTGCAACTAGTTGGAAATTTTACTTCTATAACTTCCTTTACAACCATATACCTCTATATTAGCTTATCTTTCAAACATTTTGTAGTTTTTGGGACAAGAAGTGAAGATAGAAAATGTCTTCTTGATTCTATAAATTAATAGTATGGATGCCAGACAATATACTCTTTGGTTTTTGCCTTTTGGGTTTTGATTGCTTTTCATGCCTTGCAGTTCTCTTTGTATTATTTTTGTGATAAACAAAAGTTTGTTGCATCTTTGTGACATGATTGATGATACGGTGGTAGTCCATCATTGAAGTTCTGTTTTCTATGGCTAACTTGAGTGTCATCATTACCTTTTTTACTCTACTGTAAGATGCTTGCAAAAGAATAGTCAAACATGTTATTGCGTGATTGCTTGTAGGAAGAAACTTGCTCGAAGGATCCTTTTTGACAAGAGTGCCAATGATGATCATGAGAGAAGTATTTTGACAAAACTGAAGCAACAATGTGGCGGTCAATTTACCTCGGGGATCGAAGGAATGGTTAGTCTTTTCAAGTCTTTGTAAATGGAACTGGTATACTATATTCAACTACATAGGTAGAATGACAAAAGAAAACTTATTTGGCCATCATGATTTGTTGGTTGTTTTGTTTATGATATTAGTCAATATCTTAACAAAGAGTAGTGAGTTCTTAACTTTTCATAGATAAAATTCATTTACCCACTGATTACTTCTTCATGAAGGACAAAAATGAACATCACTGGATGACAAGATACTTCTTTGCTTGAGCAACTATGCCTTCAGCAAATCTACTTTATTTCCAAGTAAGTTTGCTATGATACTTATGCTAGCTTTGTTATTACATGATGGTATTGGTATTTCAGAATCCTATCAATTTTTGATGTGTATTCTAAAAGATAAAGTATTGGGTTTAATCCTTAAAAAAAAAATGCAAGAGCATAAGTGCCTGCTAAATTCCAATAATGCAACATATAAATTTGTCTTTTATTTTTTAAAATTTCAACAATGCGCATGGCTGGTTTGATCAACCCTCAAAACTAGCCTGGCTAATAACTGGTGTAAAATCAGTAATTCTTGCACTGAGTTAATCTGGATTCTCACCAACTCTTCTTCCTTCACACGCTATCTCAGTTGTTTAGTGTACCATAATTTTTCCCTGCAGCTGACTATTTTCCAAAAGGCATGTGCTTTTGCTGCTTTATTTCCCATTGTGGCTCAAATAAATGATGAAGAGTGCTTGAGAAACATCTTTATTCTGTTCTTAAAAAAACATCTTTTTGAATATAAGATTCATTGTGAAGCTGTTTATTGATGTTGTGGATATCTGCCTTACTTCTACTCAGTCCTACTATTGGTTCAGTATGGAGAAAATATATTAAGTTTGATTGATTAGCATTAATGTGAGATTGTTGCCTTACTTGGAGTCAGTCCTACTATTTGTTCAGTATGGAGAAAATATATTAAGTTTGATTGATTAGCATTAATGTGCGAAATTTCTACTCAGACTCTATGGAACTTATTCGATTGATTAGCATTAATGTTAGTTTGATTTTTTTAAAATATATTAAGTTTGTTGCCTTACTTCTACTCAGTCCTACTTTTGATTAGCATTAAGTTCATAAGGTCTATGATAAAACAATCAATATGGAGGTTGCCACTTGGAGAAGCTGGTGTTCTGTTTGTTTGTTGGGGTCCAAACATTGTCATAATTCTTACATTTTTTTTGTTTGTCAGCCATTCTGGAGGATCTGGAATCCAGCTGGAAGTGGAGGGCGTGAGGTCATAGGTAGAACCTTTTCTGTGTTCATTGATTTTTGAGTTTCTTTTATCAAGTCTACTGTATTCATTTAACACAAGGTTCATTTCTTTTTACAGGTGTGTTGGAAGCCAATTTTGTTGAAGCTGCCCATGATAAGCAGGGCCTTTGAGCGTACATTAGTTTTATCAAGACTGGAGTCTAAATTGATACAAATGCAGAAAAAATACTGGTGATTATTTATTCTCCATTGGACTATTTATGGTAGTGGCTTGCGTAAGATATGAATTATGGTTTACTTATTTGTTATTGTATATTTTACTTAGGAGCACTAACTGCCATAAAATTGGTTATAACTAGTTTATTATAAAAATAAGATTAAATATTTTTTTATGTTTTTAATTATATTAAAATTATCTTTTGTTTTTTATTAAATTTAATTTGATATTTTACATTTTTAAAATAAATTAAAATAATTATTTTAAAATGATTGTTTTCCATTTTGAAACACATAAACTATTCTTTAAATGTTGAACTACTCTTTTTAAAATCTGAAACAATGATGTTCTCACATACCACACGACTTTGAAGTTGTGTTCATCCACACGACTTTCAAGTACCACACCCTTTATATGTAATAACAGTTTTTGTTAATTAGGATTTTCATTTTTTAAGAACACAATATTATTATGGTTAAAATTCATTAAATAAGCATTTTATAACTACAATATTATTATGCTTTTACTTAGTTAGTTAATGATTACATACTGATAATATTATTAGGGTTTTTTTAATTAGGGTATTGATTTAATAATTTTCCATTATATTATAAGGGTTTGACTTAATTAAATATAAATGTTATAAGTAAAATATTGTTACCGTGTTAATTAATTATATAACGAATATTAGGTTTTATTTTTCAAAATCTACTAATTAGAAGTTGTAATTAATTAGGTATTTGGTTAAAAAAATGTTATCACTAATGATTCAAAGTAACTGTTACTAAGTTATGTTAACAATGAAGTTCGACCATGTGTTCATTGATTTATGACTATCCATAGGGTAACCTTTCATGCTTAAATTATATTTTGTGTTTATATAACAATTATTCTTATAATAAAATTTCAAAATTAGAATACCAAATGATTACTTAAGATTATGACAATTGGAAAAATTAATAATCAAACTCAAAATAAATATAGCTTAATTCATATTTTACAACTTAAATTTATTACCAAACTATTTTTATCCAACAATAAATTTCTACAAATTTCAATTTTAACATTACTATAACAATTTACAAAATTAATTAAAATATTAAACATGATTCAAAATAATTATAACATAAATTACTAAATTTTTTATTACAATGATTTATAATTATATACAAAATATTAAATTAAATAAAAAATTATAATTATAATTAATTAATTACACAAAAAAACATTATATATATAAAGATGTAATTCAAAATATTAACTAACAAATAAAATATTATCCAATATATTTAAATAAAAATAAAAAATATAAACATATAAATAAATGAAATATATATATATATATATTATAAATAAGAGGCCTTTAGAGAAGTTGTATATATAAAAACGACTTTAAAGTCGTTTCGAAGCGTCAATTAAAAAAAAATAATGTACGACTTTTGAGTTTAAACCAATGAAGTCGTATAAAATGATTTACGACTTTACTTAAAAAAAAAAAATTACATGTCTGACTTAGAAGTCATGCCAAATGGCACGACTTACCCCTAAATGATAATTAATTTACAGACTGTCCCCATATGGTAATTATGTTTTTTTTTGCCCCCATGTGGTGATAAAGCCCCAGTTTGGTTAGTTGTAAACAATTATAAAACTTAACATACCAATTGATTCCTTTAACTTTCCTTGACACTAATATTTTATAACAAAGTATCACTTTTAGTTTCCTCCATTTCACCAGGAACATGTTTCCTCTGTTCCTAAACAATTGTTTTTTCAGTAAAGATTCTAATAAAACAACAAGAAAAGAGGCATTTATCTTCAAATAATTGTAGTGTCTCTTACATTGAAGGAATGCAAATAAAAAGGTCTATTCTTATAATGACCAAGGCTAAAAAAAAAAAAAATTAAGGCTTGTCTGGTTTCCGGCGCGATTAGCGCCAACAACAGCACCAGTAGCGCCAGGATGGCGTCGGTAGCGCCAAAAGTGGCGCCAGAGTGCGCCAGAAGGCCATTTCTCTTTGGAATCTGGCGCGGATAGCGTGAGTTGGGTGCGATTAGTGCGGGGGACGCGGGTTGAGACACTATAAAAGGCCATTTCTCACGAAATTAGGGCCCAAAACCTCATCTTCTTCCTCTTTGTGCCATTTCCTCCATTGTTGAGCTTGGGAAGCTCCATACCCACTAAACCATTGACCAAAACACTTCACTTCCAACATGAATGTTGAAGAGAACTACTCCATAAGCTAGATTTCATCATCACTTTTCCTTAAAAACCATCAAATGGAGAGATCGCGTTCTCTAGGGAAATTCCCAAAGTTTGATTTCTGAGGGGAAATGGGGCATTTTAAGGGCGTGCAAGCTTGGAGAAGTTGTCCTCTAGTCTTCCTTGTCGATTTAGAGGTAAGAAACTCGAATTCTACCGTTTATTTAAGAATTTATTCTTGAGGTAAATAGTGATCCATTTGAGTTAGAGCTGAAATTAAGCTTGAGTCTTTTGGAAAGTATGCTTAGAAGGTTGTTGTGATGAAGGATTAGCCTTGAAATATAATTTTTATGGACTTTGAAATTTGGCTTTGAGAAATGTATGAGTAGGATGAATGTTGATTAGATTGATGATATTATGATATGTATGAGTCAAGGTGCTTTTAAAATATGTGCTCAGGAGGCTATATAAACGATGAAAATGTGTTGAAGTAATCATTTTAGCCATATTGATAATCGTTGAAATGTGACATGGTTAGGGTGTTGAACTCTTTGAATTGGTTGATGTAGAGTCTTAGGGAGACTCTAGTGCCTTGGTTAGGCCGGGATAGATCCTGCTGGGGTTCTGTAAGTCACTAGTTAGGTGACTAGTTCTTGTAACTTAGAAAAAGAGGTTTAAGTGAGAAAAAAAACCACGTTCCTTTTTATTTCTAACGGTTGAGAAACCGTTGTTGATTACTTGTGTGCCTTTGTATAGCGCGTGACACTGAAGGTGTCAGTGGCAGAGACCACAGTTCAAGGATTGGATAACAGAGCACTATTTTGACATGTAAGTTTTTTGTTCTTAGGAGTGTTTCTCATTGTCTTTGTTCCACCATACTCTGAGGGAGTGATGGTTGCATACATGATTCATATGCATTGAATTGGATGTTACAGCTTTCCTCATGATAATATGTATGTTTGTTTCTGTGCTTGTGTATGGTTGCTTTTCGGATAGATTTTCTGGTCAATTAAATAGATATGGACCTCCCTAGTAGTAGAGTGCAACTCCTAATTGGTTTGCTCACGTAAAGGGTGTATGATCCCTTAACACCAGAGATAGGTGGTCCCGTCGTGGTTGAAGCCTATTCTCGGAGGTGCCATATACGTGCATCCATGTCTAAAGGGGTAGCTCCTGATGGGATGACACAGGTGTGAGTTCGGTCTCACACTGAGGACTGAGAGTCCCGATGCTGATGATGATGCATCTTTGGCGGGCGTAGTACCGCAGATACACATTAGAGCTTGAGAATGTCTATGTGTTGTTGTGAGGGTCAGGAGGCCTGGTGTTGTGATGCCTTAGATGTTGTGTATCATGGAAGTGAGCCAGGGGAAGGAGAAGCCTCCAAGAACCCTGAGCTTACTGAGATTGTATCTCATCCCGTGTGTGGATTATATTTTGCAGGTGATGCATCTGGCAAACATGATGGGTCCCAGGGCGGGAGGCCCCAGTAGGGACAGGCATTGTATAGCTTCTTGCCAGTATTTTGAGAGCACTGTGGCTCACTGTTTATGTTTATCATGTATTTTGTACCTCTGTGAGGGAAGATGTGCGTGTACACATGTATTCGGATCCTGTATGGATTGTGATGTACAAACGCTGTATATTTTCTACCCTCTTGTGAGGATGTGATCTGTGAGATCATGGCACAGGGTGCCTATTCTTTTGTATGGCCACAGTGATAGTTGTTAATGATGTGTGTGTATATATATATATATATATTGATGTACATCGTGTATAAGTTGAATATCTGGAGAGATATTGATGTATGTTGAGAGAGGACTGGGTATTTGATGAAATAGTAACAAATAGAAATGAGTGTCTAGTAATACAACATTGTGTTGACCATGCGAAGGGCGAAACCAAAGAACAACTAATGAATGACATCATAATAAATGGTTTACTTATAGTAAACGATTGTTATAGGTTTGTTTGTTAACTCATATTGTCTCTTTTACTGTACTATAGTTGATTGTACTTATTCTCATTTATAATTTGTTTCCTTGTCTTGCAACAACTATGTGGTGCAACATTTGGTGTCTTTGAAAATACCAAGACTTATAGTTAGTCCACTAAGACAACTTGAAAATATCTTTTTCACTTTCTTGTAATAAGTATGATAGTAGTGTTGTGGAGAAGTTCTTACATGGATCAAGAGAAAAACAATCAACACAAATTATTTTGGAGTTGTTCTATAATCCAAACATCTCAAATCAAAATGTTTTAATGCTTCAAGTGAATCCATACTATGTGATCAAATCAACACTCTGTGTCTAAGTTTAGTACCCTCTTTTTCTTTCAATTTGAATATTATGCATTTCTCTTTATTTTTAATTTGCCTATTCATTCTAGTTAAGTAGCAAGTTACAAAGCCTTTAAAAAAAGTAGCAAGTTACGAAATAAAATTGTACGAGACTTTTATCTCTTTTTTGTTTATTAGAAGATGGTAGTAGTTTTTCCATATTTTGTTTTCCCTTATATGCTTAAATTGTTATTGGTGGTTATGATGTCTTCTAATATACCTAAAACTGCATTGACATAGAATGGTTGGATGTATTGTCATTGGGCTATAAGTTTTATAAAATTTGTTTGTAGACGATATTAAGCATATGACAACCTTGTTGTGTTCATATCTTTGTTAAAACAAAATTACATGGCTTGCTAAAAAAAATTATTAGGCATCACAATGTGCTATATACTAGTACCACACATCTCAATCATTTAGTAATCATTGCACACTTTCTAACAAACTAATTACTATTAGTTAAAAATTAATGAAAACTACACAATTGCGATTGGGGCTTGTTAAATTAAAAGTAAAACCTATGAAATTTTATAATTTTCAATAAACTTCAACCTATAATAAAGAATACATTCAAAAAAATATGTTATATGTGTTGCTATCATTTCTTAAAAGTCATAAATATTTATTAGTTGCCATAATCTTTTTTGATATGTGAAATGAGCTTGAATTCTCATTATCTAGCATGCTTAAATCTAATTTATTTTTTATATGCATATACTTTTTTTTGCAAAAACACGGTCACATTTGAAATACTCTATGTGACATGGTTGAACGTCATTATCCAATTATGCGAAATAATCTTGTTGTAAATAAATATATTTTAAATAGATATATTTTAGATTTTATCTTTAATAGATATATTTTAGATAGATATATCTTAGATTTTATCTTTAGTTATTATCTTTAGCTATTATCTTTAGTTATTATGATCTCTTTAAATAGAGAGTTCTTGTATTACTATGATATACAATTCATATTTATAAATTCCTATTTTTTCAAGTTGGTATCAGAGCTCTCGATTTTGAGGGCTTTGCTTCTGCGCCTATCGCCTTAAGTGTGAAACCCTTATTCTTGACTCTTGCTGCCATTAGCTGCCACCGGAAATTTTTCCGGGGAACCTTTTGGACCGAGAGGATTACTGTGGGTTGTTTTCTCTTGTGTTTTTGGTTTGTGTTTGGTATGGCTAGTTCCGACAATGGTTCTTCTCAACAAAATTGCTGATGGTGCATCTTCCAAATTTAAGAAAGATGATCGTTGGTGTTCTTATTGTAGAAGGTCGGGTCATATTAAGGATCTATGTTACCGTCTCCATGGAAAGCAGAAAGTCTATGAGAAGATGGCAAGGATGTGTGGTCAAACTCATGTAGTTTCTCCTGACATAACTACTGCACCAAATGAGGTCCAATTTGGATCTTCAGAATTTCCTTCTATTAGCCGAGATGAGTTAGTGCGGCTGCGGACCATCATTGATTCGCTGAGTAAGCAATCTAGTTCTAGTGCTTTGACCATGACTGGTATGAGTTCCACTAATTATTCTTTTCTTACTTCCTGTACTGATTTTAAACATTCTTGGGTAATTGATTCTGGTGCTACTAATCATATGGCTTGTTGTGCTGAATCTTTTCTTTCTTATAACCCTACTATTGGTACTCATACAATAGCCATAGCTGATGGTTCACATACATCAGTTACGGGATCTGGTAACATTCATTTACAACCTTTCTTTCACCTCAAAGATGTTCTTCATGTTCCTAAACTCTCCACTAATCTCCTTTCTATCAAAAAAATTACAAAAGATTTAAACTGCACTGTAACCTTCTTTCCTACTCACTGTGTCTTTCAGGATCTCACCATAGGGAGGATGATTGGGAAAGCTAAGGAGCAAGGTGGGCTGTACTATTTGGTTCCAAAGTCTTTTGACAAAGGTACTAAGGATCACATATTACTAACTCATGGCCAGTGTACTACGGACTCATTAGTTTGGTTACATCACAAGCGCTTGGGGCATCCTCCATTTAGTCTACTTAAGTCTTTATTTTCGTCATTATTTTTGTCCAAGTCTGTTGAGTCTTTTCGTTGTGGTATTTGCGAATTTGCAAAACACCATCGTGCATCTTTTCCTTCTAGTACTATTAAAAGTGTCGAACCTTTTGATCTTATTCATTCTGATGTTTGGGGTCCTTCTAAAGTTACTCATGGTTCTGGTAATAAATGGTTTGTTTCTTTTATTGATGATTGCACTCGAGTCACTTGGATTTACTTAATGCATGAAAAATCCGAGGTACCTCA
>PYAF01000241.1:850230-870249 GCA_007407185.1 Glycine tomentella
TGAATTTGAAATAAAAGATCTTGGAAGACTGAAATATTTCCTAGGGATTGAGGTAGCTCATTCAAAGGAAGGAATTTTTGTTAGCTAGAGGAAATATGTTCTTGATCTTCTCAAAGAAGCAGGGAAACTTGGGTGTAAACCCTCCAGTACTCCCATCGAGCAGAATCACAAGTTAGGTTATGAGGAGGAGAGTTCTCCGATTGACAAAGGACAATATTAGAGGTTAGTTGGGAGGTTGATTTATTTGGCTCATACTAGACCGGACTTAGCCTATGTTGTTAGTATTGTGAGCCAATTCATGCATAATCCGAAAGGAAAACACATGCAGGCAGTTGGGAGAATTCTTTAGTATCTTAAAGCCACTCCTGGTAAAGGACTATTACTGTTATTCAAACGTGATGGTAATCTCTCCCTTGAAATCTATACTGATGCAGATTATGCTGGCTCTGTAACTGATCGTTGATCTACCACTGGTTATTGTATGTTTCTTTGTGGTAATCTAGTGACATGGAGGAGTAAGAAGCAAGACGTAGTTGCCAGATCAAGTGCAGAGGCTGAATTTCGAGCTATGGCTCAGGGTATTTGTGAATTACTTTGGTTGAAGATTATACTTGATGATCTTAAAATAAGATATGAAGGATCTATGAAGTTATTTTGTGATAATAAATCTGCCATTTGTATAGCTCATAATCCTGTTCAACATGACCGGACCAAGCACATTGAGGTCGATCGACACTTCATCAAAGAGAAGCTAGATGGCGGTTTGATCAGACTTCAAAAGGCAAATATTCTGACCAAGGGACTTTCCTCTGAAAGATTTCAAGAACTTACTGGCAAGCTGGGAATGATTAATATATCTATTCCTCAGTTTGAGGGAAAGTGTTGTAAATAGATATATTTTAAATAGATATATTTTAGATTTTATCTTTAATAGATATATTTTAGATAGATATATCTTAGATTTTATCTTTAGTTATTATCTTTAGCTATTATTTTTAGTTATTATCTTTAGTTATTATGATCTCTTTAAATAGAGAGCTCTTGTATTACTGTGATATACAATTCATATTTATAAATTCCTATTTTTTCAAGTAATCTCTATGGAAAAAAGCTACTTGCTTGGTTTGACAAGTGGAAGCTACTACGTATGTAAAATGGTTTGTCTGTAATTTAGACATTTTGTGCAAATCATACATATCTCTCTAGACTAAGGAGTTGTATTTTTTTTTTCTTTTCTCCTTCATAAACCATAACAATTTCACATTGTGTTCATTAGTTGCTTTGTAGCATTTTCTTTCAATTTTGTCCTATGACATAGAGGTTTATAACTTGCAAGTCCTAGTTTGTTTTAGGAATCAAATATGAATTTGATGTCTATTTTCATTATTAGGACAGTTAACTTGTATTGAGCTCATGTAACAAGGTCCGTTGTGTAGGGCCTACAGAAACCATGATGTATTATTGGCAAAGGATAATTGTATGAGTTGTTTCTTTCACTTTTTTATTCTTTTAGGTGTACTATTCTTTGGTCTCAAACCTTTTAGAATTTTTATTTTTAATTCTTAAAATTTTTTGTGTTTGGTTAGGTTAGATCGAGAATGGTTAGGTCTTGCTTATCCCTAGTTTGTGGCATAGTTTATTATAAGTGTTAAGTCTTGGTTCAAGTCCTCGATACAACATTTTTACCTTGACCTTGTTTTTCTTGAGTTTGAACAAGTTAAAAAAATTATAATAACTCTTTCATTTTTAACAAGTTGTTATAGGTTATAACTATTAAGTATTATTATAAAAAATCATAGGTCTCACAAGATTCAAGGTCATGCCTGCGAAATTTTCATCCCTTATTTACTTCAAGAGTTTATATCCCAAGATGTTATAAATACTTGAGGCAAAATTTACTTTTTGAAATACCCTTTCAAAATTCAAAAAACACCACATTGCACAAATATTATATCTAGTTTTAATTATAATTTTAGTTTCTTACTTAAAATGTGTAGAATCCATTGTTTAAAATTAAATAAATTAAAGAACATAGAGTATATTATACCAACTTACCATACTACCATTTAATGGGAATCGAGATTTATTAAAATGCATATAACTCGTTAACAAGAAATATATTGGAACTAAAAAGTGTGAAAATTTTAAATTGAGATCGATGAGACCTGAGATTGAAGTCACAATGCTAAAAATGAGGGAGAGACTTAGTTATTAATCTCTCCGGATTAGAACTGTTGATGTTCAAAAACTATATTTTTAAGCTGGATATTATTCACAAATATAATATTAAGTCACAAAGCTAAAAATGAGGGAGAGACTTTCGATGCTTTTTTTAAGCTGGAAGAACAAAAAATTATCCCTCGAAATTAAAAGGTGAATTTTCACAATTTCCAAACAAATACTATCTGGAGAAATCACTTTTATTAAGTATCCATAGAGCCTAATTAAGACATACCAAATACACATGTGGACAAAGAAGACCACGATTTATTCCCACTCATGTATATCATGCATACCCGATGCAACTAAAGTGACCAAATTTTTCTCTTTATATAAATACACAAACACAATAATAATAAAGGTAGAAAACGTAATCAGCTAGCAAGAGTGAAGGAATCAAAGGTTTGAAATTGAAGCATGGTGAAATTAACAATCAAGGGCATTTGGGCTTGCCCTTGGAGTTCTTCATGTCTCTGTAGCAAGGGCACTCGTGCTTGTTCCCATAAGTCCCAGATGGCACACACTTGCACTTGCTGCAGCAAATTCCGCAGAACCTCGTGCACCTGTCCTTCATCCCAGCTCTAGAACACCTCTTCGCGCACTTGGAGGAGCAGAAACCTGATTCCAACCACATAATAGTACATATTATGTTAATATAAAAATAAAGTGATATAATAATTATAAAATTGATTTGATTGATGATCCAAAGAAAGAAGAAGAGAGATGTTGTAGTTAGATTTAAATCACTCTCACTGATAAAATTTTAATATAAAAAATAAAATAAAATGACACATCAAACTATACCTTAATTTATATATTGTACCTAGCTATGATATATTAGTGCCTAAAAAAAGCTACTGTAAATTTGTTTTTTATTTTATTTATATAATAGAGTTATTATAAAGATAATTTCAAATTAACTGACAATGTATTTACACTTATATTTAGTTGAGTGGAAAGAATATTTTTTTGGTTACAGAGTTGAAAGAATATAAAGATGAAGAAAAAAATTCAAATTTAAATTAAAGAGAAAATAAATAAAAAAATTGATTCTTTTTATCTCTAAAACGTCAAATTTTTTCTTTCATTTTCGTCCAATTTCTCTTCGTCCACAACAGAAAAAAATAATTATTTTTCGTGTTTTCCCTCATCTCATTTTCCACCGACCAAACATTCCATCAGTGCATCTAATTAAGGTGAATGTTCTAAACATATGGATCCTTTCATGTCATGTTAGATTTAAGAATTTTAAGAATTTTCTATTTCAACAGTGCAATCATTTAAGACTTAAAATGGTCTCATATATAATAATCTTACAAAATATTTGTTCAATCATAAAAATCGATTGCTTATATAAAAATCTGTTCTTAATTATAAACTGGAAGTCATGTCAACCTCCTCCAATGATGATTTGGGTAAGAATCTGTTCTTAAATTTAAGAATCTCACAAGAACTTGCATTGGAGATGTTTTTACAGCACATATGACATTTAAACTTATAATATATGAATACACACCCCAAGAAATGCTATCATAATTGAAGCAAGACATAATGATTCAGTACTACTAACTGTGTACTAGTACTAATTAAGGCTTAAGGCATACCAGAACCGGCCATTGACACCTCGAACAAGGAGGAGCTGAGGACAAGGCAAATAAGTAGAACAGCTACAAATGCTGCCTTCATCTTGGTTTCACAGTGTAGAATAGAGAACAGAGGGAGAAGAACTATGTCTAGAAGGGGGTATGATAATTAACCAGAGTGGCACACACTGGAGCAGAGGAAGGAAGGAAGGACCGAGAGACTATGAATTTATGATGCTTATTTAGGATGTGTTGTGGGAGAGTGAGCCAGTGAGTGGGATTATTTATAGTAACAAAAGTTAAGGGTAGGTGAAATGTTAAAACAAGAATTTATCAGTTATTACTATCATGATCAAGTTAAATCGCTTGTGATCATCAACAAATTGTTTATTTGAATCTAATTTATTAAATTTTTTAAATAAGATTTTGAATTTAAGTGTTGTGAATATGGATGAAAAAAAAATGATTGAAAAAAAAAATTATTAAAGATAATAAGTCAAATTTTCTTAGATAAATTAATTATTAATAAAGTTGATAATACTTTTACATCCAATATCATAATGATACAAGAAAATATAAGATTGATCCAATGGTTAAAAAAAATCACAAATTCAAATATCTTCTATTAAGATTTCTAATAAAAATTAATAAAATTAATATTTATCAATAAAAAAATTAAAAAATTTGCTTGACATCAAAATTACAAGCGGAGAGACAGCTGGCCAAGGTAGTGGTTTTGGTTTTGGTATTACTGTGAGGAAGCCGCGTACCTTTTGGCTTTATTAATTCTTAGATTTTAATGGTTATTTGTCCCCTATATATATGTATGATGGACATGGACGTAGCATTGCATATATTGATATTGACAATTTGCCATATTCATTGCATTCTGAGTTCTTCTTTGTTCCAAGAAAAATAGCACTAAAGCTTTGTTTACGTGGCTTCTACCCTGGTTCCTCCCTCCTCAATTCTCTCTCTCTCTCTCTCTCTCTCTCTCTCTCTCTCTCTTTTTCTTTATAAAATATTTAAGGGAATAATAATAGTTGAAGCTATTTAAAATTTTAAATGTCACTCGTCCTATTTGAATGTCAGATTGTGGCAGCAAACTGGCAAAGGCTTAAAGAATTTTAAATGCTTTATCTACAAAAAATTCGAAGCAATAAGCTTTTAATTAAAACCATTTTTCTTCTAATTAACACTGTTTGATCCAGTTAATCATCACTGACTAGCTAATCAATGGATAAACCAATAAAACTGAAAGGAATGATAATGTTGATATACTAGGTACAACATGTTTCTTAAATAATTTAGGATAAATATTAGTTCACACCTTTAAGGAGTTTATATATTCATCGAGAGAGATGAAGAATAAATAGAAAGAAAATATAATCAATTCGATATGTGATTGCAGAAAAAGAAGAGGAAACATAATTAAATGTATCAGGAATATAAAAATTAGGGTATAAAAAAGTTAGAATTTTCTATTATAAAGAAATATAGAAAAAAAAGTATAAATCTTTTGGTGTGTAAATATCATAGTACTAATGCCAAAGGCCACTGCTTTAACTCTTTAATTTCTGAGCCTCTCTTAATCTTTTTATTACGTTAGTTAATTACAAAATATTCCACATTATACATAATAAATTAATAAATTATGGGAAAATAGAATATATATATTGACCATGTAATTTTTTTTATACCGAGAGTACATTAATTAATATGGTAAATTATTCAAATAGTATTTTTTTTCTACTATCTAGTTAAATTTTATAATAAATATCTGATATTTCATCTCACTTTTCACGTAAGAGAAAAATATAAACAATAGTACATCATAATAATAAAAAATTCATTTTAATTTTTTAACGAATGCCCCAATTAACGACACTAGTTGGCATATATTACCTATAATATATACATACTTTTTTCCCCTCATGGACTCATTGTACATGTACAAATCTTTTTATTCTAGATTAATTTAATTTCTGTCTAAAATTAACCTTACAAATAATCATATATAAAAAAATAATTATAAAAAACAGTAAAGAAAATTTTTAAATGCAAATATTATATTTTGTATACTATATAAGTAAACAAAAATGTTATAGGGCATTTTGGGTAAGCTTCTCTAGAAGTACTTTTAGAATAAGAAAATAAAAGTAAAAAGATGAGATAAAGTTTTCCATAAGTAAAAATAAGTTTTTTATTAACTAATTTGTAGAAGTTTACCAATGTAGCTTCTCTAAAAGATGAGATGACATCTACAAATTAACTAATGAATACTTATTTTAGCTTATAGAAAAACTCATTTCATTTTTTTCTTTCTAAAAATGTTTTTAGAGAAGCTAACATCCAAACAGCCCATAATTAATTTTGTCATGAGCCACCAAATATCTTAATTGGCCCACCCCAAATGAACCTGCTCGGCTGCGTGCTCCCGTATTATAGATGGTTAACCTATAAAATTTTCATGTCTCAAATCAACCCAACATGCTATCCAGTTATTGAGCGTTTCATTTGCAAAAAATAGGATGAGTACAGTAGATCCTATCCTGTTTTTCAGATCCGAAATTGGAATTAGGTTATCCCCACAACCAAAAGTTATAAGACCAATATCTTGAGAAAGTAAAATATTAGTTAATGGACAATACTGAGATGGTTCAAATTATTAACCACATGCATGTATCACGTTTTGAGGAAATGCATATTAGATTGCCTTATGTGCAGTGACGGATTTCGTACCATAGGTAAGTGGAGGTAATTAAGAATAATAAGTTTAAATATATAAATTTAAATAGTATAAAATATAAAAATATGAAAGTAGTAAGTTCAAATATATAAAATTAGAAAGATAAAATATAAAAATATTAGATAATTATATGTAATTTTTAAAAATGAGGAGGTGTATGTATATATCCAATAGTATGGATCCACCACTATTTATGCGTAAATGAAGAGAAGAGAAGAGGAGATGGGTGGTTGTGGATTCGAATTTCCATTAATAATAACTATTTATTGCCGATATAAAAGAACATAGTATCACATCTTGTAGATGTAGTTGTTAACTAGCCATTACATATAAAATATATCTATGGCTCTGTTGGTTTCCTTCTTAGATAAGCCCCCAAATTAATTTAGTATCTGGCAGCGTGACACCTACCCTAGAGTAGGGGTCCCTTTATTTGTAAGGTTAGTAACCTGTATAGTAGTTGTAGTAAATTAGTAATAGTGGTAGGGCATGGGTGCATTTTTTCCTCTTTGGAACTCTCTCGAACTCCATAGAAAATGGATAATGGTTCCACCAAAGGATACGATGGTCGCTTGTACATTGTGTTGGCTATTGAATCAGCTGTTTCACATGATGTGTGATGTGTCGGTGCGTATTGCCATAGTCATTTTACCATCTCCTCATATGGCTCTATCACCAAATCCACCTTTTTGATTCTTATAGTATATAGTACGAAATTTGCCAGCTCAATGGGCAAGTCAATTTTAGTCTCTTTTTCTGTAGTTTTAGTCCAGGAAGGACCAGTTGATAATCGGATTCTTATGTGTTCTTTTCAACAAACATATATAACAGAAATAAAGCAACTATTGTTAGCTTTCCTTCATTAAATATTTGGTGATTCCTAAATTGAAGCTCAGACTGAAATACTATATTTAAGATGTTCATTTCATGCACAAAATGTGATGTTTGCAAATATTTTTTTTTTGTTAGATCTTTTTCATATTTATTTGGTAAAGCATGCGTACTGTAAAAAAAAATGAGTACATGTTAATTAACTTCTTGAAAATATACGTGTATTCTTTAAATCTTTGCGTTTCTATATAAATTAGTTTATCTCTATTTTAGTGTCTAAATCTATTAGGGGTATTTGCATATTAGATTGAATTAATTTTGGAAAGAGTTCTAGGCCAAATCCTGATCGACTTGGCCCATCTGATGTATCAAGCTCAATCATACAACAACTCCACTCATTTAATCTACAAGAAGGTGGTAATAATTAAACTGTACACACACACACGTTTTGCCTTTTGTGCCTAGAACCCTACCGTGCATTTCAACGTCGACAAGAGCCATGTTGAACAAAATCTCACTCCCTTGAACCCTCAATAGTCAATCTTGTTCTTAGTTGATTTCAGCAAACCGTAAATGTAATTTCAATCAAAGAAACCCCTATTTTCTCCCCCTAGATTTGTGCTTGCTCGAAACAACACCAATAATCTGAGGGAATTTTGACTCACGGTGTATGAGTGTGCTATGATTTCGGTCTTCTGGAGGTTTGGGATTGGATAAGTTTAGTCTCTCTGCAGTTTTTGGTTTTAGTTTCAACACTGCCAACAATGTGGTATTCAGTGCATGTGGGCGGTGGAAACACTAATATGGGTGACAACTAAAAAAGGGTACGAACTTAAATGCCTAAAGCATTCTATGGTAGTTGTTGTTTATAGGTGTCGTATAGATGTAGCCACGGGTGGAAATACACTAGCAAGAGGTGTATGTTGAATATATTGTATGATCTTATTAATTTTGGTGGGTCTTGTAAGTTGATCCCTTACGTTTGTCTCATGGTATTAATAGGGAGTAACCCTTGGAAGTGTGGTTTGGGGTCTCTTGCTTCTTGTTTGTATGCTGATTACGATACTACTTTTACCTTATATTAATATTTTATTATTGTTCCCCAAGAACGTGAGGGGGAAAGTGACGAGGGAGAGGAGGGTGCATTTACAAGGGTATTTTAGGTACATAAAAAGAAAAGTAGAGTGTATTAGTAAAGAATTGGAGTAAAATAGCAATTGTCAAAAAAGTAATAAAGAGGTTAGAGAGTGGGCGTCGCATTTGGCCTGCTTGATTAATCTAAGTGAAATTTATTGGGCTTTTGCTTAGTTAGGACGTATCTAACTTGAAAAACCCTAAGAGTTTAAAAATTGCTTTTGTTGGGCTCAGCGGCCTAGTATGGGCTTAATTCAGCCTCCGATTCCTTTCATTTAGGAGGGGTTTGCTTGCTGCATCAACCTTGCGATTGTTGGCACCGTTTCTAACATGAACTAATAGGTTATGTTAAAAATTAATTAATATTATTATATATAATATTAAAATTTCTAATACATATTTAATACACATAAATTTACATGATAAATTTTATAACAATTAATTTTCATCTAATAATGCATATTTTATAACAATAATTTTTAAATAAAAATCATGGTTTAATTAAAAATCATAAGTTTGAATAAAAAATATTAAATTTATATACATTAGAAATTTTAATGTTATAAAATCATAGGTTCATATATTTTAGAAATTTATATATGTAAAAAAATATTATTAAATAAAAATAAATTGTTATAAAACTTATTATGTAAATTTATAAATGTATTAAGTTGCTTGTAAATTTATGAAAGTTATTTTATGGAACTTAGTTTGACAAAATAAATTTTGAAATTTTATTTAGGTTTAATTATATTCTGAAATTTAATTTTTGAAATATTAACATTTAAATACATTCCGAAAAATGTTTTTCAAAATAGGATACATTTATAATAATTTCATAAAATGATTTTTGGAAGCAAGTTGATTTATTTAATTAAATATATTATAAAATTATTTTTTATTAAATAAATTGATAAGTTGAATAACTTGATAAATAAAATAAGAGACTAATGTGTCTCACTTGGTATTTTAAGCGTCAGTTCCCTAAGTGATCATCCTTTTTTTTTTATTATTTATTAAAGAGTGATCATCCTTTGATCAAGCACAAAATAGCTTGAAAATCCTCTCAAATCGTTTCTTCAAAACAAATCAATATGATTAAGGATCATAAATAATCGTGATTGATATTAAATATACTAGTGGAAATACGAGACTATCGCGTTTGTGTGTTTGTATTTATATTACACTATTTTTTTATTTTGTAATATTTGATATATTATAACATTTTTCTTTTATTATGTATTGACGTTTTGGTTTAATAGTTTTTTTAAATAATGTTCCAAGTGTTTCGAGCGTTATAGGTATGAGCCAAATACCATTGATCTCTCAGATCACAGTGAATCAGAGTAAGCATATAGATAATTGTTGTTTAATACTGACTTAAGGTTTTATAGTTTGAAGGGTTTTGTCTGATGCCAACATAATTTATATATGTAGATACTGGTTCACTATTCTTTCAGAGACCTTGCCTAGTCTTGTGAAAAATGTAACAAAAATTCAAACCCCTTCCGTTCATACCTGTTGGAAGTAAAATGTGAAATAACACAAATTAATAGGAAGCATTTTATGATTGTGAGATTCTCAATTAAAATATGATAGGTTGTAGCGAGTGAAGGTGGAGTTGATGATGCCAAAAGAAGGGTTGATGCTTTGCTAGTGCATTTTTTCAGACCACTTGGCAAGGTAATAATATTGACACAAGATACATGTTTTGATGGGTTACTATAAATTATGGATGTATGGGTATCTCTGCTTATCTTTATGCAACCTTATTTGAAAACCATTTGATAGTTTATTTTATTTTTCCTTGTTTTTAATTAGCTGGATTAGCTATAATGATTGTGAGTCAGTTTGTTTTTAGTCTGCAAAATTTTATTTCTTCACAGATTGCTGACACTAGTTCCCAGTTATCGTAGTAAAAAATGTCCTGTTCAGCCTATTATTTCAAACACTACTCCACCAAGAATCCCCAAATGACTGACCCATATAACTAAGTTTTAAATTTTATTTTACACCAAAATCATGAGCTCCAACCACAAAACTAATTATGAAAAATAAAAAATTATTCACCAAAGAGATATTCTAAGTGTAACCATATTTTAATAGTTCCTATCTAATATTTCATATCATGCCCATTATAAATCTATAGTTTTGCTCATTGTAAAGGAAAAACGTTTGGAGGAGGGTAATCTATGCTATCTCCTGTTCTTTTGCAATCAAGAAATGTCATCTTTCTTTTCTTCTATTGTCTAATATGGGCTGCTTGTTTCTTTGCAAGTAATATTTGTTAATTTTGATTTATAGCTTTTACAAATTATTTGCCCAGGACATTATAACATAAACATTTGCACTAATATGGGTTGCTTGTTTGTTTGCACATAATAACTGTTTCTTCTACTCTTTTTAGTTTAGCTTATGACAATGTAAGTAGAGTGCTCTTACTCTTGTCACTATTATCTCTCCAGGTAGTCATCAAATGAGGTGTTGTTTGTCAAGTCCTATAAGGTAACCTCCGTTTTCGCTCGTCCAAGGATCTCGTCTTTGGCAATGTGTTTCTTTATTCTTTATCTTTATATTCTCTACTTCTTACTATTATTGGTCTGTGATTTCATAAAACATCCATAGAGTTGCTCATGATTGACGAGCATAGGACTTTACAATCTGTCTTGGATCAACATGTTTTCGGAACAATTACAGATATGACAGTATTATCCTCTAATAAGCAATTTCATCTCCATGATCCACGTGTGTGATAATGTTTGTTTCCAATTAAATTAGTTGTTATAAGTGTGTATTCTCCCATGTTTGGATTTTATTTAGTCATCTTTTTTTTGTTTTGTTTTGAGTGGTAAAGATCTCTTGGTTGTTATTTCTAATTCTGTGATGCTGTCAATATGGTCAAATTTTGCAATAAAATAAACAGGTTCACTTTCACTTTGTTCTTTCTCTTTCTCCTTATTAACCGTGTATTTTGTATGTTTTAGTTTAGTCCATTAATGTATTCTTATAATAACTTTCTTATAGGAAAAAACCTACAAAGTTACTTAAAGAAAACTAAGAAAGTTATTATAAAAATACATTAATGGACTTAACTAAAACATACAAAATATATCGTTAATAAGGAGAAAGAGAAAGGACAAAGTGAAACTGAACCTGTTTATTTCATTGCAAAATTTGACCAGCATCTCATAAATAACAACCAAGAGATCTTTATCAGAACAAAAAAAGGTGACTAAATAAAATCCAAACATGTGGGAATACACACTTACAACAACTAATTTTATTGGAAACAAACATTAGCACACATGTGGATCATGGAGATGAAATTGTTTATTAGAGGGCAATACTGCTATATCTATAATTGTTCGGAAAACACACATGTTGATCCAAGACAGATTGTAAAGTCCCATGCTCGTCAATCATGAGCAACTCTATGGATGTTTTCTGAAATCACATACCAATAATAGTAAGAAGTAGAGAATATAAAGATAAAAAATAAATAAACACATTGCCAAAGACGAGATTCTTGGACGAGCGAAAACGGAGGTTACCTTATAGGACTTGACAAACAACACCTCATTTGATGACTACCTGGAGAGATAATAGTGAAAAGAGTAAGAGCACTCTACTTACATTGTCATAAGCTAAACTAAAAAGAGTAGAAGAAACAGTTATTACTTGCAAAGAAAGAAGCAACCCATATTACGTGCAAATATTTATGTTCAAAGAATTTGCAAAAGTTATAAATCAAAACAGTTATTACTTAGCAAAAAAAAAAAATTGCAACTCATATTAGACAATAGGAGAAAGAAAAGAAAGATGACATTTTTTATTGCAAAAGAACATGAGATAACATAGATTACCCTCCTTGAAACGTTAGGAACTATTAATAAAAATATGGCTACTCTTAAAATATCTATTCGGTGAATAATTTTTTATTCTTCCTAATTAGTTTTGTGGTGGAGTTCATGATTTTGGTGTAAAATAAAATTTAAAACTAAGTTATACGGGTCAGTCATTTGGGGATTCTTGGTGGAGTAGTGTTTGAAACAATAGGCTGAACATGACATTTTTTACTATGATAATTGGAAACTAGTGTCAGCATCAATAAGACCATGTTAGACTCTAGAGTTTTAACACACAAAGTGGCATATTTAATATGGAATTATTCCTGAATTTGCAATACCGAACATTATAACAGACCAAGTCATATTAATAATATGCATGATTGTCACATCATTAATTAATGGTTTTGTTTGTTTGAGAAACTAAAATCATAATAAATATAAAATATGATAAAAACATATTTTATCTAATTGTTTTTAATTAATAATAATTATAATTAAAATAAAAAAGTATGAATAAAATAAGTTTTTGTTCATTAAAATATTTTGAAAAGTTAATTTTAGCTCTTATAAAATTTTAATAGGTCTTTAAATTTATCAAAAATGACGTCATTTAATTTTTTTATTGGAAACTAAGAATATGTTTGTCGAAAAATATATAAACTAAAAACTTATTAAATTTTTATAGGGACTAAAATCTATATTTTAAAATATTTTTGATAGAGTAAAAACATATTTTATATTAAAAATATATATATGATCATTTGTGCTAAAACAATTAAGTGAAAAAAATAGAGCCCATCAATTTTAACAACAAACAAATGCTAAAAACTAAAAACAATACTCAATATACACAAAATATTTTTTTCTTTAGAGATATACATAAATACTACCCTTAAAACACATATTAACAACACATAATATTTTAACTTATCATTTATGAATTTATTAATTATAAAAATAATAATTTGGACTAAAAATGGCTCAACCCATCAAGAGTCAGCCTAGTTTTGGACTCTTAGGAGATATTCTATGTGAAGGATATATAATTGGAAATAAAATGTCATCACCTCTATAATTTGTTTATTCTTTTATTTTAAGCAATCATAGCACCAGAAGTATGTCAAAGAGTCTACCTTAGTTAGTTAAATAATTAAGTATGTGTGAATTATTTTAAATTTTCTTGTAGTATCTTTAATTCATACGGAAAAAAATAACACAGCCTTTAATATGTATTCCTTTCCAAGATTTCATTGTATATTTAGAGGCACTTTACTTCATTTGTACAGTATACATTTCCATAAGTCATTTTTCTTTTATAATACTAATAAACTATGGTCTTTAGTAGCTATCCAAATTGGTAGGGAATAGTTCCGACACAATGGAATATGGTTTCAAGGGAAATCATTGAAAATTATACTCCCTAAAAACCATATACTCCTTAATAAATCTATGGACGTTGGAATCAACTTTTGTTGAAAAGCTGTTTTAGTGGAAAGCTAATTGAAAAGCAATTTTTTTTTATGAGCTAAAATTAATTTACATTAATTTTTAGGAAAGTGAATTGAAAGAGTTTTTTTAAAAGTTAATTAAGTGCATAAATTTGTTTTAATTTATATAAAAACTCAATTTATTTTAATTTTTTTTCTTGTAAATATTCTTAAAAAACTTTAACTAAAAACCTAGATGCATATAACCGAGAAATTAAGCATAAAAAAATCAATACATTATCCATACATCTGATCTGAAGCAGTTAATCAACACAAAATAGATATTTTCATTTCCTATCATTACTTGCCTTATTCAAATTTCCAAGTGGAAACCTTTCGACCAACTGATACTCTATGAGGTCATCTAAACCAATAAAACCATGCTTTTCATAGTTCATAAATGCACCTAAAGTTCCCAAAAATTCTTCATGTCGCAAGAACATTGCTTGTGCTTCCGTGATAGTCCTACATGAAAATAAATATAAATCCAAGTCAATGTAGTAATTTTAATTAAAAGGAGGAAAAAAAATCTAGCTATATAAATCAAGTCATTAGGCATATGTACCAGAAATGTACTGTATAAGAATGGATAATCTGATTTATTTTAATCTTTTTTTAGGTTAATTTCTTTCCATACTTTTTTATGTATGTTTATACTTTTACGGTCAATAATTATCATAAGCTATAAAAACATACAAAGTTAAAAGAATGTGTATGTATAAACATATATTTAGAAGAAAAAAATTATTAAACCAAAACGCAATACATAATAAAAGAAAAATATTATAATATATCAAATATTACAAAATAAAAAAAAAAATTAGCGTAATATAAATACAAACACACAAACGCGATAGTCTCGTATTTTCACTAGTGTATTTAATGTCAATCACGATTATTTATGATCCTTAATCATATTGATTTGTTTTGAAGAAACGATTTGAGAGGATTTTCAAGCTATTTTGTGCTTGATCAAAGGATGATCACTCTTTAATTAAAAAAAAAAAAAGAATGATCACTTAGGGAACTGAAGCTTAAAATACCAAGTGAGACACATTAGTCTCTTATTTTATTTATCAAGTTATTCAACTTATCAATTTATTTAATAAAAAATAATTGTATAATATATTCAATTAAATAAATTAACTTGATTCCAAAAATCATTTTATAAAATTATTATAAATTTATCCTATTTTGAAAAACAATTTTCGGAATGTATTTAAATGTTAACATTTCAAAAATTAAATTTCAGAATATAATTAATCCTAAATGACATTTCAAAATTTAGTTTTTCAAACTAAGTTCCATAAAATAAGTTTAATAAATTTTCAAATTTCTAAGTATACATATCAAAAATTAATTGTCGAAAAGAATATTTTTATATAAAAAAAAATACAAAAACGTGAAGAAAATACAAAAAAAAAAAGAAAATGAAAATAGAATTGCCCTAACAAAGAAACCCAGCGAACCGAATTTGTATTTGAGAGACAACTTGGGCCCAAATAGAGAGTGTGCGAAACTAGCTAACTTGCGGTTTGCTTCTTAAACCAGACAAAATTCTAATACATCCAACATCAATAGTGTAATACCGATATTACCTAGCTTGCAATCCATAAAAATATTATAAATTCGTAAGGTTAATCTATAAGATTCTTATGCATTACCAACCTTATGGATTCACAATTAATATGGATAATTTTTTTAAAAATGATTAACACAATCCTCTAACCAACTTATCTAATTAGTCATTTATGTTAAAAATTAATTAATGTCGTTATATATAACATTAAATTTTTTAATATATATTTAATATGCATATAAATTTACATAATAAATTTTATAACAATTAATTTTTATCTAATAATGTATTTTTTTACATATATAAATTTTTAAAATATATGAACCTATGATTTTATAACATCAAATTTTCTAATGTATATGAACCTAATATTTTTTATTCAAACCTATGATTTTTAATTGAACCATAATTTTTATTTAAAATTTATTGTTATAAAATATGCATTATTAGATAAAAATTAATTGTTATAAAATTTATTATTTAGATTTATGAGTATTAAATATGAATTATAAATTTTAATGTTATATACAATGATATTAATTAGTTTTTAACATAAATAACCTATTAGTCACATGTTTGACATTTGTTTCAGTCATTATTTTGAAAAGCATTATAAAAAATTTTAGCCCAAATTATATTGTAAATTTATATTGTTTATGCTGGGTGTAATGTTCCTGTAAAAAGACATATTTGTAACTTTTTGAAGTTTTCTTAAATGCACTTTTTCAATGTATTTTTTTTTAATAATTCACTAAACTATTGAATAACCAAATTATATAGTAAATATATGTTTTAGAATAATTTACAACGTCAATGACTTTATTATGTAAAGTATTCATTAATTGATTTTAGGGGAAATATTATAAATGATTATATATGTTTAACCTTTTAAGGTTATTTTCCGTGATGGATTTCTATAATGTTGAAAAAAAAAACACGCGATCCACTAATTACCACTACTACAAATAACACATTTTACGACACGTCGGTTGTCACGAAACCGACTTCGAATGTGGTGCGGTGGCTTTTTTGTAATTAAATTGAACATTTCAAAGACGATTCATGTTGTAACCGTCTTAGAAATATTAAGACGACGACGGTTATAGTTTAACCGTCTTCGTTTTGGTCTTTTAAAATTTAAAAAAATTGCAAACATAAAATTAAAACGGCAGCGTTTGGTTAATATCTCCGTTGTCTTCATTTAAGCCCTGTCTTAGAAGGTTCGTGTCCTAAACCAGTTACCCTTCTCTCACTGTGGACTCCAACCCCGCCCAGAAGCATCTTTCCCGCGTGGTGGCCTCCAAACGACTGACTGTGTGGCGTGCTTCCGTCTGACCGTCGATCAACGCTTCTGCTCCGTGTGGCTTGGACTTGGTGGCGACATCTCTGTATTGGGGTAGTATTCATGTTAGGTATTTCTTTTTTTAAGAAATGCAAAAGCTTTAGCCTTCCTTTTTGTACTAGTATCTACTTTTGATTTCTGCTCGCATGTTTTCTTGGGGAAATCGTGTTCCTTGTGCCACTTATTTGTCACTGATTTTGTTGGCCATGTGTTGGTGTTACAAGAAGTCACACCCATGTGACTGCATGTGTATAGGCAATAACGGAGAAATGTTTCCAGAAGGTTTCAAAAATTGATGGACAAAAGTTGAAGTCTGTTAATTGCTATTCATCATGTATTGTTAATAGTTAATACGAACAAGATGGGTAATCTTGGTAGGGTTTTGCCATTGTGTTGTTTAATGATTGATTTTGTGTGTTCCGTATTCTGTTTATGGTCATTGGTTTGAAACTGTTTGCACCCATTTGCGTGTACATTTTTAAAACATGTATGGCATCAATTGCAATGGTATTCAAGTCCATGGAGGACCCATTGCAAACATATAGAGTTGGAGGAGGCACGTAAAGCTGGGATTGCAATGGCTGAATTGGAAAGGTGCTTGTGAGAAGAACGTAATCTTTATTTGTGAAATATTTGTATGTTCTTTCGTCTGCTTGTGTTGTGTCTGCAGAGTGCATATATGATGTATGCTCCTTGTCATGCTACTTAAAAGGAACATAAGATTTAGTGTTTCGTGTACAACAGT
Source organism: Glycine tomentella (assembly GCA_007407185.1). Classification (NCBI taxonomy): domain Eukaryota; kingdom Viridiplantae; phylum Streptophyta; class Magnoliopsida; order Fabales; family Fabaceae; genus Glycine; species Glycine tomentella. The sequence continues at coordinate 867,749 of PYAF01000241.1, forward strand.
GTTGATAAGTTTTTTGATTGATTTTGTTGCGTACATGAGTTGAATTGCATATTCTATTCAATGTGTATTTATGTTTTTGAAAGTATTTCATTTTTTACTTATTGTTTTTGTCCTGCTTTTTAAACTACAAAATAGAGTGTGGGGGAGTGGGACTAAGTATAGCATAATAGATGAGTCAGTTATTGAGTTATGTTTATACTTCATTACTTTATTTTGCTTTGTTGTAGAGTTAGAAAGTTATAGCGTAATAGATGAATCATTGAAGAAAATGTGCAAGGATGTTCTGATTGTCTGTCCTAGTAGCACATGTTAGTTTCGTATTTCTCTTCACACAAAGTAAACATGTATATGGGAAAATCTATGTTAGACATAAAAAGAAACCTGGACAATCCTAAACTGTAGGCTATCCAAATTTTCATTATTGGCCGGCTTTAGTGAATTTCTATAAATTAATGTTGGCTAGCATCCATGAACTGCTTGTATAGGTTGCATTTTCCATTTTCAGTTTTTCAACCTGAGAAAGCAAAATTCAAACGAAAAAAACATTATATTGCTTCTTGTGCATTTTACCAAACATTGAATGTTGATGCTTAAATTTCAAAAACAAAGAGATTCGAAGAGCTAGTAACGTTCCATTGTCTTTATCAACAACTGTTCATCCAAAAATATAGGTCTAAGAATTAATATGACTATATTTTATTCCCTTATTAAAGACTTATCAAATTAAATGCCATTCATGTACAGATGTACTCCTCCAACAGACCAGTTACCTGCAGCTCAAGGTCAGACAATTGCGCTTGTTTCCTTCTTCTTGACCTTCTGGCAGATTTGCGATTAGAAACCTTCCTAAAACCATAACATAATTTAAAATATCAGGGGCAAAAATAAGAAAGTAAAATTCATTGAATTTCACCCGAACACAACCTAAGTTTAATACTTTATCTTTGAGATACCTTCTAAGGCGCTTCATATCAGCTGGATTTGTGCTCTGTTCACAAGCACCTGCTTCATCACCCTCATCACTCGGAGCCTCAGAGTCCAGAACAGAAGCCCAGAAAGGCAGAAATGGAAGCGAAATCGGAAGCGGAAACGGAAACGGAAGCGCAGAGTTTGTGGCCGACGGTGGTGGGCTGGCGATTCTGGCGGAGGAGCCGAGGAGGAGCAGAACGCGTGCCGTGGCATGGACGACGTGGTCTAGGACGAGACTCGAGTGGCAGGAGAGCACAGAGCAAAGCACAAGCACTTGCCCTGAGCACAGTGAGCAGAACGCGTGGTCTCTCACCCAATCTAATACGTAGATCCGCCTCTAGATACGCTGATGGTGCGACAGCAACGTCACACAGGGTGCGAAGGCAACTAGCTTTGACGAAAGACAGACTTGGTGTGGTAAGTTAGGGTTGGGCTTTGGATATTCCGTATAAAAAAAATTACGACGGACTGAAAATTTATGGGAAGATCCCGTTGGAAATTATGAAAAATTCAGACGGAAGCAGATGGTGGGAAAAAGGCTGTCGGAAATGAAGAAATTTCTTGTAGTATATATATATATATATATATATATATATATATATATATATACACTCCCTATTATGTTAAGTAGTGTGCTTGGGGAGCAAGAAAGTTTTTGCATGAGTATCAAAAAGGACTCACGTAGTTGTGTCTACAAATTATTTAAAGGGTGAAGGAAAGGAGTGAGAAGGGGTAGATGTCAGAGATAGAGAGATGCAAGGGAGTCGGCAACAAAAAATGGGTTTTGACTAAAACCAAATATTATGTGCAGTGGCGGAGCCACCTTAGGGCCAGCAAGGGCCTTGGCACCAGCTAAAAAATTAAATTTACAGTTATATCAAGGGATGAATTTTTTTTTATAATAATTATATATACTTATATAATTAATTAGGATTAAAAATAAAATTTGGTATTACCTAAAAAATAAAATTTGGCACTACTTAAAATTTGGCACTACCTAAAATTACAAGCTGGCTCCGCCACTGATTATGTGTGAGAATGTATACCAAGGAAAGATTTCAGAACTGAGGTAAGATGCCCACGTGGCTGATTTCTAAAGGAGAAACGATATGAATGGTAATGAGAGAGACTCTGACTTAGACTAATTACTATTTACTAGGGCTTGAAATGTTCCACTATATGTAATTTACTATTTAAAGATTAACAATTATATATATATATATATATATAAATGAATAGAATAATTTATTTTATTTTATTTTTTAAAATAATATTTATAACACGAAATATATATTTGTGTGTAGAAATTTTTTACTCATGTATTATGAATTTAAATCACATGAAAGAAAAATAAACAACCACACCATAAAATTAGAGATATTCAGGGATTGAATTAAAATAATTTTGAAGAGAAAAATAATTTAGTTTAATAGCTTCAGTTTTCTTAATTTTTCATTTAATTGGTTTAATTTAAATCTTAAATCCAATTTAATACAGTCTAGAGTGCTTTGGATTGAATATTTTTTCAGTTG
>PYAF01000241.1:881830-893209 GCA_007407185.1 Glycine tomentella
GAAATAGATGCTGTAATAAAAGTACAAAACTATAAGCCAAAGTGACCTTTATGAGACTCCAAGGAGGTGGTTCCACTTTTGTTGGGTCCAGAAACAGGTGAAGAAACCTTCATCTGCTGGCAAGCAGTTTTATGCCCTGTGCGCCAACTCATAGCCTGTGAGTTGGAAGAGAAAAGGAATGTCATGGAAATCAAATTTGAGGAAGAAAAAATAAGGATACATAACACATTTAAGTAATTCAGTTACCTGGTGTTTCTCAGAGCAATACCGTGCTTGTCTGCAACTACTACAAAGCTTGTCTCCTTTCCAGGTGCCACACCAATCACAAAGAGCAGCTGAAAGTAAGAAGACATTCTATCAAAATGGAGGTAGATTCAGAACAAATTTGTGTTATAGAATGCACATACATTTAGTTCAACACCTCTAAATCATCAAAGTGCTAATCAGCTTATCTTAATGGGCAAGCATGCCATATATTACCTAAATGTTAAGTATAATAACTGTAGAAATAATGTGGCAAATAACAGAAATAAGAATACAATGCAACTATGCAAATGGCATGTTCAGCTTCAAGGTAACCAAATTATGTTTGAGAATGACATCATATTATTTTTTTTTCTAGATAAAAGCATGGTGTCCCTATGTGCAATAACAGAAGGGAGGATAACAAGTAATCATGAACTCTTTTTACTTCATGCAGGACTCCCTAACACTAGTACTCAGCACTTACAATGAGACAATCATGGGTATATAGATTCACAAATCAACATACACAAACACAAGCCAGCAAATAAAGATCAAACAGAAACAAAAACTCTCTTCACCGTACCAAAACAGAGGATTCAAACTAGTAAAAATTCATAAAACTCAGAAATGAATTTACCATGGATAGACATAATTACATAAATGGTCACAACAAATATTTGTAAGATGGGATTATTTTCTGCAAATAAAGCAAAAATATTATGATGAGTAAACCAACCTCCACTGCCAGCAGGTTTGTGGCTCTCATTATACTGAGGGCATTCAGGCGAGTAAAATGGATTAATGCGGGGTAATTGACAACGGAAAACCTTCACACTTCAATAAATCATTACATAATCAAAAATCAACAATCTTAGGAACTAAAACAATGGAAAAGTTTGTATCACAGAGGATGATCATTAACCTTCTAGATGGCTTCTCTGGATGGCGTTTCCATTGCTCATGCTGATCCCTAAGAAGACATTTCATGGAGGGACACATAAAAACAAACAACATTCGGTGGAATGTGGTTTCCTTGTCAGTTGGTGCATAAACCTAGCAATTCAAGCATTTAATACACTATATCACAATCCACAGGTACAACACAAACCATACATATGTCAATGATATGAGGGATTAACTTCATACCTGAAGCAAGAGTTGTAAAGGATCTCCACAAATGTCACACACAGATGATCTCACTGATGGTATATTCAGAGGGTCAAGCCAAGCCTATTATTTACATCACAACAGATCATATAACCATGAAAAACAACTCTAGCATTCGCTTACTAAAGGAAGACAAAATCAAAGTGTAAACATATTCAATGAGATGGTAAAGTACCGGGACTCCACCAACTTTGCTTGGGAAATATTGACGGCTAAGAGACCATTCATTCTTGGGTTTGTCAATGAAACCAAGAGTAATAGGGTCATGTTCTTCTTCGTCGTCGTCGTCGTCATCAAAATCATCATCTTCGTCTTGATATTCTACATCATCATTTTGGGTAGCCTTGAGCTTGTCAATAGGATCTCCAGTAGCAATAGTGTCCATGTATTTAGGAATGAACAAAAAAGTGCTAGTCTGCAAGATAGTAAAGACTGATTCTGTTAGTGGCACATAGGATTTTAACAGTAAACCAGAAATATATGGTTCAAACTCGACCGATTATAGTATCTGTGTTGTGTGTGTCGGGTCAAACGGTTCAGTTTTTGACCTTCCAAACACTCACAGTCACAGAAATAGAGTCTAATATCTTTGAATTTGGGCCTTTCTTCAGTTTCCACGGATTCACACATTTTTATGGTGAAGAGATAAAGAGAACTATTGGAGATTACAAATATTCCGGGAGAGTGAGGACTGCGATGTGCGCGGCGGCGTTGTGAAGCTACAAATGTGAGTGAGAGTAAAAGTAAAGCTAGGGCTCTTGACAACGTAGGAATTATATAGTGTTCCCATACGATGTCGTTTGCATAGTTTAATGCCTGCCACCAGTGTTTTAAAAACCAATTCGGTGACTGAACCGGTCAGGGTACTGGGTCAATGGTCGAACCAGTGGGTCACTGATTGACCCGCATGACCCGCTCAGTGGTCGAAGGTGGGTCACCGTTTGACCCACATAATCAAGTCAATGGTCGAACCGGTGGGTCACTGATTGACCCACATGGCAATGTCTTAAAATATTTTTTAAAAAAAATCACAAATTAATATTGTCTTCATAACATAGATAATTGCTCAAACTGCAAAGCATTAGAAGTTGAGAACAGATCAAAGAATAAATGATTCTAAATAGAAGTCCTTGGCTGACATTACTGGTACATGTTTTTAGACATACTTTAGTACTAGGTTTTACAAATTAATAAACAAATATGCTATATATCACCCAAAGGTAATAATTAAAACAACATTTATTATTTTTTAAAGCAAATTTTATTCAAAAAGTGTATGTGTTCAGTGTTCTAATTAATTAACTCCTATATATACAATATGGCATAAGGTTTTCGAGTGGAAAAACAACTTTTACAAGTGTTTAACATTCTCCAAAGGACATCCAGTTTGCAAAGGTAATTTTAGTAGTGTTTGCAATTAACTATGCATTCAACTTGAAGTCCTCACGGTGATTGAAGATACAGTGGCAGATCCAGGATTCTAAAGAAGGGTGGGCACTCAATAATTCAAATACATATATTTTAATAACAAAAGTATATTGCAATAAAAATAATTACAATGTCATCTTTAAACTAACAGCAACTATGTTTATATTCCTTTTTTAAACATAGTAATAACTTGAAGCCATTAAAAAATCATAGCATGGTTATGTTCTTGATTATGTTACCACTTATCAGCCATTAATGCTAGTGGACTAAGGTTGGGCATGAAATTCTCTTCAAAGGAGCTAATGATGCATAGATTAATTAATCAAACTACTAATATAAGATTATTGACTATACATGTTTGACAGCAAAATAAAAGTAAAAGTAATGATGCTGAATGTTTAACCTCTTATCAGAATGGTAGCTAGTTTCCTTTACCTTGTGAAGTGCGAAGGTTGATGTTCCTACATTGATAGTAAGATCGCTAGAGACATCAGATATCGGCCTGCAAAAGACAAATCTGGCCGAATCATTACATGACATAGAACATGGAAATTTCAACATGTATCTAGAACGTTGCTGCAGGCATACATATTACCAAAATTAAATTATCAAAGACCATGAAATAACCTTTAGCTACCAGCATGTGTTTGCAATTTAATGTAACAATTGGAACTCAAGCCATGTGCTCTGTACAACCCAAAAGAAACCTTAATCTCCCAATATCAAAAACTTAGGTAAGATTGGCCCCAACTCAATAAATCCAGAAATTTGGGCAAGACTATATAGGCACACTACTACTGCAGACACAACATGGTTACATGAGCTTCAATTCAAATTGATATTTCAGGACTAATTGGTTGTGTCACTGCAGTGGAACCCATGAATGCAAATCATTGAACATCTAAGATATGAAGGGGAAATTAACATTTGGGTCACTCTAGTATGGTCTGGTTGATGTCAAAGACATGTCCTGATCTATGTGCAGCCAAAAGGGTTTTCATTTTTTTACATAGTCGGTGAGCTCTATTACATCATCTCCTCACTCATTTAGGGCCTAAAGATAATAAAAGCACGAGAATAATTGACAGACAAACATTAATTTGGTTTTAGAGAAAGTCCATTGACTTGCTCTTAGCTTTTGAGTAAACACAATTCAGAAAGATAAACTATACCCAATTTACCAATTACCCATACGAGCAGAGGCAAAGCAAATAAAGAAAGGAGAACCAAATTGGACAGAACATTATCAAATTGGACAGAGCAGTATCAAGTATCAACATAAGTACATAACTAGAAATCGAATCGGAATCGAACCTGTCTCTCGCCGTCGCCGACGTCGGCACGTCGCCGTCAATGGAGAACGCCCACTCGCGAACCTGTCTCTGGTTCTGGTTCTGGTTCTGGCCTTCGATGATGTGCGGCTGTGAGGTGGGGCCGTGCGGGTGGTGGGGGTCTGTGAGGCATTGAGGTGCGGCTGTGCTGTGCTGCGCGGTGTGCTATTGTTATTTGTTAGGTTAGGTTTTGTGAAAAATTTAAATAAAAAGCATTTTTGTAATTTCACCTAAAATATTAAGGATGGGCACTTGCACCCTTCTCCTTAACGTGGCTCCTACCTTGCTTACTTCCATATGAAGCATGTCCACATGCAATAGGTTGGACTAACATATCTTCAATCCTAAAAGAAGAAAGATCGAAGAGTATATCTTTGTCAGACTGCCAAATCAATCAAGCCATGTACATGGAAAGATGTAAGAGTTTGCATATTTAATTATTCTGTATCGTATAATAAAGCTAATCCAATCATTTTTTTGGGGGGCATATTGAATTGACGACACAACTTTAGATCATAAGTGATTGTAAGATATACGTTCTTTTTTAAGTTGAAGATTTTGTAATTTAAACTGTTAATATTTTAAATAGGATTTTCACAAAGTATCCAATAATTCCTTTAACTCACCTAATAATATTTGTGTGTGGAATAAATGTGATTTTTACATATAATTAATTGAGTAAAGTGAGAGTTATTATAAATATTTTGATATATATATATATATATATAATTCCTTTAACTCACTTTGCTGCATGGATACAAAAATTGTTGTTACATATATTGAAGAAGAACATTGGTATTTTTCTGTTTTTCTCAGTTTGAGATAGCATTATATGTTATTATACGATACGACGAAAGGGAAGACAATATAATATACTGGTATCAACAATTTATGTTCTTCTAAAAAAACAATTTTTGTTAGTTACTTTAGTTTTAAACAAGATTTTTTTAACAAAATGAATGATTGCAAATTTAATATCAAACTAAAACACAATAATTTATAGAAATTTTTAGTATGCAATAATAACATATCAAATTAGCTATTTAATTATAAAAATTACAAAATATTATTTAATTATTAAAGTTATTAAATAACAGTATTTTTGACTTTCATGTTGTTAAATGATAATTATTTTAGTTATCCAAATTATAAAAAAGTAAATTAATTATTTTAAAGTTAAAATGCTACTTAACTAGATTGTTTATAATAGTTCAGTCTATTCGAGCCAGTAAAGTTGTCTCCAATAAAAAATAATTATTATTAAAAAAACTTGAATGTCCATCATGTGATGGGGTTGCAATATACTGGACTTGGTTGGAACTGCATCATGCCATGTTGTGGATTACATTAGCCCATCAATGTCACATTACAAGCAATCATAATACAATTCCAATCGGGTAACCATAATTTAAAATTTTGATCAAGACAGGTTCATAGATTTCAGAAAGTCACAATTCACGTCTAGAAAATAAAATGGTAAAAGAGAATAGAATTTCAAAATTTTAAGGTACTTGTAAGTATTTTTTGTCACTTAGTTTATGTGCGACTCTTACAATCAAAATTCAAAACACCAATGACAATGAAGAATAGAAGAAATATATAAGGGTTTCAACGACAACCTTGTTAGGTTGTTACGACTAAAGATCTCATTTCTCTTTGAGAAAAGGAAAATGAATAAGGGGCAGATAAGAATCAAAGTTATTAACAGTATATGGGGGTTTCACCTTCCATAGATTTTTCGGCTTACTTATACATCTAACATTCTAAATTACTTTTTTTTCAAATATTTTTTTCTTTAACCAAGTGATTAGGCACAAACAATTAATATGCTGAAATTAAAGTTAAACCATTTAAATAACACAAGTTCGATACTTGACGAAAATCATTATTAAACAAACTTTACTTACCTTTTAGTCGAACTCTTGACTAATCTAAGTTTTTTTTTTTTCCACAATGAATAAGAGGATTAAGACAAAAAATATGACAATATTTTATACCATTTTTAATCTTAAAAATTTGGGTCATAGTCCATATAAATTTTCACTTTCTAATTTTAGTCCTTATAATTTTTTTAATTTTAATTTTAATCCTTTCAAAATAATTATAGTTTTTAGTCTTTAATTAATTTTCTCTCTTACTTTAGTCATTTTTAGAATATCTAATATTTTATTTATTCAATTTCATCTCACCAATATGATTACACAATATCGTTCAAACCATTATTTGGAAATAATAACAAAGATAGAAGTGAAACCACTTACTCAATCACATGTCCAGTCCACTTTTAAAAGTTTTAAAAAACTAAAAATGTCACAAAAAATATTATGCCATGTGACACCTTAAAAAACAAAACTAAAACATAATACTTTCATGTGATGACATAAGATCGGATTATCATGTGTCATCTATATCTTATATATGACTGTCATATATCATGCTAAGGTGAGTTTTTGTTAAACACAAACATATTTAATGAATCCAATTTAGTATTAGGGACTAAGAATGCTAATGAAAAATAAATGAAGAATTAAAAGTATACAAAACATTTTAAAGGAACCTAAAATTCAAATTTAAAAATAGTTGAGAGAAATATTTTTTTTTAATCGAGGTAAATGCACGCTAGATTTCAAATCAAAACACTTCAATGCTTCGGTCTTTTCAACTTCAAAATATTTATGTAAAAAAAGTAACAATTAACAACTTCAAAGTATTTATGTAAAACAATTATGGATAGATTTTAAATTATTTGATAATTTTTAATTAGATTTTTTAATTATTTTTTTGAATTGAGTCCTTAAATTTGTATTTATATTTTATTTGGGTTATTTTATCTAATTCTCATTATAAAAAATTAATCACAAAGATTTACTTAGTTTTTGAATCCACTATTATTATTTTTGCAGGTACACACTTAGTATTCTCACATCTGGAGGTTAATATTCTCACCTCCTAGACCAATATTTCCACCTCTCTAAATTATAAACTCAATATTATCAAACAAAATCTTCAACTAGTATTCTCTACAAGTTAACTCAATATAAGTATTTTTTCATAAGCCTTTTTAGACTTCACCCTACAACAAACTTCTTGCAAGCTTACATAATTGATTCAGACAAATAATTTTTTCCTAACAACGGTTAGAACAAAATGACCCAATTAAAAAGTAAATAGAAGGACTCAACTAAAAAGAGATTTCAAAATTCTAATTAATTAAATTGCCTTACTATGTAGTAATTTAACCAAAGCTTATTATTGGTGAAGTTAGTTTTGCAAATAATTCTGTGGGATTCTTTAAAAGTAAATTACATTTTTTCCATGTGATTTATTCAAAAGTTTTTAGATGCTTTTAACTCTTCAAAATTTGTCCCGTCAACATATACTGAGAAATACCTCAAATATAGCAAATGCTTACCATGGTTTTTCTAATTCGTTTTAATGGAAACCCAAAAAACAAAATGCATTCGAGAAATTATTACCAACTGAACTGATTTCTATACAAACTTAATTTTATTAATTTGAAACAGTTACACGTATACAATTATACAAACATCATATTACATGCAATAACCTTATATAAATATTTTACACAAAGTAATTACATAGCTTCAAAATCCAGTGCAAGCATTGACTAGTTTTGAAAAGTTTAAACCGAAAACTATTTTGCTCATGAGTTTAAGTTGAAAAATTAAAGACGCCAAAATGCATCAATTTCGCAACGCGTATTTATTTTGATAATATTTCTTTTTTATAAAACAAATATACTAAAGGGATTTAGCTTTCGAATTGTGCCAAAAACAAGAAGTACTAACTCGAAGTCTAAGGAAGATGAATTTTACTAAAAAGAATGTCTTGATGAACCAACAAGGTATACTCCGCCCTTCTTGTTTTTTACAGGTTCAAGAATTCGTTCTCTTGTTATTTAAGTACTGAGTTTGCTTGTGGTTTTGCCTACACTCTATACTTGACTGAGTCTCTCAGACTTCATTCTACCTTCAAATGTCATGGAACATTATATTAAGCAAAGAAGTATGGTTTCTGTCAAATACCTATATAATATGATAATGAAGCAAATTTTTTTTTTACATGCAGATATATCTATTATTATTACACGAAGTAATTGAAAAAATAATCCAAAATATTTTAAACGAAAAAGTGATGCAAGAACTTTCTTTTTAAATACAAACTTTATGCTGAAGTGTAGAAATAAGTTTTTTTTAGAAGAAAAAAATTAAACTAATATTTTCATTAACATGTGGTAATTTTTTTGTGATATTATAAGAGTATTTTTGCTTCAAGGACTAAAAGTTGATTCCTGAAAATCTAAACAATGGGAATGCTACATTCTCATGTATGTTACACGCTTTGAAAAATTATTCTCAGCTTTTATTGATTTCCAGATATGTTATAGCTAGCTTTCATTTTTATCATATTTTTTTTGGCACTTTTATTTCTATGAGAAAAGATGAGAATGTGATATTCCCATGGGAATAAGAGAAATTATTTCCCAAAATACCATTAACTTCTTTTCCTACACTTTTATTAAATTATTTTAATTTTATATTCTCAAAAACATTAAAATGTAATGTAACACATTTTTAAATACACTCAGAAATAATATTCCTAGTCATATGTTGTTATTCCTAAGTTTCAATGTATTAATGAGATTTAGTTTAATTGATTGACCAAAATATGTGGGTGATTCTAAATCTATTGTTGAAGTTATCTTTGATTTCTACGTATAAAAAAAATACTCCCTAATATATTTGCAATAGAAAAAAAAAACACTTTGTTGGATAAGATAATTCTTCCTTTCTTTAGCACCGAATCTTCCAGGTAATGGTGGGCCGAGGAGAAGCAAAACAGAAACGTAGGTTGTAATTGTCATCCACATTGTTACAAAACGACAATGGAAAACAAGGGTAACCGTCGCACCTCCGTGACTAGCGATTAAGACTTTGTTTGGAAGAGGAATTTTAGAGAAGAAGAGAGGAAAGGGAAATGTTTAAGTGGTAACATTTCCTTGTTTGAAAATTTTAATTTAATTTTTGAGGAAAAAGATTTGAGAATTTTTAAAACTCCTCTGAAATTCTCCAAAATCTAAAAATTGTTGTTTCCCCAATTTGGGAGTTTTTAAAAGGAAAAGTAATTAAAATTATTATCCTATCCTAGCTACAAATTTAAAAATATATTAAAATATATTTTTAATATATTTTTATATTTAAATTATATAATTTTCATATTTAACATCTTATTAACTCTCAATTTCCCTCTCTTAATATATTTTTAACTCTCAAACAAGGAGGAATAAATTTTTCTCATTTTTCTCCCTTTTCCTTGAATCTCTTTCCTTCCTTTTCCCTCCTAACTCCCAAACAAAACTTAAGAGAATTGCTTGGAAAAAAGCAAAAGCTTGGTAGTAGTGTCTGGTGTGAAATGCATGTCCTTTTGCCACAATGCAAATTTGGTTGGTCAAAAAGAATTAGGGTTCTTTAACGGCCTCACCCCCACCTTACAACCATTACCTTGCACTCTAACAATATTTCATTTTTCCTTCCCTTTTTTTGAATCCTGAAATAAAAATTTATTTTAATAAAATAAATAACGTTTTATTTTTTTAGTATATTTTTGCTTTAAAATATTTTTCTATGTATTTTAAGAAATAAATCTTATTTGTTTCTTAAAAAAAATTATATAAAAAATGTTTTTTTTAATTTACACAAATTCACCCAATATTTTATTCTAATAAACTTGATACATCTAAGTATATCTATTTGCTTAAAAAAGTTTATCTCTCTTTTGATAAAAAATGGAATTGACCTTACACCAAGTTGTTGTCGTATCAGAATTGGCTAGCTAGACGTCGTTCTTCGTTAATTTCCATTTCCTTGCGATTGCAACTTGTTAATTATTAATAGTGAAATGGTCCAATTTTTTTCAATGACCAGTTACTATTATTGAAAGCCAAGAAAGAAAAAGGTTAGATAAGGAAATGTAACTTCCATTTTGGTTTTTCTTTACATAGCTCAGCGACCTACCTATAGCTATCAACTATAAAATTCCGAAGTAGTTGGTGAAAGGGTGATAACTACTTGACTTCGATGCGACTTGAATGGAGAAAATTGAGCATTCTTGTATGGGAGAAAAGATCAGTAATTCTGGGATATCGTGCTTTTGAAATGTAGCTTGTTGTTTTAAAGCCAAGCTATGTAATGTTAAACACAAACGTTCAAGAAATTTCTTATTTTGATGAGCAATATTGTAGCATCTGTGATTTCCTAACCCTGTGGTAATTTCACCACATGCACGACACATTGAAAACATTTTGTGTTTATTATTCACTCCTTTTCGTGGATATTGATTGGATTCGTGAACTATGCTTTCAATGGCCAAGTACATGCGCACTGTATATTATTGGCTGGCCTGAAGTTTTGTGATGCGAGCTTGTGTTAAAGTGAGCTCTCTCTCTATATATGTAACATTAGCCATTGAGATATACATATTCGCACGATTAAGATACATACAAACGATGTCCGAGAATATTGACAAATGATAATCATATATACATACTGGTATATGTACCCACCTAAGTGATAATTAATATGATAAAAGAGAAGAGGAACGTCCTACATAATTAAGTAGAGGTAGGACGCATAATTTAGGTATGGATATTTTTTTCATTATCTAGTCTCCCCCACTCTCTCTCTCTCTCTATATATATAAGCAACACCTACCCAGCATAAAGAGATTTCATTAATTGTCAGGATTAAGGTCACATATATCTTACATACAGTTGAAATAATAATTCGTTTTAGTTTCTTTAAATATTCACCAATTATAATAGGTATATCATTACTAGAAATACATTGTTTATTTTTTTACATAAGACTGTTGTATGAAATTATATAAGAAGGCTAATAATATTATTTTTTTTCACTTTTAAGTAACCAATAAAATATGTACATATAAACTCGTGTAAATTCGTAATGTATCTTTTTATACGTAATGACATAATTGTATTGTTATAGATGGTTATAAAATCTGTTTAATTTTTTTGTATCATCAATTTTTAAAAAAAATATTATCAACCAACTAGAAATCATGACTAATATAAATTTTAAAATAATTTATTTTAGAAATTAATAAATTTATCATACACGTATAATAGACAGGATGACATATGTTTATTTTATATAATTAAAACTATAAT